>JAUJYZ010000675.1:0-131429 GCA_033675265.1 Actinostola sp. cb2023 | reverse complement strand
ATGGCAGAGATCTTCAGTGGCTATATCGTTTCAGGAGCATCGGTATTCACCATGACAGCGATTGCAGTGGATCGGTATCTTGCCTTAGTACTGCATCTACGGTACCGAGCGATTGTGACCGTCAGAAGAACCGTTTTGGTCTCAACTGGAATCTGGGTGGCAAGCATTTTGACAGCCCCATACAGATATATTGTTGGAGATCGTATTTTTGACATTTCTGTGATGCCAATAATTTTGTTCTGCTTTGCCATCTCTTCGTATTGCCACATCCAAATTCATCGCACCGTCCGACGCCATCGAAGACAGATCATTGACCAAGCTATGTCCATTGCTCGTCAAATTCCCACAGCCCCTGTACCCTCAGCGAGACGAGGGAAATCCATTACTACCATGTACTACATCCAAGGACTCTTCATAGTCTGTTTCTGCCCCATTCCTATATTAAATGTGCTGACAAGGTTTTCAAAGTTCAGTGTGACTGTTACTTTGAAAGATACCCTAAGCGAAATTGCGTGGACAATTCTTTATCTAAATTCAACATTAAACCCATTTGTTTATTGCTGGCGAATGCAAGAAATGAGATGTGCGATCAAACTATTACTCGCAGGTATCACTAAGCTATGGAAACGATAATAATTATATAATAATTATATAATTTATATTATAATTATTATATAATTATATAATTATTATTATAATAATAAATTATCATTATTATCATTGACATTATTTTCTCCAGGAACTTTCATTTGTCGAGAGACGACTACGTCATTGCATATAACAATAGAGTACAAACACTAAAAGCGTGCAATGTTTTGTGCTAATTAGTACTAAATAGCAGAAATTAAACAATAGAAATCGTCATAGATATTATTATTATTGTTTACTATATTGTACTGCTTATTTTAAAGGTGCCAAATAAAAAATTGTCATTGTCATTATTACATGTGAAGATCATATCGGTTTTTATTCACGAGCTTTTACATATCACGAACGAGCTCGAAGACTCGCTCGTTGGTGATATGTCATTAACTAGCTCATGTATGGGAGACGTCGCCCAGGCTATTGAGTATCAGTTTAGTTCACAGTAATTAAATTAGATCTATATGCTATCATTCTTCCTTGCAATGAGATTAAACGCGGTACTTTCAACAGTTACCTCAAAACTGATATGATAACCTACCTTCAGGCTCTCTCGGCATGGGAACAATTTTCCCCGCCGTCCCCCCTCCCCCTTCCCCTCCCTTTTCTCCTTCACCTCCCTTTTCTCCTTCCCTCCTCCCTCTTCCTAAAATTGTCCCCATGTAAGAGAACCTGATAGCATGCTACTGATATGATGGTTCGGCCTGGAGTTCATATGCATTGTAAGTGTTGCTTTGGATATGTGGTTGATCGATCTATGAAATGGAGCACGATATGTTTTGTTCATTACATATAGTGCAGATTGTAGGTTTTCCAACCATGTTTAAATGCGTTTACGTAAGGCTCACCAGTTTGCGTAAACTGTTAACATCAAATACGCAGATAGTTTTACGTGGCAAATTAAGCCCAGACTGCAAATATTTAGTTTCGACTTTATTTTCATTCTCAATAGGTGTCTTTTAGATTACTTTTAATGTAATTTTCTCACCGATATATAAAGCTAATATTTAATGAGTACATGTTTGTGATATAATAGTCTGCATTCCATCCCGTATTTACCGCACGACAGCAACTTTCTAGTCACGAAACTTTACCAAACGAAAATAGTAAAAGGAAATCAATTTCGATGGTTAATTTTTTAATTTCTGATGAAATTCTGTGACAAAAAAGGTCTGTTTCGGCAACAACACTATATTAATATCTATAAAAATATCTATACCAAATATGTCCATTATAGCTATAAATCATACTTTTCGCTATATGGAGGCCATTTTAACAACCTATATGACGGATATAATATGTCATAATCAACAATATTCACATCCTGATGATATACATTTCTTAATATACATTTCTTACCAATAGATTTCTTTATTAGACTTATTATCTAGTTATCCGATCTAAATATGTCCTGCGCCGTGACTCCTGAAACAAATCTGGTCATGCACAGCTGAACGAGAGGATTGAATGCGACGCGAGCATATCTGACTACAGTTAACCCATGGCAAAATAAGAAGCTCCTAAAAGTTGCAGAAATAACGCATGTTATTTAACCACAATCCCAGACCTCGTAGAAACGTTAGAACACGTCAAACTGGGCAAAGTTTGCAAGTGTGAAGCTGTTACTTGCTTTTTAAATATAGACCTTTTCACCGATACGGCGGCCATTTTGGATTCTATTGTTTTGGCTAAAACATTATGGGATTCTCAGGGTGCAAATGACCCAAAAACTGTAGAGTCACGTCAAATCAGGGACTCCTGCGTCAATATATTATTTTTCTATTTCACTCTAACCATAGTGTAATTTTGTACAAATTCATTGCTTTAAATTAAGTTTTCGTAGTTTTTCATGGCCAAATGGTTACTAGCTTGCACCCTAGGCATCCCATAATTCAATATGGCCGCCGTATCGGTAAAAAGGTCTAGTAAGTGAATGTGTCAGAAAGTTTGTAAAAGCGAGTAGAATTGATATAGGTTCGCAAAGGATTATGGTAAAAATGTACAGCCGCCATCTTGTTCTGTCATATAGTTTTAAAATCTACTTTACCGTCTACAATAGCTGATATAAACAACGGTTTCAAGTCGAGGCTATAGGGTCAGTACAAAAACCGATAGCCTCGACTTGAAACCTTTGTTGAGAGTCAGTATCAGCTATTCTATAACTATATTGTACGGTAAATATGTATATACAGTATATAAAACAGGTACTACAGTGTTTAAATAGTTCCGTAAGCAATGTTCAGTGCGCAAGCGCAATCATACAAAGCGTCAGTAGTTTTTACACATGCGCAATTATACAAGTCAGTGGTCCTCAATAGTAGCGCATGCGTATTTTAATTTTTGAGAGGTAGAGACATTGCGCGCATCCTCGGGAACCCAGGGGTATATTCTGTCGCTCGTTACTCGCTCCCAGAGAAATACCCCTGGGAACGAAGTCTGTTGGAACTTGTTCCGGAAGTCAAAATTACTCTCGTTTCTGATTGGTCGACCTTATATGGTCGACCAATCAGTATCAAGTATTTCTGGTTTGAATAGGACAGCCGCCATTTGAATTTTAACTTCCGGAACAAGCTCCAACAGACTTCGTTCCCAGGGGTATTTCTCTGGGAACGAGTAACGAGCGACAGAATATACCCCTGGGTTCCCGAGGATGCATTGCGCGCTGCAATGATTCATTATTAAGGTTTATTATCAAAAGCTTTTCGTCGATCAAATCATCAACAAAATGTCATCACCAGTGACGACATCCGAGTCAGAACGCAAGTAAATGCGTGTAAATAACATAGCCAACTCGACTGGCAATTCTCAGTTTTGGGTTCCCTGTGTTATCGCCAAAGGAAGCCCAATAACGAAGAAAATTTACGAGTAGGCTATAAATAACAATTCGAAAATTATTAATAAGAAAAAGCTTAAGATAATAGCTACAGCGTTATATTGGTACAGGAATAATGGCTTCAATATCAGCTTGGGATTCCTATGCCTTAGAAATTGCATTTCGCAATTTTCACTGCGCATGCGTGAAGCACAATCTCATTTCCAGTCCTCCTCGACCAAATCGGTTAGACCATAGATGGGAGTAGATATTAGGATGGTCGCCGAGTCGGTCGAGAAGGTCAAGGAATCATATTAAAAAAATAGGTAGATTCGTTAGTTGGCGCGCGCGTGCACTGCACCCGGCCAGGCAGTTTTCCCGCCAAAAGGCTTATACACTGGAAAAACGCACGCTCTTGTCCAGTGTATAAATTCTGTGTAAATTTCCAAAACCACATCGGCATAGAATTTACACGATATTTACACAAATTTAATACAAAATGCGTGCGCTCTTGGCTGCTGTAAATTTGGTGTAAATTTTGGACATTTCAACAGAATTTCCACTGGACAAGAGCGTATGTTTATACAGCATTTAAATAACATCTATAATCTAATGACGTGGTCTTACAGTGATTTACTGTGTGTTGTTGGTCTGCGCAGGTTTTAAATACCTTTTGTCAAATTATCTCGATTATAATAAAGTAAATACATACAAAATAAAATCCTGCTGACTAATAATTACCCGGCACCCAAACCCCAGTATTACTATACATGACATGTTTACTAAAACTCTTGGAAATCAATTCTGGGGTTTGGGTACAAGCTTACTTTTATCTTTTTTGCATAAAAATATTACCTTAACAAATTAACTTAATAAAATTGTTTTATACCTTCTCCCACAAGAAGCTCTCGAAGGCAGCCGTTATTTCATCACATGGTTCCTTGACCTGTTTATATATGTGACATTTGTGCTTAGCGTCACCTGTGACAACCGTAGAGAACGCAAAGTACCCTGGGTAATCTTTATGAGTCCTGACGTTGCTTATACACGGAAATGGGAAAAACCGCTGACCCACATGTCTGCACTGCGGATCCAACATCGTCACTCCGTCGCTTGTAATACACAGTTCGATCTCCTTCATTGTTGGCGGGGTTCCTGTGCGTTTTTCCATCTTCTTACATTCTTTTAAATATTGTTTAACCGAGTCCCGCACGTGTTTAGGCCGTAATGGTGGATTTATTACAGTCGAACACAAATAAGCGGTTCGAAACGTGAATTCCTTTTCCTCGACGATCTCCGGACAGTCGATCGGCGAACTGTCGGGTGTCGGGTTTTCTTCGGTAGGGCTCGAGGTTAACGAAGTTAGGTTTGGTTCACTGGTATAGCTTCGGAATGACGATTTCAAGGTAAAAAAGTTTTTCTTTGGGGTGAGTTTGCGAAAAAGACGCCCAGGTGAAGATACTTTGTTATTTGAGCCGCTGTCATGCGAATCTCTGCGTTCATTGGTTGAGCTTTGGTCCGATACTTCCATGACGTCATTCTGAAATAAAATAAGAGGTCAATTATTATGAAGTTATTTTTCTGGTTGTTTGCATCTGAGACGGTACTGGAATGAAAATAAACAACCTCTAGAGCCCAGGCCACTGATCAACGAATGTATAGCCGCAGGGGGAGGGGGAGGGGGAGGTAGCGTGTACACAATAGATAGAAACCTACCAATGAACAACGTCTCTCAAGCGAAGAAGAAACGTCGGAGCTGAAAGAACTACGACACGATCTCTGAGAATCCCTCCTCAACCTCACAGAATCCTTTCTCCCAGGGCAAAACGTTGCTTGACACGCCAGTCGAATCGTCTCAGACGCCGTCACGGAGCCGGTGATACGACCGCAACGGAATGCGTGACAAAACATCCGGGTCTTTTCTCCTTGCCTTGCTTCCGTCACGATGTAACCAAAGAGACGAGGGTCTTCAGCAAGAACCCCCAGGGAGAGTACCCAGGAGATGGAATGGTGATGCAGTGTATTTTGGTTGCTTTCATCGACTACAAGGATCTCTTCCGGTCGTATTTTCAGCGTAATAGGCTTGAAGTCTCTTGGGTTTATTTTCTCAAGTAGAGCTAATATACTGTCATTGATGACAAGGTAGGATTGCTTGACCTTGACACAACCTAAGTACGTAATGTGAGGAATGGACGTGAAGCTCTCATGCCCAGGTAACGCGGACGGAGATGTTCCCTCGGGACTGGAGCAGAGATTGAATTGCTGTAGAAAAAAATATGGAAAAGCTGTAAAGGTGCAGTAATACGGGCAACAAAATCGTGCAACTTGTCGCGAAACATTGTTGCATTGCAAGTTGCAGAGCAATGTTTCTCGTATTACCACCGTTCGCGAAAAACTGTCACGCAACACATTTTCGTGTTGCAGGTTGCAAAACTTTGTTGCGCAAAGTAGAAACTCTTTCTACTTCATGCAACAAAGTTTTGCAACCTGCAACAAATGACCGAAAATTTAATTTGTTGCGCGACAAGTTGCGCGAACGATGGTAATACGAGAAACATTACTCTGCAACTTGCAACGCGACAATCTGAACAATGTTGCGCGACAAGTTGCACGATTTTGTTGCTCGTATTACCGCACCTTAAGTTATACAAGGCATAATACTGTTTCATCCTACACGCTTTCTTTGAGAAATGATATTTTTTTTAAAGCTGTTAAATGCACAATTTTTGCGAAACTTCCCAAATGAGTAGACCGCTTTAGCTTGCTTCAATGTTTACAATCCCTCCATGTTTACATAAATCAGATCTCTTGGGAATAACGTTATTTCCGAAACATGTCGTGTACAAAACTCAAAAGTTTCTAGACCGTTAGTCAAAGTATTTCTATATTAACGTCTTTGTTCATGCGTTAACAAGAAAGAAAAGACGTTATTATTATTATTATTGTTATACTATAGGGAAGAGTAGATAGATAAACCTTTATTTAAAGGGTAGCTCTTTCAGCGAAAAGAAACGCAGTTATAGTCAGTAGAGGCCCTATGACTATAGGGAATGGTCAATAAAACAGAAAAGCCAATCTGTCACTAAGACAAAATAAAAAGGTCTGAAATGGGTCGACATCGAGGCAAGCTAAAGATATAAGCATAGACAAACTACATATCAATCAACCAAGTTCTGGTACAGATTTCTTTTACAACACTGAACTTCTATATGGCGTAAGACGCCGAACTGGTCCGAACTACACGGGTTTCAGTTTCAACGAACTGGGAACTGGAGCTCAGGGAGCTCTTGTAGCTAGAATCGTAGGTCTCTGACACGGCACAAGCAGCACAACTATTGCTTTTGTGGTTTGACATGACAGAAAATCCACTAAAAAATTCAGATGCGCACAAAATGATATTTCAGTTGAATTCGTTGCTGGTCTTCCTGTGTCTTTCCTTAAAATCAACATATCTGGCTGCTTTATTTCAGTAGAAAGCTACAGAGTACAAAGATCATTGAACTTTTATGTTCTTTATGCCAAGAATATTTTAGTTTTTACATCATGTGAGTGCTCAAATAAACAACAGCAGGAAACCCTTAATCCGCAGCCGGGACTGAGTCGATGTCCGTATGAGGTCTTAGTGACAGATTGGCTTTCCTGTTTTTAAAGGTCAAAACAAAACCGATTTATTTTTCCGATCCATCGTAATAAATACAATGAGATAAAACACATGAAAAATTTTCCATGATTTTCTAGTTTTCTTTGAAGAGTTATAGAGATTCAAATCTGCAGTCGCCATTTTCAAAATGGCGGATTTTCGGAATTTGTTTACACGGATCAAAATGGAGTAATCGTCGACGAAAGACAAAAACTGGCCGAGATGTTTTTATTTGTCATTAAAATATATTATTTGTCATGAGATTTGAAACACAGTTTGCTATGAGTGTATAACCAATCTCGGGACCGTATTAAAAGGGACACGCCAGGGCAAATCTGCAGGGCAACTTTGGCTGATGATTACCATCCCCGTAGTGTCAACGTGACCCTGGCATTGCTTTGAAGTCGTTATACACTCTCGTAACCTTGAACTGCATCAAAACAAGTTTACTACGCAGGTTTATATTAATGGCGGGATACGTTTGTCAGTTTTGTTCTTTTCTTGGATGGAGTAATTGTTTAATTCAGAAACCTTTTTTCCGTTTGTTTACCACAAATGTTGCATGCCGAGATCGTAGGCGCGTAGGAAGTCGTTGCGTTAAGACTGTTACGTATACGGCGGTGTTTACGTTTCCGTCTGCGATACGCGTATAAGTGGAACTGACATACCAGTCGCAAATTCTTCCGATATTTTACATTTCAGGAAATATCACAACTAAAAACAAGATACCTATCTAGTACAAGCGAAAATATAACAAATGAACAACAATAAAAATTTTCAGAAAAAATCAAAAAAAATCGAAATCTTTATGAAGATTTTGACAGAGAGAAAGGAAAATCTATGTTTTGGATAGAAATGAATGACACTTCTTATTAAAAGTAGATTCCTTATCCGTGTGGGAATGAAAACATGATATTCTATGGACTCTTGAAAGACCTCTCGACATTGTTTAAAAATCCAAGCTTTTCACTTAGCAAAATGGTGGGAAAATATCGAGACTGATTTCTACTTGTTTGTTCTTCGTAAAACGCTTTCAATTTTCTTTCTTTATTTCTGCTTCTTACAAATAACATTTCTTAGAGAAAATACCAAAATCTTTCCGTGATTTTCCAAAGACACTGTCAAAAATACTCACCAGCCGAATCTCATTGATGACCTCGGTCAAAGTACTCAATGCGTCGCGGCCGCGTCGCAGACCAAAAAGGCGGGAAAACTATGAAAAGATTTCTTCGCCGAAGTAAAACCTTCAGAAATTCAACAATAACCTCAGTAATCTAATTTCATTATTCTCTAACATTTGTTAATAACTATTCACGTTATTTTGACACCGAAATCAAAAATCAGTTCATTACAATACATAAAGCTCTTCTGTGCGATGCGGTCAGACAGGAAAGGTTTCAAGTGTCTTCCACCACACAACTCGGTCCATACGAAGGACCGCCCGGTTTTTGCCGACATTTTTTGTGCTTCTGCTCAGTTTGATAACAACAAAAAATATTTGTGGTGAAAAAACAATTTCGAGGGGGCAAACACAACAATAACAGACACGAAAATTGAGCCGTTTAATTTTCACCGTCGAATTTGTCTATTTAACAATTCCGGCCTGTGATATAGAAAATATACACAACTGTAAATCTTTGTTAAAATGCTTTACAAAATAAGTGATTTCTGTGTACGGATATGTGAACAGACGAAGGAATTGCTGCGTGATATGTGTGATATGGCTTGCATTCCTTCGTGGGAATTTAAGGTGTCCCGTGTCAAAACAAATCATGCGAGCTCGTTATCATATTTTGCTCAACTTTCGCAATAACTTTTAGTTGTTTATCTCGCAGAGTCACGCACTGAAAACTGCCCTTAAATTGAAAAAAATAACAAACTTTTTAATTTAAAATGCAAATTTTATCACCCAAAATACTTTTTGAGAATGAAAGAGTTTTTGTAAATAAACAAATCAGGAGGGATTAATGAACGGCACACAAGTTCTGTATTTACTTTGTCTTTAAGAAAGATGTCGGGAGTTTTAAAAATAATCTTCACATCGTTTTATAATAATAAATAAAGTCCTATATATATAACTACTGAACTAAATACTGATGATCATTTCAAAAACATTTCTCCTTGAAGCTCACCGCTCCGAGGGAGGGTAAAAGTTTTTAAAAGTTTTTAGTTTACTTACCCTCAAATTGGGCGCTCTGAAGGCGGATTTGATGGTTTCAAGGATATGTTTAGCTTGCTGTGATCGTATGATGTAGCACGTCGATTCTTCGCCAAGAGGACAAACTATAATCCCTAACACCTTATCATCTCCCTCGTATAAATTAACATGTCCAACTGTTTCGATGTCACAACTTGCAATCACTTCCCAGGGGGGGAAATCAGTGCTTATTCGAACAATATCCGAATTCACTTCGACGTTCACAAACGGTTCGTCGTCCACGTCGTTACTCTTAGCTAAAACTTCACAAATGGTTGCTTGGAGTGTCTTGTCATTAGAGCGTTGAACACTGATTTTCTTCACGAATCGCGCACTGCAAAGCCCCAGTGATTCGGTCACCCGGCTTCGTATGTTTAAACTCTTGGGCCTGGCGCGACCTGTACCCCTCGGTGATGGGGGATTTGGACCCGACGAAGCCGCCGATAAAGACTCAACTTTTCTAGGTTTCTGATCAAGTTCTTCGCGATCAAACGAAACAACGTGTTGCTGCAATTTCTTCTCACCGTGAAATTGAAGGTCACTGTAAACTATATCAATGGGATGACTGCTAGTTCGCGCGCGACTCTCATCGGCGTAGTCATCAACGTTTTCATATAGCGATTCTACGTTTATTGCGCTCGCTTCCTCGGAGCTTGAGCTCCTTTCATCTGCACAACTACTGCTTGTACTAGAGTGAGATTCACGGTCGCTTTCGATGAAAGGAAATCTGATGTTTTCATACACCGGTGCGCTGGCGCTTTGGCGATGAGGTACCGGTGGTGAATGGTGCGGTGAGCTCTCGTACAAAACATCCACAGATTTTCTCACAAGTCCACTCCTGTTGTCACCAGCGCTCAGAGAGCGCTTCAGCAACAGATGTGCCGGTAATTCCTTTGCGTGTCTTCCCTGAGAATCCAGTCGTTTAAGTTTTGAAGTTCCCGCGAATGAGTTACGAATGCTTTGGAGTTCGGATGCCAATAACTTACTGTCGGTCAGTTGCGCAAAGTCCTGTCTTAGGATCGGGTTGTCCGATTCCCGTGTCGGCCTTGACGGAGTGATCTCCGTAATTTCTAAGTCGTTTGCGTGAAGTATTTCAGCGTAATGTGTAGCATCGTCAACATCCTGCGAAATAGGCGCAGTCGTAGTGGGAGAGACACCCGGCGATATACTCTCGTCGTCAGTCTGAATTCCTACTGTTGCTATACCGCAAATTCGTTCGTTTCTGCTGCTTCCTTGAGAGCTGATACTCGACGAACGACTTGACTTTTCAGACCACGAGCAAGGAGCAAAATCAGCAGGAATGACTTCGTAAATATCTTCTTCTGCTTCGTCATGCCGCATGTCTTCATACTCACGGTACACGGCGTCCAAGGAAAAGCATTCCTTCAAGTTTCTCTGTGTCTTTGTACTCTTGTTCAGCGTTTGTCCGTTCTTAATCGTCATGTCTTCATAGATTGTTTCGAATATTTCCATTTCTCACATCCAGCCAGCTTGTTACATGGTGAAGGCTGGCGACGACTGGTACAAACCGCTTCATTGAGCTGTTGGAATCCCGTGGTTCACTATGAATGAAAGCTTATCCCGCGGGCTGGCGTATTTGGTAACAAGATCCATTTCTGGATCTGTCAATCATTCGTGTGTCAGGCACGTCTCTGGAATCTCTGAATCGGAAGTCAGTGGAAGCTCTCAAATGCTATGCTTTCGTGATAAATCCGTTACAAAAAGACAGTCAGTAGTTTTAAAAGCTGTAAAGGTACACAGACAAATGGTGTCTGAAGACGTGATGTTATGAAGCAACTCGCGCTCAATGTTTAGTGATTTTGCAATAGACAAACAATCGAAAAGTATGTGAATATTCGTGTCGCGTAAACAAAAGGCATTGACAGACGAAGAACTGCGTCCAATCAAAATCCTGTAAAACTCGTCAGAACAACCGGAATATCCCGTCGTAGAAAAAAACCCACAGCGGGTAACCTGAGAGTTAACTCGGGAAATTGCGTGCGAAAACACGAGCATTTTCTAGAGAAACATTTGCGTAAATAGTCGGTCCAAACACCACTTCCTGCGTTTGTTTGTGCGGCGGACATACATCCTACTCTCAGTTTTGGAATTCATAGTCACAGCTGAAGAAGAGAGAAGGAAAGGAAATGAAGAAAGACATTTTTGGGAGCGGACAGACCGCTCAATGATTGCGTCAGTTTTGGTCTCGAAGCCGTTTCGTTCGTGTTTAGTCATCCCGCGGGATTCCCGCCACCTTTTGATTGCCGATTTGGAGAAAAAGGACGTTCAATAGTGTCTGCATTCAATATAATATGGGCTAAAAATAAAGTGAGAAAGACTCCCCCGCCTGACGAGTCTCTCAGTGATGTCGCACCCCTACGGAGAAAGGGAGCCGCTCAGGATACATATGGCAGGCAGTGGCAGGACCGCAATCCCGTTTCCGGTGAATCCAGTGACATGTCTATATAGAAAACGTTCAACTAATATCTTTTACTCGCAAATAGTTTTATTGGATGAAATTGAGTTGAACTCAAATGTAGTGGACTTTGTACAACATGTAGAACTCCTGTCTTCCAGTCCTCTCTTCTAATCCCGAATCTCTCCCCAGTCGGGGCTACTGAGGCCTGTTTTAGTTCCATCAATTGATTACTTAGGAGGTGGGAGTGGGGCACACTGGTTTTAAAAATTACTTTTTCAGAAATCCAGAAAAATTGCAATAACGAAATGATATATGTATGAGATGTTCTTCACCGTCAAACCGCACAGCGCGTCGATCTAACACACTAATTTCAGAAAAAAGGAATGTTTGTCTCAGTTCATTCTGCTCAGAGTGGTTGTATAACGCCGGCATGATAGATCGATACAGCATGATGCCGACCGGCCGGCGGATGAGTAACGGTCACTTTTTTCTGTTTTCTTCGTATTTATTATTTTGAATATTTGTTTTTACTTTGATAATGGCGTCATGACTGACTCCGAAACGTCGGTTTTTGTCACAATTATTTTTGCCTGTATTTGCAATGTTTTTTTAAAATACTTTTTTTGGGGGGGGGGGGGGGGGGGGGGAGAGGAGAGTGTGGATGCCGGCTGACCAATTTTTCTCTCTTTATTTCCCGACTCATTTTCTGCGTCGCTTCTCGTGTTTTTTCCCGTCATTCAGGGAGTTATATAACCTGGCTATTTTGCTGCTTCCATCCCCCGTGGGGTCCCCTTGTGGAGTGTTAGTGAGCCTTGAACTATTTCCGGTTATCGCATGTAATTTTCTATAAATATTTATAAATATGTAATTACTATTGACCCAACTTTGATACAATTTTCATATAACTCTCTGTGAACTAGGGCACCTTACTCTGATTAGTTTCCCAACTAGTACAAATCATGGTGTGAATAAAAAACAATTGATTGGACCACAGGCAAACCACAGTGATAAAGCCGTGACATTTTCTCTAAAAAATACCGAATAAAACGTGTTTTATTAAATTTTAGCCCGAGTAAATGCACCATTGTACCCCACCCTCCCCCACTGAGTCGGAATCAGTCAATTACCAGAGGACGTATATTTGTAATAAGATACGTGGAAATACCTGGAAAAATGATATGACCAAGTCACGCTAGGTCACGCTATAGGTCACGCTACGTCAAATAGAATAATCACTGGGAACGAGTTTTTTAGAATTAATCTAATTTAAAATAATGAAAAATTAGCAATATCAGGAGCCCATTACTAGGAGCCTTCCTCTCCTATAATAGGTTTGTGTGACATCAAATGCACAAATTGGGCTAAAAATAGAACACTCATTAAAAATTCCGCGCGATTAACCAATCATGTCGTGTCTTACACAATAGGAATTTGACGTCAGATTCAACACTGTTCCAGTGATTCTAATAAAAGAATCAGAATCTAGTGAAATTTTAGATCAGTTTCGTCGTTTCTAGTCGTTTGCCGACTTCAGTACTTCATCAAGCGAGGAAGAACAACGATTGAAAACATTAAAAACAAAACAAAAAAGCAACTCCAGGTATTATTATTTATCAAAACTTCAAGTGCGAGAACTTCTAAAAACAAAGCTACTAGTTAAAACGGCCAATTCAAAACCCGGCCAAAAAACGAACATCTTCTGCTCTTTCTGAGAAGGAATTCAACGATCTGGTATCATGGATAATCTCTTACGAAGAACATAATTAAACTTGTGCAGGACTAGCAGTGAGAACCAAGCTATGAATATACCAAACCGCCGGTGTGTTTTGCTAATTAATTGTTATCTGAAACGCAGCAAAATGAATCACGAACTTTGAAGCTATTGAAGTAGGATTTTGTCGAAAATTCTCGACATTGTCACAAAGTTCTTTCTAAAACAGCGAAGTGAGGTACAGGGGAGCTTATTTTTCTGTGGCCTGGATGAAGATTTTATAGTATTTTTATTCATCGGCTGATCCGTTGAGTGCCGGCCGTTTCTTGCCTTCTTTGAACTGAAGACGCCTTTGGCGAATGAACTTCGCATACTGATACACTCAGTGATACGAACCCTCTTGTTTTAGTGTTCTTTGCCGCTCTTTAAGGCACGGTTCGTCGGTTGAAAGTTTCAGTTGTTTTTCGACTATCTTTCGGCGAAGAAGTTCTTTAGCAAGGCACATTTGTGTGGTTTAATTGTTATGTTGGCGCCGCTATCCAACATTTGCTTCATCAAGAGTCGAAATCATTGGAGAACGCTTCATTCTTACGAAGACTAAATCATGAATCAAAAACCAACAAAAGAAAGTTGATAAAACAAGAATAAACATATGAAGGTATAAGAACGTAGAAGAATTTCGCGACAGCGTGAGTCGCCAAACTAAAAGTCTCCACTAAGCGCTCTGGCAGTATGTCAGTTTATTGATTCATGTGATTCATTCATTGTACACAGTTGTCTCGTTCTTGTGCAAGGGAAAAATAGACTTGGACTTCCATGGATTAACAATATCAATATTTTGGATCAAGTCCTCGCGTCTTCCGTTTTGGCGGCCATTTTATTTTTCAATCTGAAATTCTTCGGAAATTTGCATATCTAAAAATAGCCCAATTTGTGCATTTGATGTCACATGAACCAGGATAATCCAGTCGCTGGACTCTCCTTTCCGCTCCTCTTTTTTATTGGGCTTCCTTTGTCGCGGAAAGAAGGGTCCAGCAGGGTTTGCCTGCGCATGCGCAAGAATTTATCCACTTTCTTGGGTAATTTACATTGCGCATGAGTATCAGCAACCGCTGGTTTATAAGGTTGGGGGTTCAAATATGGCGGCCAGTGTAATGACGGATTCGAAGGATATCGATGAAGCCCTTTCTTTCAGTATTTTACAATTTCCAAAACAATATGTATTGAAAGAAGAACAGATCAGGGTCATTGGTGAGTTTTCGACTGGACATGACGTGTTTGTTAACCTTCAAACGGGATGCGGCAAAAGTTTATGCTACATGCTTATTCCATACTTTTGTGATTATATTCGTTTTGGACACAAAGCTAGCAACAATGGCTCGGTCTTATTGTTGGTTTCGCCCCCTAATTTCACTCATGGATGATCAAAAACAGTCAATTGAAAATCATGGCCTCTCGTGCACGAAATTGACTCCAGCTTCACTTCGGGATACAGAGCTAATGGCAGATGTATACAGTTGCAAGTTCAAAGTTATAATGTTGTCACCAGAGGCTTTGGAAGATAATTCTGTCAAAAAGGCTATCTTCAGGATCAAGAAAAACGTGGTGTGTGTTGCAATAGATGAAGCACATTGTATAGAGCAATGGTAAACATTAAGCTTCATAAGTTACATATTATACACTGTTTTACTGCTTTTAAAACTGATCTAAGCCCATTGTAAATTAATTTATTTTGTCCAAATCTGCTTAGAAATTCTTCACTCTGCAAAGGTATCCCTTTAAAATAATAAAATTAATTGTATGCCATTTTATTATCATTGCATCTACAGGGGATGTGAATTTCGAACAGCCTATTGTAAATTGGGGAAAGTACGGAGTTTGCTAATGCCTGGTGTACCAGTAATTGCTTTAACTGCAACAGCTACAGACAGAACAAGATCAAAAATAATAGAGACACTAGAGATGAAAGGGTGTAGTATCATCAAAGGCTCAAATAACAGGACAAATATCAATTATTATGTGCAAAAACTACCAAGTTACCAGGATTATGATTCTGAGAAACAGGAGCAGGTGTTTGAAGATTGCTTTAAGCATATTATCAGTGACTTACAGAAAAATGGATTAAGTAGCCAGAAATGTCTTATTTTTTGTTATTCAAAGGCAAACTGTGTTGACATTTTTGAATACTTTGAAAGGAAGCTGAAAGAAACACTGTGGGTTTTCACAGATAAAGGAGAAAAACAGAGAATCATTGAAATGTATGTTAAGGAGACTGATGAGATTACAAAGAAAATTGTAATTGAGAGGTTTACTTCAAAGGATGGAAGTTTACGCATTGTTGTGGCAACAGTTGTTTTCGGTATGGGTGTAGACTGTCCCAACATAAGAGAAGTTATCCATTTCCGAGCACCTCCATCCTTAATGGCTTATATGCAGGAAAGTGGACGTGCAGGAAGGGATGGCCTGCCCTCTAAAGCTTTACTATTCTACTCTTCTAAGGAGTTTGGGAACCGAATGTCACAGTTTAAGAAAAAGGGGAGGAGTAGTGAAATCCAGGTTAAAGACTTACAAGATATGAGAAGGTATTGTGAAAATAACAATGCTTGCAGGAGATATTTTTTGTTGGAATATTTTGATGGAAGTCCCAATGCTACAGCTGAACTGTCTATTAATAAAATGAATCCAAAGCATATATGTTGTGACATTTGTTCTCTGACTTGCACATGTGATAACTGCAAAAGGCCTAAAGATAAAAGTATGACACAGGAATCTGAGCAATCAGCCCCGACAAATTCTGCCACTTGTTCTTCAGAAAAGAAACTCATTCCTTTATCTTCCAGTCAAAAGCAAGCCCTGAAAGATAAACTTGAGGCATACAGAAGCAGTTTAATGGAAAGTAACTCCATTCTAGGGGTGGACTACTCTACAGGATTTACACATGAATTGATCACCAATGTTAGTAACTTGTGTGATGAACTTCTTTCAATTGATGATGTACTGACAAAACTTAATGTGTGGAGTGAAAGTCAAGCTCAAGAAATACTATCAATTTTGTCAACAGTCTCAGAAGATAAACAGTTTGATGACTTGTGTGATGATGCTATGATGGCCATAAGCAACATAAATTTATCACAAGAACATACCAAGTTATAACAGTCTGATCTACTATACCTGTAATCAAGCTGGACCAAGCTTTTGTAACCTTGAAAACTTTTTGATTAAAGTTTTCATCCATTTTAAAACTACTGCCATATCCAAGTGACTTAGAGGTGATCTTGAGTGCTCAGGGAATGCATGGTGTCTTCTACCAGGTATTTCTGAAAATACTTGTGTTGTCTGCAGTTCATTTACCATCAGTAAGATATCATCATCTGATTGCACAGTAGAATGATTGCTGGACTGTGGTGTAACAACACATTTTCCTTATGAAGATTGCCAATAACTTTATCAGTATTATTCATAGAACGTGCGACCCTTTGTGCGTTTTCCTCATTTAGGCTACCTCCCATCTCATTAAAGAGATGTTTGAGTGTACGTACTTCATGTTCAACTCTAAGGTCGCATTCTATGTTATTGCCATGTCCACCTGAATGGCTAAAGAAGCGTCCCCATTTTAGCTTGTGGGCCATGCGGGGTGTGAGCACTGCCTTTACAAGACATAGGTATTTAAATGCCTCGTGAGCATACTTAACTTTATTCATCTTGTTGTTTATCTTGGCCTGAAAAATAACAATAAAATGCAATACCAATTTGTCCAGGAAACAAATTAATATTACAGCAATAAACATAATATGAAGCAAATTAAACTAGCAATACAAGAAGACAGCATGTGGCAACAAAATACAGCAGGCATTCCAAAACAAAGTTAAGAAGTTATACCTTGAACAATAGCAACATCAATTTCCAACATATTTCCTCTCTAATAGCATCTCCTTCATGAACTGCATCTTCATATTCTTTCACTATTAATCCCAAAGATAGAATACTGCAGGCATAGTTGAATATATAGTCATTGGGGTCTTTTTGATCATCTTCTTGTTTTTTGATATGTTCCTGTTTTGCTTTTGGTTTATCATTTTCTTTTGTCAGCCAAGGCAAGAGTTTAACTGATTTGTTTTCCTTTATCTCTGATCCAGTAGTTTGGGCTTCTTTTTGTGTTTTCTGTATATTTGCGTTGAATAATAATTCTTGATCATCAACAGTATTGTCATAATCAACACCATCACTGTCATCAGTACTGCTGTCATAATAGTCGATATCATCATCATCATCATCACCTCTTCCTCTTACATCATTGGCATCATCTGTTAGGATTATATACAAATTTTACTATAATAATATAATTATGGCTATTTTAGATACATTTGGCTACAAATGGAAATACATGTACTGTATCTCTTTGACTATATACTGTAGCCCAAATCTACACTGAATATTAGTAAATAAACTAATGAAAATTAATTAGTTTGAATTAACAATTTAAAGCTGACTAATATTTTTATTGTCTTGATTTTCTAGCCTGTAGGCAGGGCAGGCTTCTTTTAAAAGAAGGCAAATGAAAATTGCATACTTTTATTTACATAATTCACTTACCTGCTTGATCAGATTGTGTATTAATGCTACTTGTATCTCTTTCAAATACAAATAACTTTATGATATGGTTTGCACTATCATAGAGCCACTGCTTCTTTTCAGGTGATTTTGCATTTGGAGGTGGAACATTCTTGGTTGGAGTGCTGTCAAGATTTGACATACCAAAATATTTCATGGTTGCAGTAAGAATATGGGCATCTGTTACATCAACTAGAAGATCTCTTGACTAGAGAAAATTGACAAAAAATGATGATTATAATGAACATTAATATAAATTCATTTATAAAAAGGAATTCAGTTTCCTTTGAATTGCAAAGTTTGGATTTTCAAAAGTGTTTTCTATACCGGGACCTACCATGCTCATCTCATGTTTTACATCCCCTGTAACATTACTTCTTCCTGCTACATTCATTAATTGGTACAAAGTTCCAATATCCTTTGATGACTTGCTAGACCATAGAAACTTAAATACAACCTTGAATAATACAATACAATACAATTTATTCAAGTATTCCCATTTATATATATGGTATTACTTATAGATATATTGTATAATTATGTTTATAGATTTCATATAATATAATTATACAATAACAGTAACAATAGTAATAAAATATAAGTATTTTAATAATGACCTACATATCATTATCATTATTATTATTACTATAATTACTATTATTTATAGTAATGACAACACAATAAAGCATATACAAAAACATTCACAATTAAAATATCTCACTATTAAAAGGGCCATCTTTGTATGCCAACTCTCTGCAGTTGGTAGGATTCCATCAAGGCGGAGTAATTGAGTTGGTGCAGTTCTTCTCAATCTCTGAACATTGAAGGCCCTTTCACATGTTAGAAGGTCACCACCAAACACTGTTTCCTCATCACCAGGTCTGACATATTTATGGAGGTATTCTAAGATTTTTATCATTCCATCAGATGTGTTCTCATCTTCAAACACAAGGCCAAGATTAACTGCCTCTGAGGTTTTGTTCATCTCTAGTGTGTATTCATGCAAAATGTGTTTTGGTACATATTTACTGTAGGAATGAAAAAAGGGCATGTGTTTGCAAACTACTCTCAGTAACAAAATACAAAAGTCAGAATTCAGCTTGTCACATTCCCCTTGGTCCAAAAGAAATTCACTTAGGGAAAGTTCCTTCAGATTGCAAATAGAACTGTCATTGGGTAAGTGGTTAGAATTAATCCTCTCTTTAAATGCCATGGCAAGAAACCAGTGGAATTCTTTGTTCTTGTTATCCTTTCTTTGATCTCTGGCTATGACACGCCTATCAATATTATCTCCAACCAGTTTGATACTTGTGTTTCTATCTTGAAGCCATGTTATGACTTCTTTATCATAATTCTTCCCAAGCTCATCCAAGTATTTTATGTACTGGTCATGTGAGATGACTAGTCCTTGGTGATTAGCTCTTGACATTCCCTATGTACACAATATTGCAACATTTTGAGTTGTGTGTGTAGATGAATGTATCCTTGTGTTTTCCATTGTTTATTTATTATTCAAATTAGCTGTCATTAATAGTAATGTGCAAACATATCAAGTGAAACAGTGCTGTCTGAGATTACCCTTTTAAAAAAAACATAAGCATTTTCTGTTTTGAAAGAGGTGGGGTATCATGGAAGAAGGTCTCCATTCGTCAGTGCTATTTAGTACTAATTATATAGTACTGTTTCACGGATATATGGTTTGCACTCAGCTGTATACGTACATGTACTCACCATCTTTGATATGTGCCCCTTCCAAGAGATATTGAATTGACTATGTGAGCTGCAGACATGAACTTGTTCCTACATCTTAATAGTATTGCTATAGCCATACCAATAGAGCCCAATTTGGAATCTACGGTCTTTTGCGTATTGCGCTCACTGGCTTTTTTAGGACAGCAAACAGACATAATGACACTGTACAGCAGGTGTGCTCTGCTCTTTATTTCTTCCAGTAAGGCTTGAAAAGAAAAGTTCGTAAGACTTTCAGCATCCTTTTGTCTCAACATTGACGGCATGGCAGTGGAACAAAGTGAGTTGCATTCGTTGTTTAGGTCATTAAGTACTTTCTGCGAGACGATTTCTTTTATTGCGCTGTCTTCCATCATTATATCAACGACATTGTCCTGACTGAAAACTACTGAGTAAACAATTCGTGCTTTTCGTCCCGTGATTTTGAGGTGTGTATCACAAGATGGAAATTTAACAAACAGAAACAACTCGTTTTCTTGCTTATGAGGTGGTGGTGGTTCTTGTTGTTGAGGTACTCTTATTACAGAATGTGCTTCGGGAGTTGCGATTATCGTGGCTTCTTCCTAAAGAACGAAACCATAAATGATCGAAGGTGATTTTCACTCCAATTGTGACAATAATCACGTATTACAAATGTTATTAAACAATGCTCAAGAAACAATGAAGATAACTTACCTGGTCCTTCAGTGGATAGACGTTCAAATCGTCGGAATCATTCTCAGTTCTACTTTCGAGATTTACATCTGGAATGAGCGTTCGCTTTGTTTTTCGACTCTCAGGGCTTCGAACTCTAACTGTTTTTGCCGCAGGTGATTTCCCGGGTGATTTCGTTGTAGGCGAGAATGTTTTCTGTGGGCTGTGCAGTCTCTTTTTGCGGTTCTTCTGTGCTTTCGATTGTTTGAAGGATGACGTTAACTCAAATATTTTCTTCATGATTGTATCAAGTCGACTTTTGCATAGTTTACAACAATACAGCGACGCAATCTCTTCGTCGTCAAAGAAAATTTCGCAATAAATTTGGAAGTGTTTTGCGAGATCTGTTATTTCGCCACTTCTCTTTACAAGTAGGGCTCTTGCTGTAATGCAAGTTATGTTTTTTCCACAAATATAACAATCCAAACACTCCGCCATTTTACTTTTAGCCACGGGAAAAATCAGCGGGAAAGAAAATAACCCCTTTCCTCGGAGGTACGCATGATAAATTCTTGCGCATGCACAGGCAAACCCTGCTGGACCCTTCTTTCCGCGACAAAGGAAGCCCAATAAAAAAGAGGAGCGGAAAGGAGAGTCCAGCGACTGGATTAGAACCAGGAAGGCTCCTAGTAATGGGCTCCTGGCAATATTAAAAAGGTTCAATAAGTTTTGTTAGATGTTTAACGAGTAACAGCTTTCCAAACATCTCAAAAATTACAAAGAAATGTATTTTACTTGGGACACTTGTCTCACCATACAATTCTTTGTAATTATTGCAGTTTTAAATCGGTCTACAGAGTACTTGTCCAAACCCCTGGAATTGTTATTCTAGCTAATTCTGATATGCTCTTTAGATTTAGGTTAGCCTGCGAATACAGCCGCTTTTTGGCAGTCGCGCCACAGGGTCTCCTGTGGCGAGCGCCAAAAAGCATAAAACTAGTTCCCATTCCTCCACTCGTGTTTTTGTGTGTGTACTCCATTCTCGTACCCAGTGCCCACTCGTCATTTGGTTGGTCGTGGGCTCTGGGAAACCCTGTTGTTCGGTCGTCAAATTTTGACGACCAAGTCGTCAGAGCGCATGCTCATACTAAAGACCGCTGCGAGCGGGTACTGTGAAAGAGTCTACTGCCTACTGGCTACGTAGTGTTTACGTTGCATGGTTTGAACCATCGAATATTCAAACAAGCTAGTACAAAAGTTTCGGTACATTTATCTTCGTGTAGCCCTTCGACTTTCATCATCAGTTCTTCTCTGGCTCTGTTGCGATAAAGGCTGGACGATAAATACATGTTCTATTCCCGGCGTAGTCAATCGAACGTTCGGTAATCGAATCCAATCGAATTCAATCGAACGATTGGTTTGGATTGGGTTCGGAAATCGAACATAATCGAATTCGCCCAAAAATTTTGCCAATCGAACGTTCGATCATCGAATGCTTCTTTAATCGAACACAATCGAACTGATTGAACATATTTCATGCTCCGCGCTGTCAAAACTCCCAGATTCATTAATTATGGACGGCTCAAATTTCAACCGAGCACGCTGCGCCAGAAGAAACGCAAGATGTCGACGGTGAAGCTTTTAGTTTTGCAGGAAATGTACTATGACATTATGAGAACACTGGTGGCACTAGTTAGCAGTATCTTGTATATGATGTACACTGTTGCCTGTGTGTCGATGAACTACTGTGGTCATTTTTTTCATCCAGTCAAAGTCACGGTCCCGGAAGTGTAGTTCAAGTGCGATAACTATAACTGCAGATAAGGTATAGGGGACCCAGTATAACCCGAGTATAAGAATAACCGAACTCTCTGTTCTAAAGGCACTGGTTGATTTGCTGTTGTTGATGTTTTTTTTAGTGTTTCTGTTCTTATCAGTGTTAAACATTAAAGAATTGCCCTTGAAATGTGTTTCAATTAAATTTATTGCGTTCTTTAGCCTTCAGTTGGCTTACATGGTTATTAGATGACAGAAATCTTCCGATTTAATTAGGACTGCAATGCTTATCAATATATTAACTTAATAGCGTTTTATTTTCACCGAACAAAATCGAACCAATCCGATTGATTGTGAGTTCGATTGGTTCGATTATGTTCGGTAATCGAATTCGCCCAAAAGTTCCGGTTCGATTCTGTTCGATTGCCGAACCAATCGTAAAACAATCGTTCGATTGAATTCGATTGAATTCGATTGATGTTTTGTTCGGTTTTGTTCGATTGACTACGCCGGGTCTATTATATCTGAGTGTGAGCCTTCCTGTCCTTTGAATACTCAAAGCGAGTACGATCGATTACGTCTTCTCCGGTGGTAGGTCACTGCAGCAGTTAATATATATATAATTAGATCTCCCTTTAACAATTCAGATCAATTTATGTCTACACAGTCACTCTCATTTCCATAGCTTTATAATTCAAAAACGGAATACCATTGTATGAAAATACAACCGTCGCTGTCATTCCTTTCGTTCGCCTTGCAAGTTTGAATCTTTGTTGATCTCATGGACCAATCAATGTTCATTTCATCAGCCAATGAAATTCGCTAAAATTTCAGGGTTTCCCAGAACTTTGATGTTCGAAATATCTCAGCAGCTTCTATATATCTAGAAAACTATCAGGTATTTGCATCGGCTATAAAGCAGCATTACTGCTCGTGGATAGATACCAAAAAGTACTGAGAACTGTACTGTTTTTATCAATTAAATACATACTGCCCCCCTTCGAATTTTGGGTTATGTACGGCCCCGTAACTGTAAGGAAGCCATCATCACGATTAATGTAGACGACCGAAGACACTAGGTGAATCAAAGTGTTCTCCATATCACAAATAGTAACTAAGGGCCTTGTATATGCCATGAAATCTGATGATCGAAGCGGGGGATAGCTTGTGCCCGATTGCCGTTGAGCTCATCCATTGACAGTCGTCTGCGGGGAGAGATAATCGAAAGCCAGGTATCCGAATAGCTTTTACGCCCAAATCTCGAGCCGCAACTCCTAAATAAGCATCATCGATGTAGAACGGTTTCTTGAACTGCGTGTAGTTAAATAATCCTGGTAAAATATCAGTGGAGATGACGTGAAATGCGCCATGGCAATACGAAGGCCACGTGGAGACATTGTACACCTCTTTAGATATGTACCATTTGCTCTTGGGGTCACGATGAGGACGGTCCCCTTCGTTTAGAAGACCGCCGTAAAATCGCCGCGGTCTGCCAGCTTGTGACAACCAGTAGGACAACCTCGGAATACGGATATAAACATCGTCATCTGATTTGAGGACGTATTGGCAGGAGAATCGAGAAAAAGCCCATAAATGACCCATGAGTGTTTTTACGATCATGTTCTTGTAGCTATCCATAAAATGTCCAATGATAACGTCGTTGAACTGTGATGCTTCTCGTCGGTTTTCTCGATTCCAAACCACATTTGCAGTGTCTCCCAAAGCGAAAAACAATCGCCACGTGTTGGTATTGCCAGGAGTAGCGGTCGAGTTGCCCCACGTCTTCCTTATGGAACTTCTCAGGGATCGATGTACTCCTTCATCGGCGCCAGAATTGACAATAACGACTAGGAATAAAGCTCTTTTCTCGCAAGGTATATCCGGCTCGATGCTCGGCATAATGAGACTAAAGTTAGTCCTTCCAAGGGGAAACTTCGCCAAATCGTACAAATGATTCATGTTTTCGTGTTTGCATGGCTTTGTGACACGCTCTGGCCATTTGCATCCAGATTGCTCGGTTGATATCACGCTGTGTTTTCTGTGCGTTTTGTTAATTTGAGTGACACTGAGATAGAGCGTGCAGCCACAAAGGCAAATACAGATTACAAATAGAAATCTCTTGTGTCTTCTTAATTTAGACCCCCACAAATAACAGATATCTCCAAGAGTGTGCGTCATTGTTCGTGGAGTCATACAGAATGCCAGAAAGAGTCACGATGGCTGGAGTTCTACTTATCTCTTGGAAACGATGTCAACAAAATGACACGATGAATACGAAACCAGAGATGACAACTGAAGAATTGACCTTTATACCCACTATACAGATCTTCTAAAAACCACATAGAAATAAACAAATATTCAAACAAGAATAAAAAAGCTATAAATTTTCAGGATCGTTTCATGATCAGAGAAGCTCTGCTTTCATTTGGAAATGACGTTTTCATTTGGAAATGAAACAGCATGTCTGAATTTAAAAATAGGCAGTCAAGGACTGCATGTGGCTACTGTAAATAAACAAAAAAAGGTAGTCATAACTACATGTAGTTACTGCGGTTTTGAATTGTAGAAGAAATGGAGTGCAAATTAGAAAAGCTTGAAAACTAAATAACTAATTAGTACTAATTAGCACTAATGAAACAATAGAAAACAATAGAAATAGCACTATTTAGTACTATTTAAAGTTAGTACTAGTTCACGCTTTTCTAAATTGCACTCTAATTAGAGAAACAATGAGCCACAGTTCCACATGATTGAATTTCTTTTGTTTCTCTAATTAATTCCTTTCTACTATTTACTATTTTGTATTTTGTAAATGGACAACGTTTCTGAAAACAGGTGTAAATCAGAAATGTATTTTAATACAAAGTTTAATTGAAAACAATTGTGACAGTATACAAATAATGAACAACAATAGTTTTTAATAACAATCAATATCAACAGCATTGATCGTTAGTAATATGAATATTAACATTAATTTAACAATGTTCTGTATATTTAACAAACTCAACTTTTGATAATAATAATAATAATAATAATAATAATAATAATAATAATAATAATAATAATATAAATACTTTTTTTAAACTGGAGAATCTATCATTGTTTTAAAGAACACTGGTCTAACAAGAAGTCCAGTATTTAAATTAATAAATGATAATAAGATGAAGTGGTACAAGTGGTGTTTATTTATTATTTAAGCTTTAACTTTGACTTCGCCTAAATATAGCTAATTGCTTAACCCATTCGCTCCTACACCGGCCGAAACCGGCCGTAAACATCGAAGTTAGGGTTGGGGTTAACTCAAAACTAGGGTTAGGGCAACGATTCAGGCTTAGGGTTATTTTTTTTTGCCCTTGGGTTAAGTTCTGGAAGCTAGGGTTAGATTTGACTGAAGGCTGGCTTAGGGGCTAGGGCTAGTCACGTGACAAGCATCACTCCCCCCCTGGATCACCATAGGGTGAGTGTGACCATTGGTCTGACTAATATCCACGACAACTATTCTTCTCTGCTGTCTAAATTTCACAATGACCACTCCCTCAACTTTGACTTTTTGACCTATATGTAAAATTGGGCTTTTGAGGTCTATAACAAATACCCTCCCCCCCTAAGTCCTTCAATCAAGCTCAGTTTCAAATAAAATTTGGCATGTATAACCGTCTTAGGTAGACTTAATGTTTTAAATAGTTTTTGGTAGGAAAAATGGCAAGTCAGTGAAAAAAAAAAAAAAATTTGATTGAATTTAACCCATTCGCTCCTACACCGGCCGAAACCGGCCGTAAACATCGATAGTGCTTTGAAAAATTCTAACTTTCTGAATTTTCGTAACATCGATCTCATGGCCAGTTATTAGTGACAACTAGATAACTCTTCATATTTTAACCTCAAGTAAACTGACTTACAGGTCCGATTTCTGGGCATTAGTTCAATTTGTTTGCCATAAAAATCAAAAATGCGTGTTTTTGACGCAATTTTACACCTCGAAAATGACCGACATTTGACTTGGATTTTCTTCCAAAATACATCCTTGCGAAACAAAACGCCACTTTCTCAGCAAACTTCCATCTCTCATCTTGATATAGTCGTGAATTTTGCCCTCTCTTTTCCTTAACTCGCCGAACAATAGCCATTTCCTTAGGACCACTTTCGCTAACACGTGTTTTCCTTCTGCACGCCCGAAAAGGATGCCGGGAAACATCCGGGAATTTCGGCATAGATCTCCCCCGAAAATCCCTCTTTTAAGAATATATAGAGTGTCGAGCCACTCGGTCCTACAGGCAAAATATTGCACCGGTTGCATTCTTTACAAGTCCAAAGTCGCCAAAAATGCCTTTGTAGGTCCTGGAATCCACCACAGAAAGACCAGAGAGACGATTTCACAATTGAGTCCGCCATTTTGAATTTCCAAACGGCAAAGTCGAAATCTGTTCGTGAATTCGTATCTAAACTCCTGAGTTCTTCCAGGAGAACGGTCTCTACCACACCAGTCAAGCTTAATGATGCTGTCCTGGGGGCTTCTGTGGTGAATAATGGCTATAAACACTCTAAAAATGCAAAATTGGCCTTTTCGAGTAGTGATTACTACTAGCCCCTACGAACTCCCAAGAAGAAAGGCAGAACACGTGAAGAAGCGAGCCCACAGGCATTCAGAACTGTCAAGATTTCCATGGAAACCCCTTATACGGAATCGAAATTTCCTACGACGTGATTAGGTCCAGAAAATCGCTAAAAAAACTCAAAATAGCTCAGGAGCGAATGGGTTAATCGTTGTCGAGTCAAAAATCATAAATCAAAGAAGCTGAGACCGCAAGGAAGGATGGGAAATTAGTTCATGAGCGACATTACATACAGATATATTCAATGTTCTCGTAGTTTTGAAGGTATATGAGGTCGATAATTTGACGTCGATAATTTGACGCTGTTATTTGAGAGTTTTAATTTCCCAGAATTCCATTTGGTCATTTTGGGCTCCTGATAGTATCTCTAATTTGAAGATAAGTTTACACTCTAATATACTATGATAATCATGCTATTTTGCACAAGAAACCAGACACATCTCTCGTGTGTAAATATTTTGTCAGGTTTCACAGGCTCACCACCCTCTGTTTGTGTATTGGGCTTCCTGTGTCTTATTTGATCGATACAGTATATGGCCGTAAATTCACTTCTAGAATCCTGTCCTTTTGATATCTTGCATTTCATGGAGCCATTGGAGGTGCTCGACTACACTAGCCTGCGTAGCGGCCTCTGAGTCCGAAGGGAAAAAGGAGAGGGGAAGGGACTGGGGAGAGGAGGGAAAAAAGGGAGGGGGATTGGGGAAGAGGGGAGGAGGGAAAAAGGGAGGGGGATTGGGGAAGAGGGGAGGAGGGAAAAAGGGAGGGGGATTGGGGAAGAGGGGAGGAGTGAAAAAGGGAGGGGGATTGGGGAAGAGGGGAGGAGGGAAAAAGGGAGGGGGATTGGGGAAGAGGGGAGGAGGGAAAAAGGGAGTGTAAAAGGTCGAACAAACAATCGATCATATTCGGCTGGAAAATAATCTCATCTTTATGAACAAACACTTGACACTTTGCACGAGAGATGTGTCTTGTTTCTGGTGCAAAATAACATAGAATAGTATATTAGAATGTGTAAACTTACCCTTCTAAACAAAGCGTCCCAGAGATTCCATATGTGCTTTTCGCTTCACTCGATGTATTTTCATCGGGTACATCGTCGCGACATCGTGGCTGATTTTCGATCACCCGACTAGTTCCGAACACTATCCGAATTACTTACTGACGGACGGACCTCTGCGGACGGACGGACGGACTTACACACTCGATGGCATAGTGGCTACGTCTCCGTAGAGACAGTAGCCACAAAAATACATGCCATTAGGATATTTGATTAGATATGTCACGCATCGCAGTGTTCAGTGAACATTTCGAAAGCTTATTACTCGGGCTCTTCCGAAGGAAGCCCGAGTTATAAAATGGGCTTTCTTGTTTTTTTATTTATTTTTTATCATGGTGATATGAAGAAAAAATGCGAAGAATGAAGAAAGAATGCGATGTATTTGATCGTATAGAGTTTCAAGATTTCTCAGCAGATAAGGGAAAACAAACCACACACAGGACTCAAGTCGATTTGAATCTTAGTTTTGAAAGCAGCTGTAGATCTTCAAGCTATTAAAGGTCAGGATTCTAGTTGATCGTTCGACGATGAAGCTAAGGCGCGTTTGTTTTTGTTATAAATGAAACGACATCTTTCATTATAATTAAACTCACGACCAGCGATGTAACTACATCTATTGACAGAAAGCTATATGTACAGAAGTCATGCAAACAATCGAGCCAGTTTATTCCACGTTTGAAAAATTCAGTACGATTACAGTTGTGTGATACTTGTGTGAGTCATACATCTATTACGCGACCTAATTTTAGAACCGCCGCGTAGCGCTATTTAGAACAGAATTTCCACGCTCAAAACAGGTCAGTGAACGGCAAAAATACAATCGAAATCAAAACGTCCTTAGATTTTAGGGATCTATTACGACAGAAAGCTATATGTACAGAAGTCATGCAAACAATCGAACCAGTCGAGTTATTTTCAGTAACTCACGATGGATGTTTATTTTATTCCACGTTTGAAAAATTCAGTACGATTACAGTTGTGTGATCCTTGTGTGAGTCAAACATCTATTACGCGACCTAATTTTAGAACCGTCGCGTAGCGCTATTTAAAACAGAATTTCCACGCTCAAAACAGGTCAGTAAACGGCAAAAATACAATCGAAATCAAAACGTCCTTAGATTTTAGGGATCTATTACAGAAGAAGACGCTCAGTGACGAGGGAGACTATTTGTGTCGGTGAGCATAGATAAAGATCTCCGACTCTTCAAGGTACGCTGTGGTACGTCTTTAAACGTATTTGAGGTCACTTGAGGTCACATCTTAAATCTAACAGAAGCAGCTTTTGATTTTTAATCGATAATTCCTTTCTGATTTCCAAATTTCGAGATAAATCGAACAAGATCTTTCAATGTATAGGCAGAGACAGCAGATTGGTCGAGCTTTGTCACATCATACCGTAGTCTGAATCAACTGGATGTTTAAAAGATACGAAGCTCGACTTTCCTCTGCGATAACGAAGAAACCAAAGACGTTATCAGAACCGTCTGATCATGAATATGAACCTCAACTGGATGTTCCAAGTACGTGCTACGGAAGTACGATCCGGAGATTTTTATCTATGCTCACCGACACATATATACATAGTCTCCCTCGTCACACAACTGTCAGTCATTGTCAGGTCCCTCCTCACGCAACTGACATTGTCCTTGTCATAAGCCCGAGTGTACGCTCATTGAGCGTCTTGTCTTTTCTTTAAAATACAAAGCAGTTTACAGTACAGGTAGTCTCCCTTGCGTGACGACACTTAGCACGGCTGCGAGGGAGACTACAGCACAGGCAGCCCAGTAAATTATTCAGTACTCGCGGGGAGAAAAATCGAAAAAAAAAAAAACCTTATTAGGTCATTTTTCTCCCTGCTCCCTGTTTGTTTCGGTTGTTTAACTTCCTCCCTCTATATTTTTATGCCATTTTTCTCCCCGTTCCCTGTTTTTTTTCGGTTGTTTCTCCCTCCTCCCTCTATATTTTGAGCCATTTCTCCCTCTTCCCTGATCCGTTCCTCTCCGCTCCCTTAAAACGGCTAAAACCCAGCTAGAAAGGATCTACATAATATCAAAAACAACTACAGACAAAGGTTAGTCCAAGTTTATTACAAACCAATTTTACGATATTTTCGACCCATACATTTACTGTATATACAAGACAATTGCTTGGGTTGCCTGTGGTTGGATTGATTATTAGTCGGGCTTCCTGTGGAAGCTCCGACTCTAAAAATGCAGGCCGGTATTCTTTGACCTCAAATCAGCAAGTGAGTTCTACAGCGCATGCGCCCTGTGCCGGCCGCTAAGATAATCACCGAAGGCTCTAACAACATGATTTATCAATACGAGACTGGTCGAGTCTGAATTCACAAACCTTGTTGGAGGAAGTTTATGTCGTCTTGTTTTCAAAATAACCACAATAATTCATAGAGATATGGATTTATCAATCCAGTACTAGTACTGCAAAGGGTTTAGAGATCTTTAGAACTTAAAACGAATCGAAGTGAGTTGATACACACAGCCGGCGGTGAAGAGAACAGTTGTAAGGTTTTCAGCCGACCGATAACCGTCGAGGTAAACCCATATTTACACTTCATCCAAACATTGTTTAATCACTCTGCGATGTCTAGTTTATGTATGCGGTATTTGTATTTGTATGGATATATTTTTGGTAACAAATAAACTATGTCATTGTCATTCATGATTCGCTGAGCTTGTGAAATCGCAGTACTGAAATTGCAAGGAAAGCATGTTCTATCGAGCTCGAGTCACGCAACGACGAGCAAGCAACTGTTTTAATAGTTTAAATAGGCTACATTTCATTTAGAAGCCCGACTTCACGCTAGAAGAGCGTCTAGTAATAATAATTGATTGATGAAGACCACAGCACACTGTGCATGTTTATATCTTTGGTAACGTAATACCGTAGAATTCCGATAGTAACGGCCTTCCCGAAAATAACGCCCCCCCCGAAAGTAACGTTTAGTTTTTGCGCCCCCCCGAAAGTAACGTTATTTTATGCGCCCCCCGAAAGTAACGTTAGTTTTTGCGCCCCCCCGAAAGTAACGTTATTTTATGCACCCCCCGAAAGTAACGTTAGTTTTTGCGCCCCCCCCGAAAGTAACGTTAGTTTTTGCCTTTCTTTATAAATCCCGAAAGGAACGGACCTCCCCCGAAAGGAACTATTAAAATGAAGCTATTATGCATTGTTCTTTCGCAATGATACATTGGACAAATATTCCTCAAAATGAAATGGAAATACTTACAAAATTATTTCTTTGTCCTTTGGAGTTATAATAATTGCAAAGGCACTTTCATCTCTTGTTACCATTTTGTTACTAGACAGTGACGAGCGCGCGGCCGGGCCCGAAACGTTTGCGGGACTTTCGAGAAACGGGCCCGGATTTATTGATTTCCACATTTTGATTTAACACTGACAGTAAAGCAAGTTTCAAGACGTTTTCTTTTTAATTCCTTGCAAAAAACGCGGATTTCACAATGAATGAAAATCAATATTATTGTAGTTTTCACAATATAAGTGAGAGTGAAAGTATGGGATATATTCTCTGGGATATACTTATTACCTGAAGCAGTAGAAGAATGTAGAGTGAGCGCTGGATTGTGATGAGCTCATTGTGATTAACCACAATGCCTTCAAATGAAATCGAGATTTTGAACCTGCTGTCTCCGTTTCGCTCGCTCAGGCTCGCTACGCTATAGCCTCCTTTGCAGGCGATTTCAGGACCTCTCCTACCTGGAAGCATTCTCGTCCCCAGACCCTTCTCAGCTTTCTGAGAAGTGTCTGGGGACGAGAATGACCTGGAAGAACACTTGCAGACGAGGCTAGCCAGTACAAACCTCTGACTAAAAGCGTGAAATAATATACTAAATCTAAACTAGACGCTCTACTAGCGGGGACAAGGCGCATTAGAAGCCACTTTCACGTTTGAGGTCAAAGAACGACAACGACGAAAAACAGCCAGCTTTTTTAGACTCGCCCGCCCGAGTAATAATACTAAATTGTTCTATTTTTATCAGTTATTTTCTATTGTTTCATCACTTTGTCTTAGTACTAAATAGTACCATTTAGTTAGTACTGTTTCACGCTTTTAGAGCAGATTTAACATGACTGTGAAAAACTTTGGATTTCGAATGATTTCGCGTCGTGACCGTGCGCCATGGTTTTTCAGTCATACGAAATCTGCTCTAGTGTTTGTACTCTATGTACGTAATCACCTAACCTCCCGTACGTGTAGAAATCGGAGGGAAAATTAAAGAGCTATAAAGATACCCACAAAGTTCTTCCGAGTGTCAGCACTAGAAAGAAAGGAGAGAGAGAAAAAAAAATATCCGGCAGTGCGCTGTACCACAGGGATCCCGATCAGGGATCTATGACATCACAGGAAGCCCATAAAAAGAACCGTACATAACAACATTTTTCTTTCAGTAGAAATAGTGAGACTTCCTTTGATTGGTAGGGAAAGCACGTGCACGATGAGCAATCACAGTGACAGTAATTCGCTGAAATGAAAATGTATAGAGTCGTTCGTATGAGTGGGAAACCGGTCACGGTACGGAATCGAACACATTGTATTCAACCAATCACAGCGCGCGAAATCATTTCTCGACCAATCACAATGCTTGGATACCGCACGATGATGGCGCGATACGGTCACTGCACGGCACGTAACTACTTCCCACTCATACGAAAACGACTCTATTGAGATCAGCGCAATATAAGTTAATAAATATGAGTAACAAATAGTAGACGTTCTATTTACCTGGTACACATTTATTATATGTCAAGTCGATTCATTCACAAATCTTTGTTTTTAATTGTAAAAGTTCAGTACGTCTAATTGTTGTAAGGTCTTGACCTATGTGTTGGCTCTTGGGATAGGGAAAGGAAGGAAGGGAGGGAAAGGAAGGGAGGAATGGATGGGAAAAATGAGAGAAGGGGAGAGCGGCTGATTATCAGACGGCATGGGGTCAACTGTCAATCACTTTTTCTCATCAGTTGACCCTGTGCCATCTGATAAACTTGTAAGCACGCCTTTGGGGGTAAGATGGTTACTCACAAATAGACTATCCGCTCTACCCTCTACAATGCATAGTTGGATACTCCGAATTTTGGAAAAAAATTACTGTGCAACACGAAGAAGTGTTGTGACCTTCAAAATGTATTTTCATACTCTCGTCGCAATGATGAAACAATAGAATGGACCAATTAACGAGAGAAAATAAGGGCTTCTCCATCCTCAGTAACCCAGTGTGTGTCTGCGGGGGAGAGGGGTTCCTAGGATGTTGCTTCACTATCTTACCACTTAGGAAACTAGTGGTATAAATGAGGGTTTATCATGTAATTTCAAAACTCATAGGACAAAAAAATGATTATCATAGCTGGAAAGAGCTCATTGAAATGAGTAAAAATGTGAAGTTTGGAAAAGATTGCTTCACAAATTGCGAAGATATGAATTTTCAAAAATCAAACCTTTGGAAATTTACGCTGGTAGGCAACTCTTGCCTACCAACAAAGGTTTTCACATAAAATTTGGATTTTTGAAAATTCATATTTTCGCAATTTGTGAAGCAATCTTTTCCAAACTTCACATTTTTACTCATTTCAACGAGCTCTTCATGAGTTTTGAAATTACATGATAAACCCTCATTGGGTGAAACAATCTTGTAAAATTCTAAAAATCATTTAAAAGGCAGATCATTCTGGGGTTAGCTGAGCAGTAGCTTATTTTCTCTTGTTTAAATGGACCTAATGTCTCACCATGTTAGAAGCTGATTGAAATGGAGTTTTTAACACTTTCTTCTCATCTGCCCCTCCCTCCCTCCCACCCAAGAGCCACTACACAGGCTTATATGGTCTTCAATCACTAGTTGCAATCCTTTTAAATGTATTAATTACACCACAAAATGACTTATTGCTTAACTAAATACTAAACTATTTGCAGCAAAATACATGGAAATAAATAAACAGACATTGTATCAGTTACATATATTACACATAATATATTTATAATCTAGGGGGGGGGGGGGGGGAAAGGGGGGGGGGGGGATATATATTTGACAAAAATACAATTATTTATAAAATAATAAAAGCGCAAAATGTTCAAATTTGGCATTAGAAAAGAGATTAAAAAGAGATGGATTTGATCGGAGGAGGTTATCTTCCAAGAACACACTACCTTACAAAATAAATACACCACCACCACAACACTTGAAACCACGGGGGGAAAACCCTTAAGAATTCTACTTCTCATACCTTATTAACAGCATACTACCTTAGATCGCAGAATTCACAGGATTTTAGTTTTAGAATTATGCAATGAAATGCAGTTTAAAAAACATAGGAATGTATTATTGCGAGATGTCAGTCTGGAGTGGCATGAAATTAAAATGGTTGCGGAAGTGGATTTGAATATTAAATTATTGGTTCAGCAACACATTGGAAATAATTCAATTCTTTAAAAAGTACGAGACTGACTTGAGCCCTTTGTAAACCATCCAACAAACTCCTTTTTACATGATAAAATTATGTAAAAACTATACTTCCATTGCATCAGGTTTATAATGGTTCTGATACGATTTAAGCTTTTTAAAAGCTTCCTCTTTCTACCTCCAAAGAACTAATATCATTTTCTACATATTGATATACATATTGTTTCATCTTTTGAATGAATATTGACGGATTATAATTGAGTTACATAAATTAGAATTGGGATTGCATATAGATTGACAATTGACCTTACTATCTGCATTCCAATGTAGTGGGGCTGGATGGAACACAGTTTGAAGTAGATTTGCTATCGTGTGCTGATGAAGCAGAGTTCTCTACAGGAAGAAATAAAACTCATGTTACTCTAATTGATCGAAATAATCAAGGGAGAGGTACATATACAAATGTAAACAGGTAAAAAATTGTGTTACAACAAGACCCTTTCTTGTTTCATGACTTTTTTTCCTGTTTACCTCTCGTTCAATCACTTCAAAGAAGAAACGTTGATTCAACGTTCGACACAAGACAAATATTTTGTGATCACGTGATACAAATTGTCTCGCCTCGAATTCCTGGCAGAACAATTTACCACTCTAGTGTCAGATTTTCATAGTAATGTTTTAACTGTCAGTTTTATAGCAGAAACTTGTACTTTGACAGATATGTTATCAAGCCAATATCAAAATTAGAAGCATGCAGAACTGGGATCATTGAAGTAACATGCTGTCATTTTTAGGAACAACAACAACAATAATTTTATGACCTAAAATTGTTTCTTTTTTACAAATACTATTTTTCAATTTAACTAAAATAAGGTAAATGTCAGGGTAACTGATAAGCTAATCTTTTCAACATGTCTTCATAAAGTTGGTGTATGATGTCTCACGACTTTACAGACTTAATAAATGTACATGTAGATAAAGTTTAAATGCATTTATGGAACTATCGGTACATTAATTTTTAAATAAAATAACTTACCCTCTCGTTTTTTCCTTAACTTCTTTCGTTTCCTATCTATGCTTGCTACCTCTGCTTTTAGGGATCCATATATTTTTCTCATTTCGTTTATTTTCAATTGTAAGAGACGTACGCGTTCAGACCCATCTTCCATGGATTTAATTGATTCTGAATAAAAATGAAATATATCCATTATTATATGACCCTTGAAAATCCACACACAAACACCTCCTAATATGTCCTTACTGCAACTTCGAACTACAATAACCATGTACAAGGCCTAAAATCGTGCTTCGAAATCGGGTGTGTGGTTTATTTGTGGGACAACCTAGAAAAGGTGACCTAAATTAACTTCTAGTGTCCAGTTCTCTATTTTCCATCCATCCAATCAATCAATAATTAATCATCATTGTCTGGATAGGTTACTAAATTACAAATGAAGTCAGAAGACATGATATTTACACTACAACAGAGCTGAAATTGTCAGAAATATTTTAAAGTATTCTCCATTTTGAATGTTAGAGAGTTTACGTTTGATGAAGTAAAGAATGTAATGTAGCTTTCACAAAGTTGCCAAACATGGGGTGCAGCTTATACATGGGAGCAGCTTATATATGGGGTGCAGCTTATACATGGGTGCAGCTTATATATGGGGAGCAGCTTATATATGGGGTGCAGCTTATACATGTGTGCAGCTTATACTACATGGGAGCAGCTTATATATGGGGTGCAGCTTATACATGAGGTGCAGCTTATACTACATGGGAGCAGCTTATATATGGGATGCAGCTTATACTACATGGGAGCAGCTTATACATGGGGTACAGCTTATACTACATGGGACCAGCTTATATATGGGGTGCAGCTTATACATGGGTGCAGCTTATACTACATGGGAGCAGCTTTTATATACAGGGTGCAGCTTATACATGGGTGCAGCTTATACATGGGAGCAGCTTATATATGGGGTGCAACTTATACATGGGTGCAGCTTATACATGGGTGCAGCTTATATATGGGTGCAGCTTATACATGGGAGCAGCTTATACTACATGGGTGCAGCTTATACATGGGTGCAGCTTATACATGGGTACAGCTTATACATGGGTGCAGCTTATACATGGGTGCAGCTTATACATGGGTACAGCTTATACATGGGTACCCATGGGTACCCATGTATAAGCTGCACCCACGTATATGGGTGCAGCTTTTTTGTTTGCATGGGAAATAGAAAAACAGTCTCCTACCTAAATCAGCACTGAAAGATATTTTAGGTCTGGTTGGGGATCCCTTTGAAGAAGGAGAATTAGCTGCATTTGAACTGCAACCATCATTGCTATTTTCATTCACAGAATGATGTCTATGTCGCTTTCTTTCTTTTCTTTTGCGAGGTTGTTTTCCATGAGTATCACTATCTTTCTTTTCTGATTTATCATCCTCTTGGTTGGTAGCCTTTTCTTCTTTACTACTGTCAGGTCCTACAAGACAGACGTACAAAGACACATGGTGAGTGAAGGTAAAGTTATTGGCCCTTTCACTCTTACCACATACATATGCGACTATAAGATGAGATGAAAGTTGTGACGTGTAGAAGTTATTGGCCCTTTCACTCTTACCACATACATATGCGACTATAAGATGAGATGAAAGTTGTGACGTGTAGAAGTTATTGGCCCTTTCACTCTTACCACATACATATGCGACTATAAGATGAGATGAAAGTTGTGACGTGTAGAAGTTATTGGCCCTTTCACTCTTACCACATACATATGCGACTATAAGATGAGATGAAAGTTGTGACGTGTAGAAGTTATTGGCCCTTTCACTCTTACCACATACATATGCGACTATAAGATGAGATGAAAGTTGTGACGTGTAGAAGTTATTGGCCCTTTCACTCTTACCACATACATATGCGACTATAAGATGAGATGAAAGTTGTGACGTGTAGAAGTTATTGGCCCTTTCACTCTTACCACATACATATGCGACTATAAGATGAGATGAAAGTTGTGACGTGTAGAAGTTATTGGCCCTTTCACTCTTACCACATACATATGCGACTATAAGACGAGATGAAAGTTGTGACGTGTAGAAGTTATTGGCCCTTTCACTCTTACCACATACATATGCAACTATAAGATGAGATGAAAGTTGTGACGTGTAGAAGTTATTGGTCCTTTCACTCTTACCACATACATATGCGACTATAAGATGAGATGAAAGTTGTAACATGTAGAAGTTATTGGTCCTTTCACTCTTACCACATACATATGCAACTATAAGATGAGATGAAAGTTGTGACGTGTAGAAGTTATTGGCCCTTTCACTCTTACCACATACATATGCAACTATAAGACGAGATGAAAGTTGTGACGTGTAGAAGTTATTGGCCCTTTCACTCTTACCACATACATATGCGACTATAAGATGAGATGAAAGTTGTGACGTGTAGAAGTTATTGGCCCTTTCACTCTTACCACATACATATGCGACTATAAGATGAGATGAAAGTTGTAACATGTAGAAGGTATTGGTCTTTTCACTCTTACCACATACATATGCGACTATAAGATGAGATGAAAGTTGTGACGTGTAGAAGTTATTGGCCCTTTCACTCTTACCACATACATATGCGACTATAAGATGAGATGAAAGTTGTGACGTGTAGAAGTTATTGGCCCTTTCACTCTTACCACATACATATGCGACTATAAGATGAGATGAAAGTTGTGACGTGTAGAAGTTATTGGCCCTTTCACTCTTACCACATACATATGCGACTATAAGATGAGATGAAAGTTGTGACGTGTGAAGTTATTGGCCCTTTCACTCTTACCACATACATATGCGACTATAAGATGAGATGAAAGTTGTGATGTCTACTTGTGGTGTGGTTGTGTAGTAATGCATGCTTTGTATTTATTTTCTTTATTTTGTATTATTTTTATTAATTTTTGTATTAATTAATTATTTATTTATAAAGTGCTTCAATCCCACTTGATTTGTGTTCAACGCCAACCCTAACCAGTTCCAACATTAGTAACTTAACTGCGGCTCAATAACTAACCATTAGAACAAAATCAACCTTTTTCCATACCTGAAGAATTTGACCTTGTTTCACCTTTTCCTTCTGAATCAGCATTCTGTTCACTATCCACTGGTGCAGAATTCATCTGTCTGTCATCCTGATCAGGACACACACTAACATGCTGGTCATCTGAACTGCAACTGCCCTCAGAGTGCGGCGCTGAAATGGGAGCTTTACCCTCTACATCTGTGTTCAGTAAGTTCTCAATCTCTTCCTTTCCTATTTCTTTGTCCTTTCCAACTTTCATTTTCTTAGAAGCTGGTTCAACATCATTTTCTGAAGCCGAATGCTCAGGACTGCCTGACTCAGAGGAGCTATAGCTAATGAGACCATTAGGGAGTTTGGACCAATTCTTAAGTTTGGAGGTTAGATTGTTCCTCGCATTTGATTTGACAAGTTCATTAGATTTTGGCTCAACCTTGATGTGGTGAGGAAGGTCACCACTTCCTACATCCTCATCAGGGCTTTCAATTTGTACATTTTCTGTCTTTATCAACAGCTCTGTAGTCTCATTGTAGTCTTCGTGATTCTCCCTAGCTTCCTCAACCGATGCAGTTGTTGGATTCTCTTTTGATTTGTCAGTAGTATTGTCATCTTCTGCAATAAGCCAGATTGAAAATAGAAAGTTAAAGGACAAATAAGAGACATATTTTTACTCGGCACCCCCCATCCATCCTCCCTATTCAATGTTATGTACAGAAACAAATCTGCAACAATGTTTCCAAAAGCAATATTTTTGTAAATCAACTGTAATAAGTATATTAAGGTAAATAAGTATGTTGAATATCATGTTAATTAATAATGTTAATTTATGACAATAAATTTAATAATAATAAATAAATAAATGCAATATTTACTTGGCACACCCCACCCCCATCTACAAACGATTGGGGACCCCAGCTTTGATCCTAAATTGTTAAAGAGGTGGACACATACCTGGTGGTTCTGGAGTAAGAGATTTTTGTCTTCTTTTTGAGGGTGGGCTTTTAACAGCTAAAACAAAACATAGTGATCAGTATTCATAAATCTCTGATCAAATACTAAATTCTCCTCCAGGCTATTTGAATTCCAAAGAAGAATTTGGATGCTCATCAAGAGTTACTTGTAAACAGATGGACTAAAGGTGAAGACACATGGTGTAACATTTCTGGCAATCGCACAATTTCAGCATGTCAATCTACCGTTATTGCACTCAATAATGCAGAAGTGAGATCACATTATACTACAATAAGCTTGGCCACAACAATTGCAGACTGAGGTGGACAGATGCCGTAATTATATTGCCAGTAATAGAGTCATTTTCGTATGAGTGGGAAGAAGTTACGGTATGGTTTGTGCCGTGCGGTGACGGTACCATGTGGTGATCATGCAGTATCCAAGCATTCTGCTTGGTTGAGCAATGATTTTGTGCGCTGTGATTGTTTCAATAGAATGTCTTCGATTCCGTACCGTGACCGTAACTCTGTGGCATAGGTTTCCCACTCATACGAAAATGACTCTATTGCACAGTGCCTTAAAGCCAAACTGTTAACTAGCTGGTATTTATACAGTCAGGACACCCATTAGCCCTATATTATAAACTGCACATGTATTTCAAAACTGACCTTCATCTGTTCCATTAGAAGAGAAAGAATTCCTATCCGACCTTGTCCTTCTAGTACAGGTGCCATTCTTGGCTGCTGGATTAGCAGACGTTGGAGAATCTATCTGCTGAAGTGGTGGTGATGATCGTGGTGATGGCTTGTTCCCATTAGTGTGTGGTGGTTTAGTGTCGCTAGGGTTGCTGTTGTCCCCAGGGCTGGCTGGCGAAGGACTTTTTGTTCCTCTTTTACTTTGAGATCGTACAAATTGTTTCCCAATTGGTTTAGGTGGAAGCTTAGATTTCTGAAATTCTTTTACACCAAAGCCTTTCTTCTTTGATAGCTTACTACTTTTGCCTAAAATACGGTCTGGGCTAATCCACTCATCATACCTATAAATGGATTGATAATTACGTCTTTGTATTACTGGAATATTACCTGGAATATTGTACATGGTAGCATAGTATCATCTAGCAAACTCACCTCATATTCCAACCAGTGTAATGAATTTGGTATAGAAGACCTTCTTCTGCATCGGGATCTACTGTTACTATCTGCAACACACATATTTTATAACCTTGATTAAACCTAATATAACCTATCATGTTGAAATACATGTAGGTAAAAGACAGTGTGTTCTAAAAAACACAAGTTACTACTACAGTACATTGATTGTGTTGTTTTCGTATGAGTGGGAAGTAGTTACGGTACGGTTCGTGCCATGACTGTATCACGCCATCATCATGCCGTATCCAAGCATTCTGATTGGTTGAGCAATGATTTTGCATGCTGTGATTGGTTGAATACAATGTCTTCGATTCCGTACCATGACGGTAACTCCATGCCGTAGGTTTCTCACTCATATGAAAACCACTCATACTACTATTGGTAATAGGGAGTAATCTGTCATTTTGGGCCCAGAGAAGAAGACCTGATTGATTTGATCACTTGCAATGAGTCAAAAGTTATGCTAAAAACCAACACTTTTTTACGTTAAAATTATCTTTCACAATCAAGGGCTGCAAGGAATTCCACAAAAGGTGACCAACGTTTACACAAATGAACTTCTAGTGTCCAGTTCACTATCTTCAGCTCAGTTGCCTGGTTACTAAGTTCGAAATGACATGGGAAAAAACGCTTTCTTGTTGCCATGTGAAATTTCACTGAACATTTGTGGCGAGGCGTATCTGTGGTGGAGCTTATACGTGGGCGTTTAGGGCAACTAATTAGTTATACCATACCTTTGCTTCATAGAGTCTTCTATTCCTTCCTCGTCCATATTTGACTTGAATTTTGTCTCCCACAATACATTCTAAGGGCTCGTCAGTACCAAAATCAGACCGTGTGTCTGACTTTGACTCACTAGTGTCAGACATACAACCAGGGCTATTTACAACATCGACTGCAAGCTCTGAATCAGGAGATGTCACCTCTTCATCGACGTCAACATCAGACTCTAAACTATCTTCTCGTTTGTAGCTTCTTTGTTCATCTATATGCTCGTCTTCCTGTTTCACGACAGTTTTGACTTCGGCTCCGTTCTTACATTCACTATCAGTTTCTACTTTCACATATACATGGTCAACGTCTTCTAAAAGTTCTTTGCTACTGTCAGGAGTTGATGATTTAGACGATTGCTTGGAAAGAGACTTAGATGCTTTGCCTGTTGGAGTGGTGACTTGCTTGCTGGGTGGAGAGCTGAAAGTGCTTGGAAGTGACAGCTTATTAGGCTTACTAGGTGGCGATACTGGTAAGGCTGGTTTACTAGTAGGCTTATTAGAAGTAGGTGATGCTACAGATTGTTTAGGTGATGCTACAGATTGTTTAGCTGTGGGCTTACTAGATGTACTAGTTCGTCTGGGTTTATTCGATGGTGCTGGAGCTGGTTTGGAGTTATTGGACTTTTCGGCCACGTCTGTACTGACTGGTTTGGCCCGTTTATCTACAGGTTTATCAGGTTTCTCTGGTTTCTCTGCAGCTCTAGACAATGATTTTGAGTTTCTTTCATGTCTCGTTCTTCCGTGTGAACTTCTATCTCTTTTGGAAACATCATCTGACTTATCATCATCACTGTTGTCCTTTGATGTGCCACAGGTCAATTCATGAAGTTCATAAGGATGAAGATATCTAATGAAAGAAGTTTACAAAGGAATTTTACAACCAGAATTAATGACTCACATGAAGTATTAACCAATCATGATTTTCATGTATAATTCTCAACACCATCATGATAATCATTGCACATGATGATGATGATGATGACTAAGATGATGATAGTATATGATTCTATTTATGATTTGACAGTTTTATGATGCAATGTGCATCACTAAAACTGACAAGTCATCAATATTATCATATACTATCATCATCTTAGTCATCATCATCATCATGTGCATGAGCTCTTTATGTATGTGCAAGGAATCATGGGAAACTATATCCCATGAAAAGATGTTGAAATAAGACTTCTTAAACCAATCGACAAAATGGCTACCGTGTAAACATGCCGACATGTCAACCTATCCTTATCAGCACGTAAAGACTCCTGGAAAAATATCATGTGACAAATGCATTTTGCAACAGTCTGCAGATTAAGATTTGTGTTGTGGTAGCCCAAGTAAAAAGGGTTGAAAACAGCGGTTTACAATGGTTCTTTACACGCCCCAAAAGTATTCCTGCACCTATTATGATTCCTCTAAACTACAAATTCAAATCCACCTACTTTTTATAAGCCATCTTGATATGGTGTGATGCACTAGGTGGCATAATAGCGATACCCATCTTAGAATATATATTTCTCCACTCTTGTTTCTTGGTAACCTAACAACAAACAGCCATGAGTTTACGATAATATTGCTTAGTAAAACGTCACACAAGTACCTACCTCATCCATTCCTCCTGCGTCAGTAACAAATAAATACAGTTTGCGCAGGTCAAGATCTTGGTTTCCAAGTACTGGGTTTCTCACAATAGGAGTACCTGGTATTTAAAGAGTATGACCACACTTCAGTCAAAAGAAGGCAAATGATGTCTAAGTATATTTGAAGAATCTAACCTTGTTTTTCCATAAATATTTGCAGTTTCTCTGCAAATGCCTCCCTTTTGGCATCATCATCATCACACTCATCATTGTCATCATCAGATGATGCAGCTTTTGTTAACCTTAATGTATGCTTTTTACTAGTTTCATCATCAGTTTCATCATAAGTGATAACTTCAGATTTGCTTCCTTCCCATGTTGCCGGAACTCGTCCAGTCTCTAAATAAGCTACAGCACGCTCCACGGCTAAAGAAATAGAACAAAAACAGGTGTAATGTTGTCAGAAGATACAATAAACAAAAAATACCAGTATTTATTTTCACACACGAACATCATCCTAGTTTTCAGGAAAGATGGTTGCTCAGGGATTCAAGTGGCTTTTTTGACAGTCGCTCGGACTGTATCAAGCCATGGACAAACAAACATCACAGTTACATACCTGGTTTATTATTTCTACTGTCTGACTTTAGGGAACTGCTTACAGGTTCTTGATCTTTGGAGAACTCTTTGGTATCCTTGATACTAATTACGTGACTGGTATAGAGCAAAAACATCAATGATTACAGATCATCTATCTAGATTGTTACAAGATCTTATAGAGTAGCACAAAACAATGACCACCTGTATTTAGACACTCACAAATCATCTGGATGATGTACAAAGAGCATTGAGACTATGTAATGCACGAGAACTTTATTATTATTATTTATTACAGTGACACTCGCACTGTGAACACTTCAAGTTTTTTTCAAACTTTCTTTTGCCTCACAGCCTCTCAAGTGGAGCATTGAGTTTAAATACACTTAGCGATCAAAATAAATCATTTTTCTGATCAATTTGCTCAATCGATAATTTATATATATATGTGTTAGAAAAAACCTAAGTGTTCACAGTTCGAGTGTCCATACTGTAAATGAAGGGGTCAATACAAAAACAATGTAAAAAATCTCTGATCAAAATCAAAATCAAGAGTCTTTTATGATGATATACTTGCATGTTGCACTATGGTATTAAAATACAGTCAACCCTCTCCAAAACAGCTATGATTATTGGAGGTTGGAGAGAAGACCATGCAGTGGCCACTGTGGGGAGGTTTCAATAACGATTAATATATGGACTGGTGGCCGGGACAAAAAACTGTGGCTGTTACAGAGAGGTGGCAATTACTAGGGGGTCAACTGTCCCAAGCTACTTTTTATTTTTACTTAATTTGTTACAATCATGCAATGCAATCAACAGCCGTTCTAATACACAATCAATATATAATTATAATATTGATATTATCACTTACTAGTTTCCATCTTTGAAAGACCGAGCAAGGCAGTGATCCTTGGACTTGATGTGAACCAAGTTCTCTTGGCTGGGGCTTACTCCCTACAAATATAAAAACATATTTATAACACAAGTCAAACGAAATTTCAATACCATCATATTTCTCGAATGGGATCTCCTAATTTTAACATCACCATCATGGCGCAAACGCAGAGTACTAGAAGCGATTTTCATCGCTAACTTTAAACCATCCTTAAACAAACAAGTATATTCGTTCCCATTGTCTTTGTTCCCGAAGGGAGTTACTTAATTGTACATTTCAGCATAAATAAGTTGCATTTGAAACTATTGAACCGTAGTTGTACCTGAAGATGGTTTGAATAAACCGAAAACGTTCGTCAATTATTGTTTTTACAATAACTTACAAATTTCTCGCGCGCTGATTGGTTAATTTTCATCATCAATAAGAGGACAGACAGATAAAAACAAAATGGCGCATACAAAGCTGAAGATCAATGGAGAAAAATTTCATCAATGGACGATTTTCCTTCGTTCCAACTTGAATTTCTTGAGGAAATTTCAGATGAAAAACTATGCTTGTCTCTGGAGGAAGTTGAGTCCGAACAGAAAGTAAATGATAGCGTTCGCTTTGTGACACTAAATGACTACGAACTGCACGAAATAGTCAAGAAATTCGTAAGATCGAGAAATACAAGATGGTGTGTAAACATGTTTGAATAATTTTTGTTATTGTAAAAAAAAAATTGACATCACTTTTTTATGCGTCTGTCCTCTTATTGACGATAAATTTCATCATAACATTGTCAAAGTAGTGTGCGGATCCACTCGGCTGTCACCTCGTGGATCCACACTACTTTGACAATGTTATGACGAAATTTATCATCAATAAGAGGACAGACGCATAAAAAAGTGATGTCAAATATATACTCTACCATTTGCCCATATTTACAATGAAATATCATGGAGAATATAAGTAACAATACCATCATAGAATCATAGGTTTTCGTATAATTTTAGACATGAATATAGAGTTTCGCACGCTGTGATTGGTCGAGTGACCAGTGATTATGAGACGATAATAATAATTTATTGTTCAATATATATAAAATAAATAAACTTTACATGTACACATGTAATTTTCATCTAGGCCCTAAAATATATAACAATAATGAGCCAGAACTTTGTTAATGATAATGTCATATACACATTTGCTTATGAACACAAGATTTAAGCATAAGCCTACAGCAAAGTCCCTTATTTTTAAAACACAATAGTAATATAGATGACTATCATATAAGAGTCAGTTGATAGCAAACGACATATCTTTGATATGATAATTGGTGTCATACCAATGCAGGAAACCAGTGTGACTTCCTCCTTGCTCCACGTTCAACAACTACAACCTAGAATGACATCAAAGAGTTGAAAACAAACTGTAAGACATCAGAAAATGATTCTGAAAAATACATTAAGCCGTGTTTTCATTCAAAATAAGAAGGTGTTTCCACAATTAAACCTCTATTACTCTTTCTGACAAGCTGTTATTTATAGCTCAGTTAGACAGATGGCTGCAGACCACTATCAGCTATTGACAATATATAACTAACCATAGTATGCTCTGAACAATCATTGACTTAAAAAGTACAAACTGTTGCTTCATACCGCTGGGTATATTTGGTTTCTCCAAGATTATTATTATTATTTGTAATTGAAGGGGTCCATGCAAGAACAGAGTAAGTGACTTGTGATCAAAACCCAAATTCTCCTTTGAAATTCAAAGAATCTTGAGGAGAATTGAGATTTTGATCAGAGATCACTTACGTTGTTCTTGCAGGGAGACCTTCAATTATTTTGTTGTATTTAGTTTACCAGGGCACCCATTGATATCATCATCAGCTAAAGGGTTTACCCTGGCTAAAGATTATAATATTACTATTCGTGGTTTTACCTTGCCTACGATGCTATCGTTATATAAACATTTCTTTTTGCTTGGTACAGGGGAACTTTCTTCCTTGTCAGAATCATCAAAACTACAATGATACAAACCCACAACAACTTAACACACAGCATTAACAATACACGTTGGGTATTAAACAGGGTGAGAGTTAGTAAGATAACAAAATGATTTATAATTTAACAAATTTAAATATGGGATCAAGGGTAACGAGTCCGTAACTCTAGGTGTTGACAGATCTTGAGTCTGGTTTTGAGTACAACCTAACACATTATGTACATAATGTGATTGCTGTAAATTTGAAATATATAAATAAATTTTTTTAACAAGTGTTCAAAACGTTTTCGACCATTGGGTCATCTTCAGTGAATGAAGCATTCAGTATGCAGTTACGGTATCTATGATATTCCCGAGAACACAAAAAATCATAATCAACTTTGCAATAAGAGTCAAATTTACAATAACAAAATTTATAAAAAATAATTATTGCATATATAACTGTGATAATAAGTTGTATTGTGTACTGGAAGGGAAACTGGGGTAATTATTTTTAAGATAAAATAATACAAGCAATGACAAGAAATGGTGAATTTAATTAGGTATATGTTATTCTGTATACTGTAATGTGCAGAGCTCTTCATTGTATGTATGCGCAATATCAGCAACGAAAGATTATTATTCATGTTAAATACATTACTGCACACTATTGCAGCATATTGTCTACCTTGACAGTTGAGTGCTGGGTCGTCTTTTCTTTCTCTTCTTTCCATTCTGTTGACAAATTAAAAATAAATCCAACACATTTTCTCATGACATCTCGCTTAAATCAAACCTTTTTAAACAGTTTCAACATTTGATAACGGGGATCCAGATTTTAACTGCACAATATTAACAAGTCCAACCTGCTCTTTTTCTCTCAAAAATATTAGAACTGTTTATTTAAAATTATAAGGATATTCAAATGAATGAATGAAAACCTTTATTTAGAAATTCAGGGTAGTTCTGTCAGCAATAAAACAAATCGCTGAACATTATCAATAGAGGCTGTGATACAATATTGCTTGTCTATATATTCAGTTATTGATGTTTTTGTAGTTTAAACTGAGAGCTAAACAATGTCTATATTGTATCAGTGAACAGTATTAAAGTAATATCAGGAAGAATGCTTCATGACCGTGAAATGTAAGAAATTCCTCTGCATACACACAAGCAACTGAATCAGAGTCATACAGTATGTAATAACCCTACACCTCTGCAACATATTGATAATTTAAATTACTTAGAAATACAATAAAAATGACATTAAAACTCTATTATCTTGCTATCACAACAAAAGTAGGTTACTTTTTGCTTTGTTTTCGAATGTCATCAAACCTCATTTGTTCAGGTAAACTGAGAATAATCATTACCAGGTATTTTTTTGGGCCTTTTGTTCACCTTGATTGACCTTGAAAGTGTTTTTGTGGCTTTTGTACAACCTTTCTTGAAAACAAGCTTTTTGTCTATCGAGAATCATTTTGTGGAAGAACTTTAGAAGCTAGTGAAAATGTTACTTCTATAGAATGTTCCAAGCTTATAGATTTGTAATAAAAATGATATCTTAAAAATACAAGGGGGAAATATCTAGAATCATTAATACAGCAACATATAGGACTATATTATGATTTAAATGCCTTTCTTGGTATATTGTACCTGCATGACTGGGGTACCAAAGTTTTCTGGATCCGTTAAAGGTAAATGGTCTAGGGTCTGCAGAGCAACAAAAATAATATGAATCAAAGTGAGCTCATTACAGTGACAAGCATGCATGCAAATTACTGTTCAGACTGTGAACAATCCACAAAACTTACCTCGCTTTCGTTGAAATGTCTCCCTCCTTTAAGACATAGGGATGATCGACGAAGAGTTCTCTCATCTCCATCATCAAACACTGTGGAAAGAGAGGTTGTACACATCAGCTTTGACATATTGTATGAGTAATTCTATACTGGCTTGTTGATTTGAGCAGAGTTGATCTTCCACATGAATCAAAACATTGTGAGATGCTGATGTTCTTACCAACAGTGTAGGTGCTAGCATCTGTGAGTTTGACGATCACCCCATCCATTAACCGGCCATCTAGGGTTTTAACCTCAACAGTAGAACCAACCTACAGAAGGAAAACAGACAGTCAGGGTTGAGGGGCTGATTAATCCTGGAAGAACAAAGACCAAAAAACTCCAAAAATCCTACCTTTAGATCCCCTTTGACTACATCATCAGTGAGTGTAGCTGTAGTGTTATCTTTGTACTGTATCTAACAAGTTCAAGAGAGTACACAGTCAAAAGACACCAAAAAGCTCAGGAAACCAATTACATGTTTTCCCTGAGGTAGAACTCATGTCGAGAAGATACACATTTCCACTACTAACCTTGCATTTCACATGCTTCTTTATAGTCTTTATACTTGCTTCACAGAACGCTCCACGATACTTGGCACTTACTTCGGTGCCTACTCGTAAGAATGGGGGCTCCTCTGATCCCTGGGCCTACAAATTAGGTAAGAAACATGAAGACACTTGTTGAGAGTCGAGGGAGAAAAAATGGCAAAAGACGACTCTGTCATGACGTGAGCAAAATGTCCTTTGAATAATAAATGACTTAATCCACCTCTATTTCTCTACCAAACTGACTTCAATCAAGCCCAATAAACCCAGGAACGTTTGGTAGAGTTTGGGGAGTTGGATGTAGCAATAGAGTAAAGTTTTGCGGGATATTCAGCGAAGGAACCCCCAAAAAGATGTTCACACATGCCAATGATCTTGTATTGAATACACTTAGATTGTCAACATAAATTCCTGATTTTTGGACGTTCTACTGCATGGAACTCTCTAAAACTTACTCTAAAGAGAGTTCTAAATGGGTTTGATCTTTTTGTAATATCTAAAGGTGTTTAGCTGATTGGATCTTGCTCAGCTGATGTGAAAACACAAGACAAAGAATATGCATGCACTACCTCCGAATCAATATTCGTAAACAAACTCCAACACTAACCGACCGGCACAGTACGTTCTCTTTCTCATTAAAAAAAAGATACTTAACTTCAACTATTTTTCATCAAACTCCACACAAACGAAGCTGAAGTGTTGCTTCAACTTTTCTGATCGTTTGGAGGGATATCACATACGTGAAAGTGTAAAAATCTAATAGTGTAGTTGGACCACCAGATAATTTGTTCCAATACATTGACAGGGGAAAAGTTGTGCAAGGGAGGAATTTGTGGCCTAAAATGAAGCTTTCTACTCGAAGATTTTCGCTAAAAATCCTCCAACACCATAACCAAAGTGTAAGGTACATAAGATCGTATAAATTTTACAAATTAAACAGGGGCAAAAGGAAGGAAATCGCGAGACATGGCATGGCACTTGATGAGAACATGTATGCCTCAAACAAGTTAGTGCTGGATTCGTAGAGTCAACATTTCTAGCTCTACGTTCACTGAAATCCTTCGTCTACATCGCTAACCTAAACCCCAAGATTAAGTAACCTTACACAAGCTAGCCTAGTGTCAAGTGTACCAACTACGATGCCGAAACAGTCATTGAGAGTTCGACATGAGAACCCATTCTAAACATCTCACAGTCACAGGGAAGAAATCCGAGAAAATTTCCCAACGATTGGATGTCAACATATCTTAGAAAGCTCTTACAAACTACAAACTTACCATGTGAGTCGCTCCAATGCTATTTCTCCCCTCCCTCCCAGCTTGTGCTGGAGATCAGGGTGTAAGATCGTTTCCAATATACAAGAAGAAAACTTCTAACACAAGGTTTAGATTTTTTGTGATGGCCGACACAAGACAACAAGACGCTCCGTCTTCCCTCCTCGCCACGGGCCCAGGGGGGTCCTCGATCCTGATTGGCTCAAACATACCGGAAGTAGCCTGTTGAATATTTAACTTTCACCTTATTTGGTAGAATCTACGTGAAATTGCCAACTTCCGGTGCTGCCATAACATCCGTTTTGACAGAAAACCCGCGAAAATTCGATTTTCTTGAGAATGAAGCTGACCATGCTATTTGTGAACAGGTTGTCGTGGTCAGTGTTTTAGTATTGCGTCGTAAAACTGGGATTCTTATTATGTGAACGGTGTCTTCTAGATTCGAGAACTTAGTTTAGACTGTTTTTCTTATATTTTTGAAATATTTGTGGTGTGCGTAAGATTTTGAGCAGTTTGTAGTCGAGCAAAATTTCAACACAATGCAAAAAGATAGATGCTAGTAATAATGAATAATTCTTTATTTACTCTCAATGATATTTATTCACTCTTTTGCTTTGAGAATTACTCTATTTCACAGGTTTATGAAAAACATCACACAAAAAAACTATTGAAGTCTACTGTGCCATAAATGAAATGGCTAAGTGAGGTATAAGGGTTTAAAAATGGCATACATTTTGTACAAAAACAAACACCATATACATCAACAATAGCCTGTGAAGGTTAGCCGCTTGTTGGGGCTCGTGCCAAGGGGGTCTTGTGGCGCGAGCACCAAAAAGTGGCCTACCTTCACAGGCTACATATTCAACAATGACAATAAACACAAACACCTCAATTAAAACTACAACAATTTTATTAATAAGTGTAATTACATCCAATACTGTTTTGGCACTGTTCTCCAGTCGTTCAAGAGTGGATAGCACTATCCATTTGATAAATCTTTATGCAGTAGATAAGTTGATGCTGTTGTCTAGTAAATTTATTCACTGGATAATGATTTCAATGGATAGCGAGTGCTACACAGGCTTTGAACAACTGCATGGGGCAAGATCTGTAAAAAGGGTAGACATATCTTCTGACAGACATATCATTAAGTTATCAAGTAGGAATGTCACTTTAAAACAAGATTAGAGTGCAAACAATACAACAGTGAAATAGAATACTTAATGTTAGTAGAAACCAACTAGCATACTATCACGAATCCTACAAACTGATTGGCTAACTTACTCACTATCTATTGAGTGAGTGAGTAGCAAAAGAGCCAGCGCTTTGAACAAAAACAAAGCAAAAAATCAATAAATATTGGTATAAAATCGAAGGTAGTATGCTAGTTGGTTTCTACTAAAACAATTAGACTACTCGTTCTCGTTTTCTAAGAGTTCAAATAGTCAACTTGACACTACACACCTTGTTGACTATTGACTCATAGAAAACTCGAACTCGTAGTTTAATAATTTTATTGTTAAATACTCAGGGACCACGGAGATGGGTGGGGGGGGCTTGGCCCCCTCATTTTTAGTCAAAAAGGTTGTCTTGTCACAATACATTTGTTGTCTGATATATACTAGTTGTAGTATATCAGGGTCCCCCCAGATACTGTAGTACAAAAATAGTAGTAAATAGTGCTATAACTCTTGTTTTATCAGTTCTCTTTAGTACTGTTTCACAGATATATTGTTTGCACTCTATTTTAATAGAAAGATTAAGCAGTAAAATAATAAGACAACAACATTTACTTTATTATTCCATGCTTGTTGTAATACATTTGGACATGGTTTCAAGTATGAGAGATATTTCACATTGTTTTAAAAATCTACATATTGCTCAACATTACAGGAAACTTTTAAAATACAAATTCATAAATAAAAATATTCTTTGGATTTTGAGTGAATGCTGCTATTGTTGTTTTTATACACTCAAAAAACTACTTTGTTTTTCCTTTCTTATTTAATTCTTGTTTATACGCCACAGATCGCTTACTGGGCTGACCTTTTTTTGCGCCTTTCTTACTCGCTAAATGTTCTTTTCTCTTCATGTGTTTAAATTTATTTACTTTCTGATTCTTTATTGCTTGAATTCCACTAAATGAGTGCGTTTGAGGTCTTCCTTTTTTAAACTTGACATTGTAACCTGGAAGATAATGATTATGTTTATATAAAATACTGTAAAAAAAAGCCATTTTGGAAACTAGAACAGCAAGGGTGGCTGAGTGGGGAGAGCAGTCTCCTCTCACCACTGTGTGCCTGGTTCAATTTGATTTTCTGTGCAAATCAGTGGCGGATCCAGGGATGCTTCCATGGGTTCCATGGAACCCCCCTTTGCGAAGCCAATCATGTTCTTTATATGCTTAGTAGAATGAAATTGAAATTATGGTTTGTCCTCAAAATGCAGAAAGTAGCATTTCTGGAACCCCCTTTTTGAAATCCTGGATCCGCCACTGCACATGTAATCCACTGCACAGAAAACGATGGAAGACCTGAAGAAATGGTCAACACTAAGCGTGCGTCCATTGAGTTATGGAATGGATGGACACAGGAGGCTGCTAAGCATGAGAGAAGTGTGAGAGTCGCACAAGGCTACACATCAGGTTGTTATATCGCTTATACACCTCAGTAGCAGTATATAACCTTTACTTATACCCACCTTTGCTGGGGTGTTCAGATGAGGGAAACACTCTGATGGGTCTTCCTTTGAGTTTGATTTGGTTTAATTTAATTGCGAAGCCCACAGCATCTTTACTCTGTAAAAATGTCATCAACAAACTGATTAATTTTTCGACACTGTACTTTGATCTAAGGGGGGTTGTGGTCACGTGGCCATTTGGTGCAAGTCTCTTATCAGACAATTATTACCACTGTTTACATTACTTCTTGGCCATCAAGATGAAAGTTGTAACACTTAATGTTACAGTGAGGACACACTAACCGGGACCACTTGAGCAAAACTGACCAATCAGATTACACCTGAAAATAATCACAATCCAACAAAAGTTGTCTGGGCCAATCATCATTGTAGTTATAATGCTGATTGGCGCAGATGACTTTTGTTGGAATGTGATTGTTTTTCAGGTGTAATCTGATTGGTCAGTTTTGCTCAAGTGGTCCCGGTTAGTGTGTCCTCACTGTAAGTTTGCAAAAAACTTGTGTCAATCATACATGTTAAATGTGCTAACTATGGATCTTCAATCTTTTGAGTATACATAATAATAATAATAATTATTATTATTATACATGTACATGTAACTGCAAACTACAAGTTACGACTTTCACTTCAGGTAAAATGTATACAATAATTCAGAAAACGTAAAATCAAAATTCAAGCCTACGCGACTAGACCGAAAAGGAGTATGGGAAAAAATCAATGAGTCTATAAATACACTATCAAAAAGGAACGTCTCTCACGGAATATGAATCATATCTGCTTCTGTTTCCTTGTTTTAAAACGCGTAGGCATACATTTACAGATTCACCTGCCATTGTCACCAAATACAAAAAGCATGCAAGTGAATTATCATATCTACCCATACTCCCTTTCGGTCTAGTCACGTAGGCTTAAGTCGATCGCCGACAACATTTAATGAATTAGCTGTATACGTAGTAAGACATGTGATACAGTGGCAAACAAGACAAACAAACAAACAAACTTCCCCACATTGAATTTCCACATCAAATAAAAAATAAACTACAAATTTTAACCACAAAAAAATATAATATATAAAAATAAAATAAAATATTTGTATTTACAAAAAATAATAAATAAATAAAACCTTTAAAATGTTTCTTTGAGTATTACCTTGAACATCACAAATCCAAAACCTTTTCCAACATTCGTTTTACTGTCTCTTATCAACCTGACGGATTCAATTTCACCACAGTCCTTGAATAGTTCTCGTAACGGTTCTTCTTCAGTACCTACCATTAACAAATAAACTATTGCTAGTACCAATGATATCATTAGGCGCATAACACTTTTATGATTATATTTTCATTTATCCAACCATCCATCCTTCCATTCAGTCAGTCAATCAGTCCATCTGTCCATTCACCATCAGCAAGTCAGTGAGTCGTTAGAGAGCTTAAATTGGCAGACGTTTTTGTCAATATGGATGGCACGTGCGCTGATGAATGATGTATGATATGACCATTGACATCTGTGACGGCAATCTATGCATTGAAAACATCACAGATGTCAATGGTCATTTCGAACATCATTCGTCAGTGCGTGCACCATCTGTGTTGACAAAAACGTCTGCTGCTTAAGCTCTCTTTTCATAACTTACAATGGAACCACATTAATATGGACGACAATGGTACCAGAAAAAGTGTCTGTGTTACTGGATGTCCAGGAAAATATATTTAGCAAAATAATTGGACCGAAAAATAATCTCATCTTAGATTATCTACACTTCATGTAAAGGATGCAATAAAGAATTATCTTATTGTTATAATAATAATAATACAAAAGTCTTTATTTCACAAGGGTAACACATAATAGTGTAAACACACTAACAAACTTGTGGCCCTCACTATGTAATAAGATACTGAAGGAGGAGTATATATTAAAGTTTATTATTATTAACACTCACCAAATGAAAGATTACCAACAAATACAGATTTAGAATGATCATGGACCTATTGGATAGGGAACAAACATGGTGAGGGTGTAAATTGTGTTATAGAGAGAGTGGAAAGAAGAGACAAAATACATCTACATTACAATGACATGCACAACAGTTACTGTACCTTGGCATTACCAGCCATATCAACTCTTAGATGAGAACCTTCAACCTCGACACCATTACTAGTACATAAAATATCTATTTTATTGGTTTTCCAATGTTAATATTTACAACAGTTAATATCCCAAGGTCAATAATAATCAATGTCTTGTCTGTGAGCACAGTTTTTATTTTATTTTATTTTATTAATCTTCCACCATAAGAATAAGAATTTAATATAAATATAAATAATAATAAAAAAGAAATACAATAAAGGTGAGGTTGAGCACAACAGAGCTGGGCTCCTATTCAAGTTAGCCTGTGCCCACTAGACGTTCAATTTTTATAATGTAAATATGGCACAAATAAAAAATAAAAAAAAATAAAAAAAGTAAAAAAAGTAAAATGACAAAAATGCTAGCCATTACAGCAAGGTGACTGTTATGAGAAGATGGCCGACGGCATCATTGATGTTCATACATTTGTATTCATATGCTTATAGCCTCACACCTATACAATTTCACTACTAATAACACACCTACAAAAAATACTCGTTTCTGATTGGCCGATTGACTGTGGATTTTTTCTTAATACCGTGCAATTAATTAATTGCACGGTATTAAGAAAATTGCTATTTTATTATTTGTGGTTGTGATTGCGTTACGTGCGATTTGCTACTATAAAGAAACTCATATTTTTTTGTAGGTGTGTTATTAATAGGAAATACCACTTAGTTCTCGAAGAATTAATGAAAAATACCACTTGTATTTGATGAAAGTGGCTGAATACCACTCGTGCTACGCACTCGTGGTATTAAGCCACTTTCATCAAATACGCGTGGTATTTTTCATTAATTCTTCTCGAACTGTGGTATTTCCTATACTAAACATACCTTTGTAGAGCATCTACAGCAGAGCTTTTGTCTTTGAAAACCACATAGCCATTTAATGTCTGTCTGTCTTTATGGTATTCTTTTCTGGAAAAAAAAAGAAGAAGAACTACATTATTATTAATACAGGCTTTTTGACAAGGCTTTCGAGTAACTGGCTCCAACTATAAGGTACATGTAAAAAGGAAAACAAAGTATAAAGTATAAAGCTCGTTCAAAATACGAGCGTGCAATGTATATTTAATAATTCATCAATTTATTTTTTATTTTTTCGTAGGCCACAAAATGCAAAGTATTTGTTCGTATCGAGTTTCAAGATTACTCAGCAGATAATGTCAATGTGCTTGCTGCATGACTGCCGTCACACCGTGAAAAACCTGTTTAAAAGGTATCAGACAATAAAATGAAACACATTTCTGAGAAATATAATGATTGAAGTTTATTTTATTCCACGTTTGAAACATTCAGAAGGAAAAGGAATCGTAAAAATCGTACTTCAAAACTTCATCAACGCCATGGACTGAGCAAGGTCAATGTATGAAATTCGGGGATAACTTGTCAAAAGCTAGAGAGCGAGGATTTGATCTCCCAGTAGATCTGCCTTGAAAATTATAATTTCAGTGAATCTCATGTCAAACATAGTCTCCCTCGCAGCCATGTTTATTGTCATCATGCAACGCTCTCCAAACACGATCGACTGCGAGTTAGGAGACTACAGGAAGCCCAAACTCTGTAATGCCCAAGTATACGCTCATTGAGTGTCTTGTTGAATTCACAAACGTTGTTACAATGTTTCGTGAGCATCGTGGGTGAAGGTTGTTCCATTGGAGCAGCCTTACCCTGCAGCCTTACCCTGCAGCCTTACCCTGCAGCCTTACCCTGCAGCCTTACCCTGCAGCCTTACCCTGCAGCTACATAGAGACTCCTCATCCCAGCCTCTATCTAGCAGGGTATAGCAGCCTGGGCAATGTTCAGAGTAACTAGTTGCTTGCTCATGTTGACAACCCAGTTATACATTATTATCTATTCATAGGTGGAGTTTTGATAAATTATTATTTAGTGGTGCAAGGCTTACATGTACCTTTTCATGCCAACTGTTCTTGACATGGTAGGCTTGGCAAGTGCCTAAAATATGGTAAGTTTATTCAATTAGCTGTTACATTGAAACATGTATTAAGCAGACACCCACTATTGAGCAGACACCCACTATTGAGCAGACACCCACTATTAAGCAAACACCCACTATTGAGCAGACACCCACTATTGAGCAGACACCCACTACTAAGCAAACACCCACTATTGAGCAAACACCCACTACTAAGCAAACACCCACTATTGAGCAGACACCCACTATTGAGCAGTCTCCCTCTATTGAGCAGACACCATCTATTGAGCAGACACCCACTACTAAGCAGACACCCACTACTAAGCAGACACCCACTATTGAGCAGACACCCACTACTAAGCAGACACCCACTATTGAGCAGACACCCACTACTAAGCAGACACCCACTACTAAGCAGACACCCACTACTAAGCAGACACCCACTATTGAGCAGACACCCACTACTCAGCAGATACCCACTATTGAGCAGACACCCACTATTGAGCAGAAACCCTCTGTTGAATAGACTCCCTCTATTGAGTAGGTCACAACAATTTCTCCCCAAACATTTACTGTAAAAACTTCAGATGTCACCTCTAATAGGCCCTACATGTATGCACACGTCCTGATTTTCGAGATCAGAATACTAGAATCTGTCACATAAAAATAACCACTGCCATCTGAAAAATCAATTATTCATCAATATTTTTGGAAAAGTTCAAAAGTATTGGATACGATCCCGCGAAGATATCGTAAATGACATTTATAGAGTTTAGTATGGGATTTTGCCATCATCAACAGCCTCGTTCTGGTGTATTTTCAGAATTAAAAACGCTCATAACTCCGCAATGTCATTTCGCCCTAAAACTTTTACACTTATCTTATATAAATATCTTCTTTTAGTGAACGTGTTAAACCTTGAAATTAAGCAATTTGGAAAATTGATGTACATCAGAACGAGGCTGTGTACGCATGATGGCAAAATCCCATACTAAACTCTATAAATGTCATTTACGATATCTTTGCGGGATTTTATCCAATACTTTTGAAATTATCCAAAAATATTGATGAATAATTGCTTTTTCAGATGGCAGTGGTTATTTTTATGTCAAAAGATTCTGGTATTCTGATCTCAAAAATCATATAGCGGACATGGAAACTCAAAAAAATCTGAAATGTTTATTGTCAAATACTTGCATAAACGGACACTTTTACTTAATGGTGATGATGCAGAATTGCAAATCCTTGAATTCCTTGTGTAATTACGATATTTGCAAGAAATTATTATGGATTTTAAGGAAGGTGTCTAAATTATTATTTTATTAGTGAACAACACTAGAGTTATTAAGAATGACATTGTCAAATATTATACAATATTAATGTTAACTACATGCATGTTATATCATAGTTGTAATACAAAAGTGCTATATGTGGCTGAATATAATTTAGGCAAAGTTAAAGTGCCTATAACCCCTGTGAGTTTGTTTTAAAAATCGATTATATATTAAGTGACTAGTTGCAGGTTTCAGTATTTTGTGATTTGAACTTCGCGTTTGTGAGTTATAGAGGTTTGAAATCGGGATATGTTAATTTGGTGACATAACTTAAGGAATGATGCCATAGCTTATTTAGTTGTGTTCTTTTCTGAAATAGGATTCAAAGTTGATCAAATCATATCTATAAACTGTGAAAAGATATTGCAAGTTTCAAAATGTCAGTAATTTGCACAAGGGTGTTTTTGTATAAGACCTGATTCCTTAAAGGGGAACTGAAGGCAAAATTTATTTTCTCAAAAAAGTTAGATATGTCTTATATTAGCATTACTTGAATATTAATTTTTGCAAATCTTTCTTAGATATCAACATAATTAACGTTCAATATGATACTGATCATCCGCCATTTTGCCGTTTTACCGTCGGCTCAGATCTTTTTGTTTGTGACGTCGTTCATGGGGAATAGTAAAATCCGCTCACAACATTCTCTCGGGTACCAGAAAATACAATGCACTTATAATTACTCTACATTGTGATTGCACTTTCCCTTGGGATAGGTGACGTCAGACATGGGGAATAATTACTGAAGTGAGCCGCGCTCAATTCAGCGGTAATCCATGTCTTTTTACAATTAAAACTCAAGTTTCTTTTCCATAAAAATAAAAACAATTGGAGATTATTTCAGAAAATGAATGTACACAACATTCTCTTTGTTTTTATCTATAGATACATTTAGGCTTCAGTTCTCCTTTAAAGTGCGTCATTTTGACGTCATCTAATTTCCATATCGCGTTTTCAAACCTCTATAACTTGCAAACACGAAGTTCAAATCACAAAATTCTGAAACCTGCAACTATTTACTTAATATATAATCAATTTTTAAAACAAACTCACAGGCGTTATAGGCACTTTAATATCAAGGCATGCTGGCCAGCGGTCGTTCCTCATGAGGTATGCAATGTGCAGGGTGCCCCCACACCTCAAGCAGGGTCGCATGGCCATTGTGCAGATCGTAGCGGATCTAATCGTGCGAGGTGTGTGTTACTGCATTCTAAACTACAATTATTTCACACAGTACGTGTATCCTCAACTAATGCAGTTGATGAACTTCTTTTAGTGATGGAAGCCTGTCTCTTTATAGATCAATGATTATATTATTATTATTATTATTAAACGTCGAGTAATAAATCTAGAAATCTAGTCGTTATAAATTTTCTACTAAAAGTCTGCAGAACCAAATGTTTAATTATTATTATTATTATTATTATTATCATTGTTGTGGTAGAGGTTTTGTTGTTGTTAGCAAAGAAAGTGAATCTGGTATTCTGCAAATGTTGGAAGACTGGATTCAAGTGTTTTGGTGGCTGAATTAGTTACACATTATTCAAGGCAATTGCTCTCAACATTCTTTCCATATCACATTGAATATTGTCAAAAATTATTCCAATGGATTTGCCACGGATCAGGTAATTTTATTGAGGAATGAATCTTTCAACATAGATAGATAGATGATAGATAGATAGATGCCTTTATTTACACAGGGTAGCTCAATCAGTATTTACAAAGCTGTAAAAAACTGTTATCAATAGAGGCCCTAAAATAAATACACTAATAACATCCTTGTCGTATGTCCATCAGGACTATACAAGTTAACTACCGGGTATGTAGATTTAGCCATTCTTTAAACCCAAGTGATTTATAAAGCCTTCTTTTCCTTGATGTTTGTCTTTGTAAAGAAAATCCCAGTAGTCCATGGCCGATGTATAAAGTAACATGGACTACCAGTTGAATGAGGGCCATAGATATTACATGTACCATCGTAGCCACAGGGCTGCAGAGTGGAGTAAGAGTGAGCATGAGAGATATTATCTCTAGATATGTTGACTCCCTTGTCGCTGTAAGATCTTAAATGTGATCTATCAGCATTTCTCCATCTTTCCTTTAGGCTGACTTTTGGGGGTGCCATTTCGCAGGGTATATTTCTTCTTCACTGCTTTCTTCACTAGAATCAGAATCAGTTTGTGGTTTCTTTCTGTTTTCCTTGATGCCGAGTTTGCTGCGTAAGTAGGTCTTGACCTCGATAACTCCTTTCTCAATCACATCTTGAGGGGGGTCAACTAAAGGGTTGTTGACAAGATTCAGTCCTTTAAGACTTTTAATCATCCCAAGCTCTGCGGGAATGCACTCAAGATTATTATCACCTAGCAGTATGTCCTTTAGGCGTTTGTGTTGTCCTATGGTAACTGGGAGGCTTTGAAGCATGTTAGTTCTCAAATCAAGCCATAATAAGCTCTTCAACCTGATAAAGAACTCACTCGGCACAGTCTGAATGCCATTCCCTTTCAAGTACAAGTGTTCCAGTTGGTGTAAGCTGAGTAAACTTGAAGGAATTTGAGCCATACTTTGGTAATTTAGATCTAGTGCAAGTAAATTCTCCATGGAAGCAATATGAATCATCTTTCCAACAGCTATTACAGAATCCCTTTCAACTTGCTTGATGTCTTTTCTTTTGTCCATAGCAAAAGAATGTTATACTTTCATGAAAAGGACTACCTATTCACTCCAATGTTTGTCTACTTGAAAACACTCCAGTTTTATGTTTGGGAATAGTTCAATATTAGTATCCAAAACAAATTCTGAGTAGTTATTAATTATTAAGTAGATTATAGCACATTACAATATGTATATTATTCAAACAGCTGTTTCAACTGAAAGCCAAAACAAACTTATGTCTTTCTTAATTAAATAACAATGGATTTTGTATTGAACACCTTTAAGTCTACAGGATAAAAACTTGAGTAATAATTTTAAAGAAAAAAAACTTGATGTAGAAAAAAAAAACTTGATGTAGAATATATATAGGATTTGAATAATAATAATAATAATAATATTAATAGTAAACATTTATTTATATAGCGCTAAAATAATATAATTAATTATACTCTAAAGTGCTTTACCAAAATATCAAGGAATATCGTTAAAAAAGTATATGTAATTAAAAAAAAAGACGATATTCAATAAAATGAAACATTCATAGAAAGCAACTTAGTAAAATGATTTATGTTTTCATATGACATTTTAAAAAGCTTTGAAATATCAAAAAGATTATTGTAACAGAGAAAATGGGATTTTTTTGAAATTAAACCTATATCACTAACTTAAAAATAATAGTTATATTGCACTTACAGCAGACCGAAATCTCACACTTTCCACTTCACCATATTTATCAAACAACTTCTTAAAATCCTGTTGAAGGAATAATAATTTATATTCAACAAAAATGATACAAAAATCATTGGTTCAAAAATCATACTAATAGACCCTTTCCGCTTGGGCGTAATGTTTTCCCATTTCAGACCACTTGCCATTCCCCCAAGTATTATTTCTTTCTTTGCTATTATTGCTTGAGAAAAACATGGATGTGAACACAAACAAAGCTGACTAATTCCTAAGAGATTTGGAATGGGAAACATTACACCCAAGTTGTAGAGATCTATTATGATATTTGAACCAATAATAATTTAATATTTTATTTCTTTGAATAAATATTATTCTAGTAATAAGAAGCAATACTTTTGAATACGTAGTCATTAATTCTCAATATTACTGGCACACATACATACATAAACTTCATTAATGTGTCAGTGATAGCCAACCTTTTTGTTAAGCGTCACAGGAACATGGCCGACAAAGATTGTTCTGTTGAGTCTCTCTGGATCTTCTTTGGTTTTCTTTGGTTTTAGTTTTACATTTTCATTGTCGTCGTCGTCATCAGAATCTTTATTACGGTCACCTACAAGTATTGTAGAAATATTGTTAGACAGTAGTGACCTCTATATAGAATGACAACAGGAATTACTATTCTGGTCTCACGAGGAATTTCCATCAGCTGAATTGTAACTTTTCAATAGAATACTCTCTGCTTGATAGCACATGGAGGGCAGTGTTTGCCCATCATTTGAAGGCAAATAATGAACAATTTATTATTCCCCGAAGCGGAGGTGTCAGAGTAGTGGTGGATATTTTCCAAGCCGCGAGTCTACTGAGCAGTGAGGTAAATATCTACCATTACTCACAGACAATGAGGGGAATAATTGATTTTGTACATTTACTACACAAGTGAATAGCCAGCCAAATATATTAAATTTATTTTCAAGAAGAAAGAGACACGCTCGCAAAACATGACGCCAGATCTTTTATTGCTCGGAGGTGAATAGCCAAGGATATTCCGAGATTGATTATAAACCCTATAAAAAGATATGTGGATGTCCGTATTATACCAATACCAATACAGGTACAATTAGGAAGCAATTAGACCTACTAATATAATTATTATAGTATAAAGTTGGCAAACACTAAAAGCCCCGGTGTACGCAATCGATGAAATCGATAATCGATGACAATCGATATCAATCGATATCAATCGATATCAATTAATCGATTGATATTGGAAATCGATGACCAATCGATGAAACAAAAATCTGTGACCTTTGATCGATTGTCATCGATTGCCTTATGATTGATCGATTGTTATCGGTTGCCCTAAAATAGATCGATTTTCATCGATTTTCATCGATTTTCATCGATTGTTTTGTACTTATGGCCAGAGCGGGAACAAGCGCACTCAGCTTGTAATTGCCCTAGCTGTCCCCGGTCATTACTACCTTGAAAGCATTTCCTCGCGTGCCTCTTTCCCGGTCTCTTTTTATGAGCTAGAAATATTTCTCCTTGTTGGACTTGGAAAAGACAACATTGATATCCCTTCACGATGCATCGATCGCACTTTTAGACTGACTTCGTGGCTTTCCCAGCGGCTTTCCATATACGACATTTTAGCGGCAACGTATACAGAGGGCGGATAGGACTACGTCACGAAATCTTGTACTGAACCTGATAACAATCGATCGATGATCGATGATCGATTTTCATCGATTGTCATTTTTCTTGTGTGACTATCGATTGGTGATCGATTGGCCAAAACCAATCGATATCAATCGATTAATTATATCGATTATGATCGATTGTTCGATTGGTTTTCCGATCATCGATTGTCATCGATTGCGTACACCGGGTAAAAGCCCACCTGTTTCCAAAACATCTTTAGATTTTTTCTTTTTCAATGCTGTTCCCTCTTCAGAAACCTTATCGCCTTTAGTCTTCTTTTTCTTTTTCTGGAAATGAAATAAAAAAATGGATGAATAATGATAAAAAGAAAATGAGCGTTCCCCAGGCCTATCTCGTCATTATACAACACAGGAAGCCCATAACTTACAATTTGCTTTATTTTTAATTTTTGCGAAAAACTACCGAATCAATCTCTATTTAATCCAACACAAATGCCAAGAATACGACAAAAGGGATGCTAAATATTCTAGTAACAACAGATAAGTGGCATATCCAAGTAATATACAACACTGAGTAAAGTAAAGTGTCCCATCTTCAACCACGCCATCAGCTGCTTACCTTCTCATTAACAGCCACAAACACGGGTTGCTCGGTGAAACTTGTGCCAAATAAACTTTTTAGACCACTGTTCTCTTCGGTGTCCTGTTTTCGTTTACGGGACTTGGATAAAAGCTGCGAAATTTGCCCGACAGAAAAAGACGAAATTGCACTCTCGGCCGCCATGTTGGGTTGATGTCGAGGTATATCATCGATGTTACTGATCACGAATTGTGTACCACAGGTAACCCAATTATCTCCACAGCTAGTAAAAAGCTCTCGTTAGCAACCACTCTGAAGTTCGTATTGTAATAAATGCCACACGGGACTTACCCTGGGGCCAATTCAATAAAACTTTTACAACTGTAATTTACAAGTGTAGCTAATTGTTTTTGGCAGCTAAAACTTGTAAATTAGGTTTCCTCGTGTATTTACTTTGGCCACGGTTTCTCATATATGACCCCATGTATGCATCTGTGATTTTAACACTGACCATGCACGCGGGTTGTTGTCAATTCCAAACCTTATTCATGTGACCTCCCTAAGGACTATTACACTAGTACTAGTCGTTTCTGGTAGAAAGTGTAGTGCTGCGAGTTGTGCACTGCCGTACATGTAGCTTTCAATGCATACATGTGGCTGTCCCTTGTCAGCAAGGCACATTTGTGGTAAAATAAAATAATAAAATGCAGTATAATAATAATAATAACTTTATTACGTACTGTGTCATGTGTTCTAACTTACAAGAAACTAATTCGAGACACCTATCTATACCCACTAAAATCCCCTCCCCCTCCCATATCTCTACTGATTCTCATTTCCATCCTTGTCCCCATTGTTCCCATCCCACATCTCCATTGATTCTCATTCCTGTCCCGGTCACATTGTCCCCTTCCATGTCTCTATTTATTCTCATTCCCACCCGAGTTTCTATATACACCATTAAAATGGTGTATGCATGGTGTTGCTTTTAAAATACAAATACTAACACTATAATAATCTGGTCATAGACAGACAGCTATAGACATGTACAAGCACTAAAAGCATGCAATACTTTGCACTATTTATCATATGTTGCACGCTTTTAATAGTTTGTACTCTACTGATATGCAGTAATTAATACAAATATGGATTCAATGAAATAGAGATTTGTGTTTGGTGTATATTATATACAATGTTACTGGCCAGATATCAGGAAAGATGTCGAAGCCTCATAGCACACTTGTAGAAGATAAAAGTACATCAGGATGGATCGTATAATTTGATTCAGTAGTTGCTTCCATGCCAATGGCATGGGCCGGATTGGTTTGACGAAGACCAACAAACTCGATCAGGTAGATAGGTCAGCGACAGCGTCTCTGTATCTGGGATACTGTGTCTTTCAAAAGCATCTGAAAGAAGGCTGTAGAAGTACTCCATTGTGGAACTGGACGCGACTGACACACAACAGTCAACAGCGCTGAAAACTCATAAAACAACATTGTCTTCCCCTTAAAATGTCACTAAATTGTTCATGACCCTGACGAATGCTTCCAACAATGAATAAAGTTGCATTTGACATCATGGATTTGTAGAAAACGAACACTTTCCTGGCTCGAATCAGCGAAAAATAAACGATACTCCGATCCAACGAGTCGTGTTGTGAGTGTGCGCTGATCAAAAGTACCGTGGCTCACAAATCATCTCCACAAACCCGGCCGTGAAATGCAGTCGAGATTCTCGTTGCATCCACATAAGTGCCCAGATCCCACACGACCACACATGACACAGGAACTCCGTCGAGATTAGTTTCGCTGCTCGCTACGCTCGCAGCAATTAACGTGGATATTGACAGTAATGTTAATATGAGTCTAAATTAGTAATGGGACAAATATTTGGGACAGGATGTCTTGCTATAATAGTGAGTTATGGATGGGATAGGCTCGAACAGGATAGGAGTGGCATATACCTAGATAACATTGACATTCCTACACTCACACATAAGCATATAAGTAGAGCCATCTTAATAGAATAGAATCATAGCATTATTTGGCAGCATTTACATTGTAAGCAATAACGAGCATTAGCAATCGGCAATTTTACCCACCCACCCACACCATTCTTTTTCGTCCTTCCTTTGATACGGGAGGGGTGGGACCATGATCAAAACCAAGGAGCCAAAGATCTGGAGTTCGAGTCTCACAGGAGTCGATCTTTTTTTCTGTTTTTTTTTTCCCCTATTTTTTTAGCGCGTTCCATTTTCTCTGTTTTTTCTCCTGTTCTTTCCTTTTAGTGTTATTGTTTTGTTTTATGTGATTATGTGATTATGTGATGTTTTGATTTTGACAAAGCAATGCACAGGAACCCCAATAATATATCAATGCAGAGACTACAAAAATTGAAAACATATCTTTAAAGATGCGTTTTCACCGTAATGCATACGAAGTTACAATCAGATTTGAGCCGACAGTAAAATGCCAGATGCTATTCCATATTGAACGTAAATTCTGTTGATATCCAAGAAAGATTTACAAAAATTCATACTCAAGTACTGAGTGCTAAAAGTTGTTTTTATTACTGAAATAGTCATCCTTTCTTCACGCCTTCATTAATCGAGTACAGCAAATTTACAAAGCGCGTGGCGGAAAACGATGATGAACAAAAAAGGCCACTATTTTATAACTCAGCCATTGCTCAGGAAGCCCATGGATCATAGAAAGACTGTCTTTTTATGATCCATGGGAAGCCAAAGTAAAACTTCAGTAAAAAAGTTAAAAAGTAAAAATATAAAAATATATAATTTTACATTATCGTACCGTCCAAACGAACTGAGCCAGGAACTGAAAAAATATGTTAATATAATAAAATAAAATAAAATAAAATACGCACTGCCAAAACATGTCTTGTTTAAAAGTATTCATGTTATTTCTTAAAATAAAATAAAATACAAATAATGATATTTATGAATAATGACAGGTATCCACTCATGCGTAATCCCCCCATAAGCATTTTCTGTTTTGAAAGAGGTGGGGAATTATGGAAGAAGAAATGGAACGACATGAAACTATCAAAAATAATTCTGTGTTGACGCAGTTGACTCTTTTCGCTTCCTTTTCAGCTTCTTGATATTTAATTTCCCATTTTTCTAAATGTGCATTTTCTTCCTCTTCAGCGTGCACTACCCTCATCGACCGTGAGTGACGTCATCCTCGTGGAGCAAGAGCCTCGGTTGCGTGCTACCCATTCAGAGTCAATCATGCTTCGTCATCTACCATTTCCATCCAGATAGTCCATTATGTCACTTTCTCGATTCGTTTTAAATTTCCGCGTAAAACGGGGCTTATTTTCTGAGGAACGAGTTTGATTTGGCGAAGGTGGAAGAAGGGATTTTCTTGAAACCATAACCCTGCCATGTTTGTCGGTTCCCAGGCACTTAAACGTCACGGAGTCGCCTTCTTTGAGACCAAGTCTTTCTGGGTGAACCTGGGACAATGAATGATTATAATCCTTAAATATCTCACCAAGAAAGAGAGAGGAGACGGGAGGGTGAAAAAAGGAGGGGGGAGAGGGGAGGGGGGGGAGGGGGGGGGGGGGAGGGGGGGGGGGGGGAGGGGGAGTTGAGAAGTTGGGAGAGTAAATGATGCTCTAGTGTAGCTGGTAGCTTGAGGGAATGAATGAATAAATGAATGAATGAATAAACTTTATCTACAGAGGGTAAAACACACGACAGTTACATGAAGGGAAAAACAAAACGATTAGAGTTAGGGTTTACCAGCATAGCCAGTAGTATGAGGGAAGGGTCCATGTTTTATATAATGGTATGCATTTTACTTCAGAGCGTGCACCCTTGCGTTAAATTATATCTCTCCTCTCCACAAAAGAACTGTTGTTTTGTGTCAAGAATTCAGTTCAGCTCTGAAGTGTTCCAAACCACACGCACATTACTGCACAATCCAAGAACAACGTAGTGATCTCTGATCAAAATATAAATTCTCCTTGAGATTCTTTGAATTTCAAAGGAGACTTTGGGTTTTGATCCAAGTCACTTACTCCTGTTCTTGCACGTATCGTTACCTGTTTGTGATCAAGTTCTTTGGAATGAAGTAAAACGGTGGGACAGTCGTGAAATACCTCAAGCATTACACCGTAAGTCCTGTAGAAATCAGCATCCAATACTCAATTGATTATCCAATAGAATAATTGTAAGAAACGAGAGATCTACTCAAAACTAGTAGAGATATATGTTGGTACCTTATTTCTACAATCTTGCCCTGGTAAATTGCTCCTTTTTCCAATCGCGCAGCAAGTTCCTGAAATAACAAAACAAAATATAACATGACTAAGTATTAACTCCCACCATTTGATTTAGCAAATATTACTGCTGCTGCTGCTGCTACTAATAATAATAACAACAATAAGTTTATATAATCAGTGTAAAATAGTATTTGGTGATACCAACCTCAAATATATTCTTATCTTCTAGAAGGTCGTTGATTTTAGTGATTGCTTGTTGATATGCATTTTGATTTGGCGCAAATAAAGAGTATTCTTCATCTACTACTTGAGTGAGAGTGATTCCTGTTTGGTAGATAATTATATCCATTAGAACCAGACATTCATAGAGTGATGACAACTGATGATGATGGCAATGATGACAGTCATGGTGTAAATGGTGTTGGCGATGGCGATGGCAGTTGTGATGATGCTTGATGATGATAGTCATGGTGTAAGTAAGTGGTGTTGGCGATGATAGTCATGATGATGATGATGCATGATGACAATGATGATAGTCATGATGATGCATGATGACAATGATGATAGTCGTGGTGTCAGTGGTGTGTTGGCAGTGACAGTCATGATGATAGTCATGATGATGCATGATGACAATGATGATAGTCGTGGTGTCAGTGGTGTGTTGGCAATGACAGTCATGATGATGGTGATGATGAGGATGCATGATGACAATGATGATAGTCGTGGTGTCAGTGGTGTGTTGGCAATGACAGTCATGATGATGGTGATGATGATGATGCATGATAACAATGATGATAGTCGTGGTGTCAGTGGTGTGTTGGCAATGACAGTCATGATGATGGTGATGATGATGCATGATGACAATGATGATAGTCGTGGTGTCAGTGGTGTGTTGGCAATGACAGTACAGTCATGATGATGGTGATGATGATGATGCATGATGACAATGATGATAGTCATGGTGTCAGTGGTGTGTTGGCAATGACAGTCATGATGATGGTGAAGATGATGATGCATGATGACAATGATGATAGTCGTGGTGTCAGTGGTGTGTTGGCAATGACAGTACAGTCATGATGATGGTGAAGATGATGACAATGATGATAGTCGTGGTGTCAGTGGTGTGTTGGCAGTGACAGTCATGATGATGGTGATGATGATGAAGCATGATGACAATGAAGATAGTCAGTGATGTTGGTGATGACAGTCATGATGATGATTGTCATGAAGGCAGTGCTCAATAATGTATTTAAATACATGTATTTTTATTATTATAGTTTTTGGAGGGCCACAGGGTCATCAGTTTATACAAACTGTCACATGCTACCCTCATTAAATAAAGTCTATTCATTCATTCATTCATTCATTCATTCATTCATAATGACAACAATAATAGTATAGTCATAAGGATGGTTACAATTACTACAATAAAATGAATTGCCGCAGACCAATATCAGTCAATTCTAGCAGATTCCCTAATGAAATAACAACATGCAAATGTACCCAATCCCCAAAATGTTAATGTAATGACAAAGGTTTATACACACCAAACTCTTGCTCAAGACCTTTGATTACAACGCCACCAAGACCAATTATTTTTCCTCGTTTTGCAGCCGGAACAGTAATAATTCCTGTAATAATTCAAACCCATTAATGAAATAGAGGATATTACATGGGCGTGCGGAGATACGAATTTTGTCTTCGAGTGTTAATGATATCTCTCACGAGTGAGCGCATAAATACATGTACCTGATATAGGGCAGTTATCTTTTTTTGTCTGTCGCGCTTGTACGATTACATTTTCCATGATATCCAACACCTTGCTCCGATCCTCTGAAAACAACATCAACCATTCAAAATTAAGTCTTTTTAAAATGATTTTCTTTGCAAAATGCTGGGTAGAAGTGCATTAAAACTGCCTCAAATGTATGTAATACCAACCAGAGCCTCGTCTGATAGTTTCTTCTACTATGTGTAGAGGAATACCAGGAATTTTAAAGTCTGCCTAAAACCAAAACAGAAACAATGATTTACCAACTTTTGACTACAAAACATCATGTAGTCTTAAAGCATTCCAGACCCCACCCAGACATGGTGGTACACAGGGTACCCATGCAGGGTACTAACAACAATATAGACATGGTTACAGCTATCCTTACTTGTAAGGCTGTAATTCCTTTGCGTGTTCCTGCTATTTTAAAGTCCATACTACCTAAGTAGTCCTCTATACCCTATGAGACAGTGGGGGGAGGGGAGTGTAAACATGATTGAAATCAAACAAACAAGAAAGTCAAGTTCATAACATATGACTGTCATCACTACCACATAAGCGATGATTATCAACCTCCATCATAACCAAATCTGTTATAATAATCACCAATGATATCAACAGCATCATCACTATCATCATCATCATCACCATCATCATCAACATCATTAGTTATCACCAAGCTTTACCATCAGCAACATTGTCATCATCATCAACATCACCACTCACCTGAATACATCATACCAATCTCATTCCCAGGCACTTCTCTTCCCTTCCTCTGGGAGAAGAGCCTGGGAACGAGATTAAATATATATACCGGTATGCAGCAATTTCAACACAGGGTACCCACCAGTATATCTGTTAGTATCTGATATTCATCAATGTCTGGTTTATTGGCATCATTTGCATCTTGACTAGTAGCCAGACCACAAGCAGTCCCAGCAACATGCTTTTGTATGGGAACACCTATTAACATGGCAACGGTAAAGCACATTAGGACTTTTGGGTCATGTCTGCTACATAAGTGTTAATTAATTAACTACACTGAAAACTTACAAATTATCAGCACAGTTATGTGACAAAACTGCCAAATTAAAGTATGCAAGTTGTAGTCACTCTGTTTTAAAACATTTATTTCTGTAATAATAATAATTTATTTATATATTATCTACCGTAAATGCTCGATTTAGCGCCCCGGCTGCTTATAATTTTTTTAGACCTCTATGGGGGGGGGCGCTTATTCAAGGAGGGCGCTTATTGGAAGCAGGGCGCTTATTTCTTTTCTCAGATGTTGAACTCAATGTTTTCTTTATTACTGGTATACGGTACTGTAACATACATATACTTATTTGATTAAATAATACAAGAGAGTTGTTTCAGCTGCATTTCTTTTAGGGGGAGGGGGTGCTTATTAGAAGGGGGAGCTTATAATTTTTTTAGACCTCTAGGGCGGGGCGCTTATTCGAGGGGGTGCGCTTATTGGAAGCAGGGTGCTTAATCGAGCATTTACGGTATATTCAATATATCTGCACTACTAGAATACAGACGCAAGAGTGTCAGTGATAGTCTGCAATGGTCTGGAAAGTTCATCTTTTACAACTCTCCCAAGCAGCTATGTTTCCATCAGAAAAGTTCAACTGAGTTCAATTTGCTGGACTGTCACAGACTGTCACCAACACTGTTATGAATCAATGCAGCGCAGGTATACTGTAGTACCTGCATCCATAATTGCCAAGCTGCCAGCGCACGCTGATGCCATTGAAGATGATCCTAAAATGGAAACATGTGAATAAGTTAAGTTACTATTTTTTTAACTTTCAATGACATTTCTACCATGATTGCAATTGAAGAGCTGACCCAGCAAGAATGGAGTAGGTGACTTGTGATCAAAACCCAAATTCTCCTTTGAGAGTCTTGAGGAGAATTTAGAATTTGATCACAAGTCACTTACTCTGTTCTTGCAGAGAGCCCTTCAATACTCCCGTTTCTAGTTGTTTAGACACCGCTGTACACCTTGACAAAAGACGCGTTTGCTCAGGCTTAGCCTCAATCCAGAGAATAACCCGTGCAATTAAAAATGGTTTCTATTGTTGAATGTCAGCACTTTTTCGTGTTCTCGTCGGTATGTGTGTATAATTTACACTGAATTGAGGCTTAGCCTGAGCAAATGCGTCTTTTGTCAAGGAGTACAGCGGTGTCTAAACAACTAGAAACTGGAGTATTGCAATTTGATGTTGACAATGATTTTGTTAATGATGATATGAGTGATGACGATGATGACAATGTTTTACCGTTTGAGGCAAAAACCTGTGAGGTCAGTCTCAGTGTGAAGGGAATTTCTTTAGGAAGGATTGGAACAAGAGCTTTCTCTGACAATGCACCTGCAATACAAACATAAAATAAATGGCTACAAGGTGGATGTTTTGAAGTCACACACTGTAATGATTCACTCACCGTGACCAACCTCCCTGCGCCCAGCTCTGCCTGGTCTTTTGCTTTCATTGGTCGCAAATGGTGGGAACTGGAAACAATTTTATTTTAAGAAAAAAGGGTGTCACTGACAACTCTGTAAGTAACGTAACATTGATGTTTCCCTTTTCAGGGACCGCAGAGAGAGAGAGGGGGGGGGGGGGGGGGTCTAAAGGGACTTCATCCCCCTCAATAAAGGCAAGTTTCCCATACATTTTACATTTTCTATAAAAATTAAGCCATTTTCAGGTGTTTTGAAGGCTTCAGCGCTATACGCAATACCCCCCCCCCCCCCCCCCCCCCCATCCCCCCCCCCCCTCCCCCCCCCCCCCAATATGAAACTTGCTCTGTGGTCCCTGCTTTTTCCCTTGCTTTAGATAACATCATTCATCAATCAATAAATGATTGAATAAACAACTTACAAGTTAAAAATTCAGGATCATAGACAGTGATCAGTTATTAATATTAGTTCTCAAACTCATTAATAATTCATGAGAACAAAACAAACGAAATGGATATGTTTGGATATGTGATCTTAATTAGCATACAGTTATTTGGTCAACTTGGCTGTGCCTCGTTTTTTTCAACACGCTTCTCGGTATTTGGATATCGGATGAAACACTCTTTCTTGTGATTATTACTACTATCATCATTACAACATCAATCATTGTGATCATCATCATCATGACCAAAGCATCATCACCACCATCAGTCATTTGCCTTGTTTACTGCACTATCACTACTTCTCATCAGCATCATCATTATCGTCAATGTTATAATATGTACAGCTTGCATTACAGTGAGGACACACTAACTGGGACCACTTGAGCAAAACTGACCAATCAGATTACACCTGAAAATAATCACATTCCAACAAAAGTTGTCTGGGCCAATCAGCGTTATAGTTATAATGCTGATTGGCGCAGATGACTTTTGTTGGAATGTGATTATTTTCAGGTGTAATCTGATTGGTCAGTTTTGCTCAAGTGGTCCCGGTTAGTGTGTCCTCACTGTAATAATACCTCATAGTGTAACATAAACTTTTTTTCTTTGTTTCCGCTGAAAGCAAACAACCAAACCATAGCATGGTGATTACTATATACACAAATAGTGTGTCCTTATGAAAGCTATGTTCAAACCATAGCAATAATAATATTAGAGTATCTTGTTATGTATTATGCATTATGTATTATGTTATGTATTATTATTATTATTTATTTATTTTAATTTCTGTTCCACACGACCCCACAAGCTTTAGCTTTAAATAATATTGTGTTTAAATAAAAGTTATTGTATTGTATTGTATTGTAGAGATTATACCTGACAGCCACTGAAACATTATCAAATTTTGCCGCAGAACCAACAGACCCAAAGGTCACTGTGCAAAACACCTATTTTAAACAATAAAAATAATAATACTGATCAATCACTGCAAGGACATAATGAATGAATGGATGAAGTAAAGAATGAATGGATGAATTAATTAATAGATGGATGGATGAATGGATGAACAGATGGATGGATGGATAAATGGATGAAATTATGTAAGATGAATGAATGAATGAATGAAAGGATGGATGGATGGATGGATGGATGAATGAATGAATGAATGAATAAATGGATGAATGAACTAAAGTATGAATGAATGGATGAATGAATAGATGAATTAATAGATGGGTGGATGAATGGATGAACAGATGGATGGATGGATAAATGGATGAATTTATGTATAATGAATGAATGAATGAATGAAAGGATGGATGAATGAATGAATGATGAATGAATGAATGAATGAATAAATGGATGAATGAACTAAAGTATGAATGAATGGATGAATGAATAGATGAATTAATAGATGGGTGGATGAATGGATGAACAGATGGATGGATGGATAAATGGATGAATTTATGTATAAAAAATTAATAATGAATGAATGAATGAATGAATGAAAGGATGGATGAATGAATGAATGAATGATGATGAATGAATGAATAAATGGATGAATGAACTAAAGTATGAATGAATGGATGAATGAATAGATGAATTAATAGATGGGTGGATGAATGGATGAACAGATGGATGGATGGATAAATGGATGAATTTATGTATAATGAATGAATGAATGAATGAATGAATGAATGATGGATGGATGAATGAATGAATGAATGAATGAATGAATGAATGAATGAATGAATGAATGAATGAATGAATGAATGAATGAAAGTAATGAAAGTAATGAAATGATATGAAGGTCTGATAGGTGACTAGTGCCATCAGTATTAGTAGGAATACCAGAGTACAGATGGCAATAGCAGGTAAATGTAGAAGTACAGTGTCAGTCAGGATGGAACACCAATGTGTCAGTACTATTGCACAATTTAGAGCAGTTTTCTTATGACTGTGAAAAACATATGCCATGAATGTGCCATGTTGCACCAGTGGTGTGATTTTGAACAAATCTGTGCCATGACCGCACCGTGTGACATGGTTTTTCAGTTCACCTATCACCAACCCTCACCTGGGTTTCTCCTCTGTCAAACAGTGCCGAACCATGCAATGTATCAAATACATTAACTTCACACTTAATATCTCTGAGCTGGTCGATGGAGCGGCCATCACATCTACAAGTTGATACAACATTACAAGTTAGATATAAATGTCTACCAACTCACTCCTTAGCATATACACCTATAATTTTCAACAAATGTTGTCTGTGAACTTGACTCAAGCGTACCCAACTAGACCGAAAGGGAGCATGGGTAGATGGAACATTTTGATGTTTATGATCACATTGAGCATCATGGTTCCCAAACATACCTTTCAACGGAGGTTTTGGCTGTTCTTTACTGTGTGGAGTTTCGAGGACTATGATAGGTATTGGATAGCATACATGTGTATTTGTGCTTTTATAACCACCAAGCAAGAGTACAATGCAGAACTTAACTTGGCCATGTCAGAATTAAAATATGTTGACATACCCATGCTTCCTTTCGGTCTGGTTGCGTAGGCTTGACGGTCAAGTTCACCGACAACATGTTTTGAAATAGGTGTATGCTTCTCTCAGAGTGTATGCTTCAGCACAGATTCAAACTTGCAGATTTCCAGCAAATTTAATAATAACAATAATAATAATAACAATAATAATAATAACAATAATAATATGCATGAAAAAAATACTCGATTCTGATTGGCTTAGAGCAGTGCAGTTGAAAAGTAATTTGCACTGCAGTGCAAATTACCTTTAATATGCACTGCAGTGCAAATTACCGGTACTTTGTTTTTCATGAATATTATTAATTGGTAATCATACGATTTCTCATTCAATTTGGAATAATTTGCACTCATGTGTTTTTCAAAGAGCTCCAATTGCACTCGTCCTACGGGCTCTTGCAATTTTGATACTCTCTGAAAAACACACTCGTGCAAATTATTTCCAAATTGAACTCGAAACCGTATGAATACCTCTACTAATAAAAAACAACAATAATAATAATGAAATTTTTACCGTTGTTTTTTATCCAGAATATTCTTCTGTAACACATCCTTGCTTGTGTTGTAAAATGCTTGTTCTATCAGCACCTTGTCTGCATCAGCAAACTCCTCTAAAGAGAGAAGAGTGAATCAAACAGCATCCACCATTAACAACAGTCATTTCCCTCCGTTGTTGAGCATGACATTGTTAGCAATGATAAACTTACCTTGAAACTTTTCCACACAACTATCACGTAATTTAAAAATTTGATCATCTCTGTCCAACTGGAAAATAATCACAATTTCATTCAATCAACTAACATAAAGGTACATGCACGTGATGGATTTCGTCCTTCTGATTGGACAAATTTCTCATTTATTATGCATGAGTTTTTGAAGTATCTTTATAAATTTTATAAAGATGTGAACATGTGTGAAGCATTAGAAGCAACACGATACTGCTATGTTTGTGTTTTCCTTGCTGTTTTTTACTGAAATCATCCGAAAATGTACTATTTTGGAAGATCGTTTTTGAAGCTGTCCAATAAACTCACAGATCTCACAGATCGTGTTTTATCGGGTCTAAAACCCTCGGCTTCACCTCGTGGTTTTAAACCTGATAAAACATTCCTGCTCGTTTATTAAACAGTACTTGAAATACATACACTACTTAATAAAACTTGATAACAAACTCCTGCTTGTTTAGTAAACTATACTTACCTCATTTTTAACAAAGAAAATCAATGTTTTCATCTTATCCACAAACCGTTTCAAATAGTACAGTAGTGTTCTTACCTTTTTGTAACTAAAGTTTGAAAATATCTCACTAAGTTTTTCAGAAGCAAACCTAGAAAATGAAAACAGGGCATACATTTATTGACGGTCCTTTCTTTTATTGAACGTCACTTTGTACAAAATGTATCATAATTATCTTTTAAGCTTACTCCTGCACTGCATTGCTTAGGTCTTCTTTAGGACTCACTGCATTAAATTCTCTCTTTTCTTTCCCGGCATAGGACTGTAATTCTTTTATAGCACTAATAATTGGCTGCGCCTGAAACCAAACAAAACTAACCTAATTTGTACTCTAAAACGGTTGTCTGAGGGAAACAAGAGTAATGTCATCTATAATATTATTACTAGTAGAGTCGAAGCTCTCCTTGCGACCATGCAGACTCATTCCCAGTCGTTACTTAAATATTGGACCAATCATACAATTAATTCATATATTTTGTACTTAAAAACTGTGCGCAATGGTGTCTGGGAAATATTTGGCTGCTGCTCGCGAAGCAGCCTGGGAAGGCAAGGGAAAAATCTCCTCCTTCACGTGAAGCTCAGCGTGCACTCCGAGAACCTCCAAGAAGCGACTGGGAATGAGTCTGCCTTGTGACCACTCTTGTAAGCGACCAGTTCTAGTTACAACCACCTTTACAAAACCCTGTTTTAATTGTTACTCAAAGTCTGTAATTAAAAGCTCTCATAAGCGACGCTTCCGTAAGCGACAGCAGCAACACTCAAGAACTCTCAGACTCTCATACTGTTGCGTGAAACGTCGTTTACAAGTGCGCATTATAATACCATATGTAGTAATGAGCAGGTATCGTGCTTACGTATTACAATACAACACAATAGCTAAAAGCTCTCGTAAGCGGCCAATCTTTATTGTTTTAGTGCATTGTGAGAGCCCATTCTCATAGTCGACCAGCTCTAGCTACGACCACTTTTTCGAATTCCCAAGGTGGTCGCTTACAAGAGCTTCGACTGTATTAGTATTAATATCAATCTCACCTCATGAAAACCAAGTTTAACAGCTTCAAAGAATCTGTCGTTGTCCATCTCCATTGCAGAACCTTCCAACATAACTACATCAACAATACATAATTCAGTCCTCGGACTGCTATGATGGATAAACGATTTATTATTACTAAATGTTTTGAAGTCCACTTATGTATTCAGGGCCGTAGCTGCCAGTATGGTTGGTCTGGCTTCAACCAGACCACTTTTCAAATCAAACAGTTTCAATTTATTTACATTTTTAATTATTTGGATATTTTTTAAGAAAAACAAAGTTTGAAAACTGGACCACTCAAAAACTAGCAGCTACGGCCCTGGTATTACCAGACGAGTACATACTTATTTTCTGCTCACTACTAGTAACCACTAGATTAAGTTGACTTTGACCCATCTGCTCAGGTAAAGGGTTGATGACAAGCTGCCCATCAATATCACCTACCCTAACTGCACCTGTAAGAATACATATCGAAACAATAACACATGAGCAGTTACTGTGCGATGCAAACTAGTGAGACCACCACCTTTAATGTACAGTATTCACATATTTCTGCATTGACCTAAAAGATTGTGATAAAATTAGTTTTGACAGCGCTTTGAGCACCAGGAAAGGCACTACATCCCGGCGCATAATCAATTGCCTTGTCTAGGGTTAAGTCCTCATCATGCTAGAGGATTCGTTCTTGCGCTTTTGGACTATACGGTGATGATCTGCTGGACAGGGTATGGTTTTTTGAGTTTCTGGTCTTTGACAGGGTATCATTTTCACATAGACAGATCTTGAACAGGGTAGGGTATTTATCACTTTCGACCTGACAAATATCGGTTTGTAATCAGTTTATTCTTGACCTCTAACCCGACCACCGACGACTTTATTGACATGTGGATCGTGGTTTCGTCAACTATATTAACAACATATCTCAATAAACACTGACAGCCAAGTATAGGTAATTTGTTATTTGTCTTATAGAGGGATATAAAATTGAACACTTTGTCCTTGAACAGGGTATGGAAATTTGAGTTTTTTTGTCTTAAACAGGGTAAGGGTTTCAGAGCCCCGCCAGCGGCACACCCCTACCCCTGGGTAGAGTACCCCCTCCCCCGTGCACTATATGTGATTATTAATTAATCAAAGTTAACAGGGAGATAAGTGGTAAGCAGTTTAATGCCACAGACTATGAGTTCACGCATGATTGCTCAGGCCTCGTGGTGTCTTGGCTTGCTCGCTTCGCTTCGCTGGTTGCATTGTTGCCTACATTGTTGCTTTCTGCATAGTTTTGGGTTTTTGCTTTGCTGGTTTTTGCCTTTGTCGTCATGCCTCGTTCCACCCGAAATAGCCGCGATAGTACTTATGCTGGCTCATCTGGTATATCGTCCAATGCGAATACAGTCATCGCTTCGACCTCCGAGTAAGTATTATTATTATTATTATTAAACAATACAATGTATTGTCATGTCAAACAATGGTGACAGAAGTATGTGAATACATTAAGGTAGTTTTCTTAGCATTACATTGTAACCACACATATGGAATTAACATATCTAGAGGTAAGACATCTCCTTAATAGTCTCTTTTGCAGCCTGTTTTAATAGTCTCGTGACACAACATGCTCAGGAGTTAGTGCGTTGCATGACGACCAAAACTGTCTGTGAAAGAGACTAGATGTCTTTTGGCATGCATAATTTACTCACCAACTGGTCCACTCCAGGGGATATCTGATAAAGCAAGTGCTGCTGATGCTAAAGAAAGAACCAAACGACTATTAAATAGACATGGTAGCGTCAGTGTATAATGATAAATTCAATGGATAAAGGAAATCTATAACATATATAATATAATAATAATAATAATAATAATAATAATAATAATAATAATAATAATAATAATAATAATAATAATAATAATAATAATAATAATAATAATGTAAGTTCAAATTGCATACCTCCATTTAGTGCAATGACGTCGGGATTGTTGAGTCTGTCTGCCACTAATAGATTGGACATAATCTGTGCATAAAAATCAAAATAATCAATATCACTAGACAATGAAAATATGTTATTTTGCTCTGAATGTTTGCTGTAATCTTAGTCCTGTACCTGGGTGTCGTAGAAGTAGCCTTTGGAAAACAATGACCTCAGTGATCTGTCTACAGAAAAGTATCATCATAAAAATATTACTAAAATATTACACTGCCCTCCATGTGCAATCGTGCAGATAAAACTCTATTGAAACTTGCCAATGAAATTTCATCATGAGAAATTATGTCTATGAAAATCAAACAACAGCTCTATTAATTTGGTCACATTGCAATATTTAATCCTCACCTATACATCTTGAGACAAGAATTTCTCTCTCGTTGGGTCCTAATTCTCTACGAAGAAAATTTGAGGGAATAAGGCATGCGGCAGATGCTTTCTCTCTGTAATCAACCTATCAAAATTAAAAACATAAGCATTAGCTTTTTGAAAGTTTACAAGGTTTAAGAAGTTGTTTTGTTTGTTCAAACGTTTTCGACTAAGGAGTCATCATCAGGAATGCCGTGATCTGTGATATCACAGATCACGGCATTCCTGATGATTGACTCCTTAGCCTTGTAAATTTTCAAAAAACCTTACTTAGCGAATACTATGTCATAAGTATTAGTATTGCTAATATGTTTGCATGTTAATGGTAATGGTTTTTAAATTGTAACTTGGAACAAATGATATTTTCCATGGAAGCCATTACAAGTGTTATTAAAGTACAGGGAGCCCAAGCATAAATTCAGTATTATTGATAAAAGTTTAGTAACATACCGTATTTCCTTGATTAAGCGCCCACCCCCGATTAAGCACCCCCCCTCGATTAAGCACCCCCTTGCCCACAAAATTTGAAATAAGTGCCCCCCCCCCCTCAATTAAGCACCCCCCTCCCCTCCCCTAAGAAATATGGTAAGTAAGAATTACTGAATTCGAATATGGCATACAACTTGCGTTTTATTACAGTTACAGCATGTTTCTTTATGTAGTAATGTATTATTAAAGTTATGTTTCCGAGTTCAAATCACATTTTTATATTTTCGATTAAGCACCCCCCCTCGTTTAAAGTGCTACTTAGACAAAAATCGATCGAAGTTTAATTTAGCTGAAACTTCATTGAATAATTCTTCAAGGGTCTAATAATAACTAGTGAAAATATTTTTTCGATATTCCAGAGGGAAGTACATGTACTATATTTTCATGAATCTTTAGAGGAGTCAGTGACGTCATCTACTCAACCCAACATTCAGCTCCATACATTTCTTTGTATTTTGTGAGTCAAAATATCTCAATGTTTTGTTCAGATAACAGCTCTGCATTGAAGACAACTGGTCACACAATCAATCATAAGCACAAATAATGTAAGAAAACTCCTTCACCCAAACTTTTAGCTTCATAGAAATAAAATAATTCAAGAAACTAAACACAAAGAAATGTATGGAGCGAAGCTGTGTTGATTGTTAGGGTTGAGTAGATGACCTCACTGACACTTCTAAAGATTCATAAAAATGTAATACTTCCCATAGGAATTTTGAGAAAACACATTAACCAGTAATTGTATGGCTCTTTGAGATTATTTCAGTGAAGTTTCAGCTAAATTAAACTTCGATCGATTTTCGTCTAAGTAGCACTTTAAGCGCCCCCCTTGATCACAAAATTTGAAATAAGTGCTCGGGGCGCTTAATCGAGGAAATACGGTATTGCACCTACCACAAGAGGAAGGAAGTCATTTTCAGAGGGTGTCTTGGCACTTGTTGCTGTAACCAGAACAGACGTACCTCCATACTGTATGGTGCAAATATGATTGAAATAAAGAAACAGATTAAAGAGCAAAACTTGGAGGAGGGGAGGAAGGGAGAATGGGAGAATGAAAGAAGTGCAGTTTATGAGGTGCTTATTTAGACCCCATTCTATGTTCTCTTGTATAAACCATAGGCCTTTTCACGGATAGACCAGAAGTAGCCAAACGCAATGCATTGTGGACTATATTCGGTACAAACACAACAATCTGAGTGCCATATTGGATCGAAGAACTCTGGAAGAACAATTAAACAAACTCACTTCATCATGCCTCGGCATACCGTGATGGGCTGCAATAATGACACGAGATATCAAGAAAGGTTTGTTTATTGTTTTTCTTTGTTTCTTTGTGTATAACGGCAATTTGAATAGCATAAAATGAAAATTATATGTGGTACACCGTATAGTGTACTTACAAGAGATTACTATATTTTACTAATCTTAGTCATTATGCCACATGTCAGGAGTATTTCGTGTCATTATTGCAGCCCATATGGCGCCTCTTGATTGTTGTGTTTGTACCGAATCTAGACCAGAATGCACTCCGTTCAGCTACTTCCGGTCTATCCGTGAAAAGGTCTATGCTCACTGTCCTCATCTCCCTCCTCAATCCCATTACACATACCAACCCCCTCCTTATAAAGCCATCCCACTCTTTTCCCGCCATTGCCTATCACCCCTGTAAGCCCTTTAGTTCTACCCATCCACAATCATATGTACTGCTTTCCCTTCCACTTCCAGCTCTCTACCAACCTGTGCGACAGTTGCTCCGTCTGCAAGAAAAGCGAGTTTTCCAGAAGAAAATTGTAGCGGTCTAGAGTTTAATAGAGTTATTAGAAGTTGAGATCGGTTCAAAGTTTGAAATCATTCGCACGTGCTTCCAATACCTACCTTCCTCCAACTTCCACTTCTACAAACACTTCTTTCCTACTTATTCTTCGTGAAGAAGAAACAATTTTACCGGCAGATCTTAAAGACAAACGAAACTGGCGGTTTATCTTGAGTGCGTCTTGAAACATACAGTAGGCCGCCATGTTGTTTGCTCTTGTCACTTGTGGGATTCCTGTGGTATTTACACCACAGGTAACCCGTAATAATGGGTTGTCGGTTTTGTCTCTCGCGCGCGCGCGCCAGGAAAATTTTGAAAACGAAAACTCGAGAAAATGCAAGGGAACCCCCCTTTAGAAAATGCTAACCTTTGAAACACGCATTCAAGAAGTTTCTTCAATTTGTTAAATTGATCGAGTCCGAATATAAATCTTGTCAGAAAATTTCAAATACTAATTGTATTGCATGATTGTATTGTATTGTCATTACCGGGTGTATTATATTGTAAACGTTTTTTTAATACAACAAAATTGTTTTTTCCTTTTCACCTTGGCCGGCGAAATTATATGACATAACCGGTTTGACGAGGTTGTCAATAATTTGTCGGCGTCCCTTTGAACCGGTTCTAACAAGGCTGGAGGTGGGCTGGGCGAAGGCTTGCCTTCACGTGAAAGTAAAATCACTAGACACATTCATCGACGCACGCACGTAAAGTAGCGTAAACGTTTGTGAACCATTTTTAAAAGCGTTTCTTTCTTTAGATCCTAAAAGATTAATCCAGGTCTCGATAGAACAAATAGAACAGGATCTATATTTGAAAAACAGGATTTACTGATAATTTTTCTGTTGTTTTCGTTCAACTGGAAAGACCGGAAAAAGTTGTTTATGTAATTTTTTTTACGCAACGCAATCACGCACGTGGACGTAAAATAACAGCACGTTTGAAGCAAGAAAACATTTCCAGGAGAAATTGGCTACTCTAGCTGGAGGAAGGCTTCAGCTGTCTTTACTGCCACTTCTGGTTGCTGTTGATGTGGTTGAGCGAATTCGTCAACAAAGAACAGGATCATAACATTAAGCTTATAACAACCACTGACAAAGTTGTTGTACGAGGACACGACACTAAAAATTAAACTCTAAACAACTTGTGTAGTTGTGACCAGAATCAAGCAGCCTTGAATTGTGCACTCGGAAACTACCTTGTGAGCTTAACTGAAAGAGAACAACCTGTGATAAATAAGGTTACAAGATGCTTAGACGTTTCATTTTACAGCATCGTGTTTGGAGACAGATTCGGTGTCATTCCTCTTTAAAAACACCGGGTTTGCAACTGAAGCCCAAGCCGCCCCCAGGAATATTTGGCTTATATTTGAGGGACAACAGCGAGGAATATCGTACCAACAATGTCTACTTGAGTCAAAATGAACTGATTCGTTTGATTGGCGATGCATGGAAGGATCTACCTCATCAAGAAAGGAATGGTTACCGAGAAAAATACCTCGACCTGGTCGAGAACTACAAACAGGACCTCGTTGAATTTGAAGACCAGATGGATGACAACCAACGTATAGTGCAGACACTGAAAGACGAACACGAGCAGACAGCAATAGAAACTCAACAAGCGTCCAAACCTAAAGCCATTGAATTCCCAAGAAGACCAACAACAGCATTTGCTCACTTTATAAAAGCGGCTCGTGAAGCCTTTCCTCGCGACTCCACCGAAACTGTAACCGAGTGGAACGAGTCCATGGCTCAGAAATGGCGAGACATGAACGAAGAAGAAAAGAAAAGATTTAGAGAAGCAAGTAAAACGTCGTACACGAAGTTTGCAATGGAGAAAGAGGAAAAAGAAACCTTTAGTCTCGATGAAGTGGGAGGATTTCAACGATAAGGCCGTCGACAAAAGTCAAAATTCGTGCTTTCAAATTTAACTTCAGAAAATATTTGAACAAAAATTGCAAAAGAGAATCTTGTTTGATTTAGAATTTGTGTTAGATATATTTTATGAATTTGGAGTATTAATAGTTTTAAAGTTGTTTTATGCCTTTTCACAATAAAATGCTACTTATCACCTGACAATATTATAAGTTTAAGTTAATTAGCCATTTAGCGGTTTACACCTTTATCAATAGCTCGATCGCTCTCGCTAGCAACAATCATTTTGTTTTGAAGGTATAACTTAAATGCAAGAAAACCAATGTGATTGTAATAATAATTATTGTACATGGTTGTTTGTTATATATATCAGATATCAAGTATACAAAAGAATTCTTGTATTTTTTGAGTTTGTTTATAATGAACAACTTCAGTCCTATATTTTCAATGAGGGCACAAATTGAGAGAATGACATGTTATGCTTTGTAATGGGTCCATTACACAAGGTTCTTACTATTACATGTGCTTTCCACATGACTGATCTACCCACTTATTACTCGGGCCCTTCCGAAGGAAGCCCCAGTTATAAAATGGGCTTTCTTGTTCGGTAGTAGTTTTAGTAGTTTTGTTTGGTCAAAGAATGAAGAAAGTATGCGACATATTTGATGTCATTTTGAACATGGATAGGTACACAAAAAGAACGACCTTGATGCTACTATAGGTTTAGGTACTGAACCGGTGTGTTATGTTATACAGCTAATTCAAAAAACGCTGTCCTAGGTTTTGATGCATATTGCATTCCCAGATCGAAGTGCCGTTATGGACTGATCAATACATGTGTTCATTTGCATTGCGTTGCCAAAACTGAGATCATGGTTGACTGTCGGGGCTTCCCTGATATTTGTTTGTGGGTTTTGAAACCCCAAAATAGAAGAAAACACATGTATTGATCAGTCCATAATGCACATCGGTTTTGAACTAGCTGTATTCACACATGATTGAGGCAGTCCTTATTGACAATAATCTAGTAACTACTTCACGTACAATCTAAAACATATTTTAGGACATCGTACAGTCTCGATGCTCTTATAATGACCATAATCATCTGCTGAAGTTGGGTGCCTTGAAATAGCAAAATGCTTGCTTGCAATGACTGCAGTGATTGTTTACGATGTACACACTTGAAGGCCATGTTGATTCAATGTAATATACCCCTGTATGTTGGTTATGTCCTCCAGGAAATGCCTTTGATTTATTAGAATGTTATGAACATCAAACATAGTAATAACTTATTGTTGATTAAAAGTCTTGGTGCTCATGCAATAAAATTCAATCTTAGCAGTTCATTTTTAGAAAACTGAAATCGATTGTAGAACCATATTAATGGGGTAAACATAGCTCATGAACATTGATATAGGGGTGTTGAATGGTAAAATTACAATGATCTTACAAGAAAGCGGACTTGGGATGTCAGGACTGTCAGAGGCTACTGCTCCAAATAGCAGAAATTATGGCTGAATAACTGAGTTGCTTTTATTCTCTGAACAAATATTTGAGCAGTTCTGTGTAATGTATTGACTATTTAGTAGGTGAGGTGAAATCAATGACTGCATAACATGGCGCGTGTTCAAGACTGATTTAATCTGACAACTCACAAACTCGTTACCAGTCCTTTTGGACTCGATACACTACACCCCTCCACGCCTAGTGGAAATATAGGGTTTTTTAAAGTTAACAATGTTCAAAGTCTTTTAAGTGTTCAATTTGGGTTAACAAGTCCCAAAAGTCCTTATGTGTAAAACTCAACTTTAACAGCATTAAATGAGTAATGACAAAATCACAAGTTCAATCTTTTAACTTCTTTTCGTACTCTTGTCGACCTTCTCAGACTCTCTGTTTCTGGGGGTCTTGCTGTGACCTCGCCCTTCTGTTCTTCTTGAACCTGTGGTGGGTCTATTACCTCAGCTGATTAAGTTAACTGAAATGATGATTTCGATTCTGCACTGTGTTTTATCAGCCCCACCGTCCCCTCCCATGTAACCAAAAAAACTCCCACAATGCTTTGTGACTTGCTTTCGATTTTTGGCGGTCTTCTTCTAATTTCAGTTTCGTTTTCATTTTGCTGCAAAACTATGAGTGTCCCTTCCATCTCAAGAACTCTTCTGTGTTCTTTCACGAGAGGAAGACTTTATCCAACTATTGCTCTCACAGAGAAACTATCCAACCTTAGTTTTACAACGTCGAGTCACCTTCACGTAGACAACAGCGCCAAATACAAACGTCCCGTTCAGCCATATCTGCGCTTTCGCAGCGAATTCATCGCCAAAGTGAAGAAAGAAAACCCTGCCTTGAAACTACCAGAGTTCAACCAGCTTATCTCTGAAGAATGGACTGTACTGGACCCCGAAGTTAAAGCAGATTACAAGAGAACATACGAGCAAGAGATGAAAGAGTTTAAAGCCCCTTTCAAAAAGATGCCTCGAAAACCTGCCGGGATATTTGCTCGGTTTGTGAAAGAGAACTTTGCGAACATTAAAGACCAAAATCCAGGAATAGTTGCTCAAGAGGTTATTCGAAAGCTTGGGGAGCAATGGAGAGACGTGTCTGACGATGCCAAAGAGGAACTCAAGCAGAAGATCGTGGAAGACACCAAGAAATACGAATCTGATGTTGTTGCTTTTGAGCAGAACTTGAGTGAAGGAGAGCTCGATTTTTTGAATCATCTGGCTAAAGATCAGATGAAAAAGCTTCATCAGACGAAATTAAAGTTGTTGAACTTCCCCAAGAAACCAGGCGGTCCATTTGTATACTTCGTGAACATGGAAAAAGAGAATTTCCCCAGGGAGAGTGATGAAAGCATGAAAGAATGGTTGAAAAGGATGGGAAGCAAGTGGCGTGGTATGTCAGACGAGGAGAAGGAGATGTATTTGTTTGTGAAGAAGAGAGCAATGGAGAAATATGAAGAAGATGTGGAAATCTGGAAGCTTAAACAACAAAACAAGTCCCAATAGTCTAGACATTTGGAGTTCAGAAAGCAATCCATATAGAGTTACATATGCTGATTATACATGTAAATACAGTTATGTCCCTCTGCACCCGGATGCGAATCATGAATCTTATTTCCCAGTTCCCATTACATCATAACACTGTCAGCGGCAGTCTGCAATGATGGAGAAAGTTGAGCCTACTTCAATTTTCCTAACTGTTAGAGCTCTGTCACAGACATTCTTACGACTATTATGATTTGATGATAACATAGCATTCTCGTACCCAGACCCTTCTCAGCTTAGACAAAGTGGAAGACCCAGATTCTAGGTTGTCAGATATGCGCATGCTCAATATTTTCTAACTTAACTGAAATGTAGATGAAGTTTTGTTGGAGCATCGGCGAGAACTTAGCTGAAGTCTGCCATTTTCATTTTGTCACCAGAAGTTAGAAAATATTGAGCATGCACATATCTGACGACCTAGAATCTGGGTCTTCTGGTTTGTCTCTTACCAGAGCCTTCGATTTTTCGTTAGAAAGCTGAGAAGGGTCTGGGTACGAAAATGGATAACATTCAACTTTCCAGACCACCGAGACTGTTGCCAGCACTGTTGGATTAAATGGAAGCCAGGCCTAAAGGTTGTATTCCATTTAACCAGACTGAATAATAACGGACTGAATAGTCGGTCAGCTGATTGATATTGACTTTTGCAGCTAGCCTCCATCTTGAACAAGTAATATGATAAATGTTCTAGAACAAATAATCAGTGTTGTCATAAAGTACAAGTATTAACAATAATAATATCAATGTTTATTTGTAATGTTTTGATTCACATCAACTGCTTATTCATGACATTTATTTGTATTATTATTATTTACTATCGCTAAATAAAAACAGTCATACAATGTTGTCTATTTGTACTAGTATGATATTTAATTAACACTAATGTATTTACAATAATGTACAACGATATAACAGGGCCATAGCTGCCAGTACGGTTGGTCTGAAACCGGACCACTTCAAATCAAACAAGGTGTTGGGGGATGGTGTGTCTTGAGTGATTATATTATTTTTTCCCCGAATTTGAAAACCGGACCACTCAAAAACTGGCAGCTACGGCCCTGTATAAGAAAACAACGATTGATTGATTGTATTGTAAGATGGGTCTGGATATTAGTGTCTGAATAACATTGTGACTCCTTTCTTGTGTATGTTTTTGTTTGGGCTCCCTGTGCAAATTGGTGTCAGACATCTTGGTTCCAGTCCTCCAAACTTTCCAACATGCCACAGGAAATCCACAAGCAAGAAATGAAGGTATGATGCAAGGCTTGGGCTGTATTTTCATTCCCCTACTTCCATGTCTTCTACTCCATCTTCTCCAAGTACTTCAGAATCTTCGATGTTTTCAAAATCTAAGAGGTCTATCAGTACTGAAAGATGCAAATATTTCAGTTAGAAAAAACTCTTGTAAAATTGAGAGTGCTATCAAGTGATGTCTGATCATTTTCTAAAATCTCCTTTGATTTCCAAGGGAGAATTTGAATTTTGATCACAAATCTGCCATATATCATATATATTTTGCAACCACTTTGAAGTTACCTAGACATTACGCACCCAGTTAAAATGGTGTTTTTAAAAGTTAGTTTTCTGAGCTGATGACAAGCTGAGTATAAGCTGAGTATTTCTTTATTTACAATGCTTCGCCACATGGGCAGGAAAACCCCCACAGAGCTAGGCTCCATCATGGGGACACAGTTGAGAGCAGACACTGAGGGTGGTCACTGCCAGAGGTTTGTTCACATGGAATTCATTGCTGAGAATGATACATTTGTACAAACCTTCATTTTCTGGAATGTCTTTCAGTCCATTCAGGAGCCTCAAAGAACTAATGATTAAATTATTGTATTTGTGACCAACCAACATACGTAGATCAGCCAACAGCCTGTTAGAATAGGTCACAAAACTAGCCAGCAAAAATATGCCACGCCTCAACAGTAGGACAGAACAACTATCAAATAAAACAAGCCATTGCATTAATAAACCAATGTATGTCTAGACTACCCTGTACTAAAATTAAATGGTAAAAGGAAATCTATAACACCATATGCTCTTACTCCGATGAAGGGCTAAGGCTCGAAATGTCATTAAAGTTAAGTACTCTTTTTTACGGTGTTATAGATTTCCTTCAATCATTGAATTTATCATTATAATATATGCAAATGCAGCCCATACATGTACTAGTGTACTCACTAGTTTCCACGTACTAAAATTAGGCCATCGATTATAAATGAAGTACCTTGTTTTGGGGTTATTCATCAATGATTCCAAAGGAAATTGTTGAAGGAAGACCACTTCTTTGTCAAGAAGGCAGACCAGCAGCTTCAAGAGCTACAATAATATATTGAGAAAATAGTTTATGTTTAACATGAGTTATTGATCACAGGGCACTCCTATATTTCTATAATATATGGAGGTAAAACACATATTTGTAGCTAATTAAATAAATGAAAAGACACTGATGCACAAGATAAAGTGAAACCCCAGAAATAAGGACATTGTCAGATACATGTAAGTACATCGTGAGCAGGGATCAGCCTAGAGAGCCATGTCATCTGGGACCACCCAAGTTCCCAACCAACAGCTAGCTCCAACTGTGCATCCACGTATTCAAACAAATCTTACAAGTAGGGCTTTAAAATCAGCCGGGGGGGAGGGGGGGGGGGCATTTAAAATTTAATACCCTATCTAAGACTCTAAAAAGTGAAAATTACGATCCTTGTCAGAATTACAGACCCTATTCAAGACAATTTAGGGTGAAATCTGTATACCCTATGTAATACCATGATCACCTCGGTTTTCATTGTTCCACGAGGGACATTTAACATCGAACATCCCTCGCGAAAGCTCAGCTAAGTCAAGCATCGCTCATGCATAGTAATGAGGGAAATTTAGACTAAATCTCCCTCATGAATACAATCATGAGGGAAATTTAGACTAAATGTCCCTCATGAATACAATCATGAGGGAAATTTAGACTAAATGTCCCTCATGAATACAATCATGAGGGAAATTTAGACTAAATGTCCCTCATGATTATATTCATGAGGGACATTTAGACTAAATATCCCTCATTACTATGCATGAGGATGCAAGTCAGTCCCTCATATACACCAGGTGTACACACAATCATTGGGACCCAAGAGCAAACCGAATAGTACTTTAATAATCGCTCCTCTACTTATGATGACTCGAGCACTGATTCAAGACGTGTGGGATGTGTGAAGCTCAAAATACAACATCGTTAACGCATGCGCAATAGAAGGAAATGCACAAAAGTCGAATTCAAAGGATATTTTATTAGACCTATTTCTGTTATTTGTTCACACAATGAAATATAATTATATTAGTTGGCACTTTCCTCTTTTTCTGTATGTGCTTTTTAGTGTTTTGAGGAACCGTATTCTCCCTTACTTGCTCCACTTCGTCATCTCTCATAAAAGTAAACCGACCTTCCGCCATTTCTGATCTGTTTACCTTCAGGTACTCCTTACTATAACTAATTTATACTCTTTTATTGTGTAAATGAAACTTGAAGGATGTGCAACATGAAGCATTCCCCAGAGTACAGTCTAATCAAGACTCTTTCACAAAACACTATAATATATTCTCCTTTGCGCCGGTTAACTCAAGCCTGTATTTTTGTCCATTTCCTCGGTGATCATGGTATTACAAACTAATACCATGGCATCTTCGGGATATTAGTGATTAAATGTCCCTCAGCCTCGGGAAGTTTAGTAAAAGTCCCTCGCCCGGAGGCTCGGGACTTCCACTAATCTTCCCTCGGCTTCGGGGACATTTAATCACTAATATCCCTCAGTGCCATGGTATTACTTATAATAAGACAAAAACCTCCTTCGCCCCACCCTAAATCCGCCACTGAGATATGGAGGTAAAATACATATTTGTAGCAAATTAAATAAATGAAAAGATGCACAAAAGATACATGTAAATACGTCATGAGCAGGGATCAGATTAGAGAACCATATGTCTAAAGGCGGACCAAAACTAGCACTGCATACACATACCTCTATACTGCAGTGACATTCAGCCAAATAGGGCAGCGCCTCGTTGTTACTTGACATGAAATTCTCCACAAGCATCACAACCTACAAAGGATTGTACAAAGATCCAGTCACATACTTTTTATATATTGCACAAGGCAGGAAGTATGCACTTGTAGAAATGTACTTGTTCTATAGCTGGAAACTCATCTTTTAAAGGGAATTTTGAAACAACGTGTAGATGGTATTCTGTTATAGTACACAGGGATTTCATCATTAGCCAGCAATGGGTGAATGCCGGTACTGTGCCTACTTAGTCTACCTACTTTTGTCAGTTCCATCTGGTGATTTTTACATGTTTATTTGAAGTATTTTAATTATCACGGCCGCTTACTCCAGTAGGACCATCCACAGATCAAACCACAGTTTGGCAACTTCCAAAAATGAGCTGCTTTTCAACACAACTGGTAAATAATGTCGAAATAAAGACATGCCATCTGCCTACTTCTATATATAAGCCGCACCCTGAGTTTGGCAACGCAAAATTTAATAATTTTTATACATATTTTTGTACATTTAATTTTATATTTTATAGATATTAGTTTCATATATTTTATTATTAGTAATATTGTTAAGCGCTATTGGTTTTTTAGAAGAAATAACGCTATATAAATAAAGATTATTATTATTATTAAATTTTGGAAAAAAATGATTTTTACTCGGGCACTTCTGGAGGAAGCCCGAGTTATAAAATGGGCATTCTTTTTTTTCCTGTTGGCCACAAACGGGTCAAATAGTTTCCGCGCGCGTATCGAATTAAATCCGAAGTATTATTGCTCGGGCCGAAGGGCCCGAGCTGCTCAGTCTCATGCAGTTCACACTCCTTACGGTTACTTATCAGGATATGTTCGTATTACATGTAAATTGGAACGATACAGAGAAGATTAGCAAGTTATCAGTTCTAAAATCTAAGGTTCATTAGCATGCATGTGAGAATGTTATGTTTAAGACACTTGATTGACACATGTTGTGTTAGCATATGAATCAACCCGCTCATCAATGAAAAACACTTTATCAAACCGGTTAGGTCTTGTAGTATTACCGTTAGCACAATTTATTAAACCGTTAAACTGTCTGAAAAGGTGTTAGCACCCGTTAATTTGCCTGTTGGACATCTAACCAATGGCCAATGCTTTTAGGAGTAACTAATAGTAATAAACACACGAATGATGTGCGTACTCTTTTATACTTTTATGCTAATTTTATGTAAATTTCTGGTACCAATTCCCGATGTTCTCGTAGATAAGCCTCACCCCCAACTTTGGATCACGATTTTCGGGAAAAAAGTGCGGCTTATACACCGGTGAATACGATAATTTACATATATTTGTGTTAATTACTGGTACCTTTAACTGAAGGCTTATTCTGTTAGTATGTGGTAGGTCTACAGAATCACCCAGACAACCTTGGTAAACTTTCAACAGTAGACAGTCATCTGGAAATGAAGTTAGAAATACTAGACAATGTAACATTCCCCAACAAAAGAGAGGTGATCACTGTTTCAACCACAATGGCGAGAACCCTAAATAATCATAATTATGAAACTCATCGGCAATGAGCTAACCATGGCCACAGTGCCCTAATGGAAAATTTTGATGTTGAGGTAGCATGCCGCAAAATTCCAGGCAGCAGCCAGACTATTCCTTGAACACAAAAGGGACAAAAACCACGAGCAAAACAAGCTCAATTGAACAGCACAGCAAGATATCGCAATGAGCTGCAACAATGGGAATAGTCTGGGGGCACCTCACATATGCAAGCAACCGCAAGCAACTGCCAGTAGCCTCAGGTTTAACTTAGTATAAATTTCATTAAGCCACATTACGAAAACACAAATTTAAACAATAACATTATATTGTACCTGATTGACAACAAACATGCTGGCCGCAGAGAGACTTTGTCAATATTGGAATTACTAAAGACAGTGTGCTCAAACCATACTCTTTTGAGAGACATTGAGGTAGAAGAACATCACACAAATGTGGCAAAAACCTATTGACAAAATACATTATAACCAATTTCAGCATTTTAACAAGATTATTTCATTGAATAATATAAAAGACCCGATTGTCTGTTGTGGAGCTACATCCATCAGCAGGGTGGCAGTAGGCAAAGTACAAGGAGAAAAACTGCCATGGTATTCAATTGCAGATTCAAAAATGTTATGGTAGTCATCTGGAGCAAATTTCACACTAATGTACATGTACACTGTAATACTACTTCCTACCATGTAAGATGTTCTTGAGGGCAGTTCTCAGCCAGTGATCGAATGACGCCAAGAGACACTAAACTAACCACGGATGGCTCATTCTATTGAAGCAACGAGAGGTGATAGTGAGGAATCATGTACCAAGTTGGATTGTCTGCTGACTGACATTGTATAAATTATACATTGTTATAATAATTGTATAAAACTTTGTTGGTCAGTAGACTGTAGGTAGGCTGTCAGCAGGTTGTCACCATACACACACATCTGTAGGCAGGTCAATGTTACATCACACTTACTGGTTGAGGGACTACAAGCTGGAATAGCAAGCTCAGCAAGTCAGACGTTTCACCTTGAGACAATTCACTTGATAAACTTGCATCATTCTAAATGAGGAAAGAAGTCAACAGTGGGATTCAGGATGCTTTTGGGGAAGAAAGGGGGGGGCTTGATGTGCTATCTGCCACACATTAATTGAACGCAAAGGAAGCAAATACTTTCTCTTACATGTACATGTATGTGGTCTGAATCAAATCCCCAAAACCTGATAAATCTGCCACAGGTATCAGGCAAGAAGTTCCATCACAAAACAATGATACACACCTATTTCAAAATACGTTGACAATGGGCGATCTGAAATGGATGATCTGAGATGAAGACGAATTATGGGAAACTGAGGGTCTTTCGTTAGTAACATGTGAAATTCATTCATTCGACCTCGAGCTTGGAATCACTCTTGGCATTTGAACAAGATATGGTGGAGGTTAATGTGAATTTAAAAGCTTCAGATCATCCAATTCAGATCAACCATTATCAAAGTTTTTTTTAAATACATGTACAATAAATTATTATTATTATTTATTTAATTTTTATTTTTTACGAAACTCCACCATACAAAATAACAGGAGAAAAAAGAAAAAATTATTATACTAACCTGAACAGTTCCTGCTTCTTGTACCTTTTCTTCCTCATTTGAGTGCATTCTCACAGACTTCAATAAAACCTCACAAACTTCATCACTATACAACACCAAAACATCCAGGCATCTCAAAGACTGCACAGCACCATCAAACGCCAGTGAAAGTGCAATGGCAGTGTCTTTGTCTTTCACCTCAGCAAGGTCTCCAGGGGAACTTGGTGAACATGTACTTACAAGACTGTCTTCATCTTTGTCTACACGCATTTCAGCATATCGAGATATGTGTCGTTCTAAAAGTGGTAACAAACTTACTGCAGATTTTAGAGTTTGAGTAGAATCTAAAAAATTGGAGGCCTTGAAATTGTTGACCAATGGTAGATATGATTCATCAGTTTTGGATAATGAGTGGTTGCTGTCTATGATAGCCTGGATACCTTCAATGGCTTCTTTGACGTCTTTACTCTTGAATTCAGAGTTTAAAAATGGTTGTGTTCAAGCCATCTTGGTCCAACATCACGCAACCCAAGTCAATACCACCTTCTCGTTTCCCAAGCTCAGTCTGAGCAACATTTAAATTCAATCTCAACAATGATAACAAGCTTTGATTAAAAGGTGTAGTTTCGTATCTACGACAAGTATCAGCTAATTCTGTATTTGGTAATCTGAAAAGTTTTTGTAGAACTTCAACATTGCGTCCCTTTGTTGACATCGAATCATTCATCTTCAGTAACTTTTTTTCCAATGTTCTACTTGAAACTTCCTCTTTCGTACATGTAGCTGAGGGTTTTAAAGTTTCTGGGTTCTTTTCTGCAGACTTCTGAGCCTTTGAGACCTTTTTCAGTTTTGGTGATCTTGATTCTGTTAAACTTTTTTCGAAGAAAGAGTGACCAGTGGGAATGAAGGAATTATCTGATAACTTATGAGATTTGGTTCTCTTTGGGCTTTCTCTTTCACTTGTTAGGTGTTGTCTTGCTTGCCTCTGTTCCTTGGCCTGTTTAATTTCTTGTGTTTGAAAACATATTTTTGAATTCAATTGCTCCACATTTTTTTCATGAGTTTTCTTAAGTTCCTTTATTTGGGTACCATTTTCTTCTTCTATTCTTTTCCATTTTTCCCTATTTTTGGTTTCTTCAGATTTTAAATGTACAAGGGAATCTTGTAACATTTTCAGATTTCCATCCTTTTCGTAATTCTGTTCTTCTAGCTCTTTTACCTTTTGTTCTCTCTTTTGTAGTTTTTCCTGCAGAAGATTAATTTGATCTGAAGACTTTCTTTCAACTCCAAATCCATTAGCAGAATTAGTGAAGGCGCTGTTAGACCTATCTCCATTGTTAAAGCCAATATTTGTACAAGTGCTAGCAAAATGGTTGGTCGAATGGCTATCAGCAGAGAAAAGAACAGCAGTACTTTCAGTGGCAAGTTCTTTCACTTTTGCTTCATCCCCTTTGGATGAAAATGGAAAATGAGATGTGAAATCATTCTGAACAAGAAGTGTTTCATTTTCAACCAATTCTAAATCCTGATCAAAATCTCCAAAATAATCCTCATCAAAGCCTTTATTGCTTTGTTGGGCGAGTTGATCTTTCGTGTTATTCTCAGTCTGTCTGTCCTTGCTGACACCGAAAGTCTGCTCAGTCTGTTCAGCGACCGACGCTGCTTCAGAGAGCTCTTCTGCAGTCAAATCGTCTCCAAAATCGTCCATAACATCGTCCTCAAATGCGTCAGGAGGTAGATCACTGCAAAGCTCTTCTACAGCTTGTTGATCAGTTCGCGATTTATCGTAAAAACTGTACGAACTTTTCATCTTTTTTCTCGGCGAAGAGATTGTATTGATAACATTTGTCATGTGCGAGCCTGTCAAATTTCGCTCGGAATTTACGGCGGGGATTTTGTTCTGTGTGGCAGATTTGTAAATGAAGTTTCTCTTCTTCTGCTGTCTAAAGCCATCGTTGCTGTTCCAATTGGCCATCAAGGGAAAATAACAATGTTTTTACAAGACTTTGGTTGCATCAATGCACATTGTTTCGAAGTCAGAGATTTACCGCGAATTGTTTGCAAAGCATCATGGTATATATTCAACTCGCGAAGCATTGTGGGTGATTTGGACGTAACAAAGGAAAAATTAAACTCGCGCGAAAACGGAAAAGAAAAAGAAAGAAAAAAGAGAGAGAAAAAAATGAAAGAAATTAAGAGAGAAAGAAACAAGATTGAAGAAAGAAGGAAAGTGAAAAGATAGCAAAAGGAAAGAAAGAAAAGAGGAAAAGAAGGAAGAAACGGGAGAAAGAAAGAAAGAAAAGAGGAAAGAAAGGAAGAAACGGGAAGAACACACGACGGCAATCACACAAATGAGGATGAAAGAAATGGAAGATACTGAAGAAAATAAAAAAGGTAAGAAGAATTCGCAATTTAGAAGACAACGTTGATCAGCGGCTAACATGAATGTTTTATTTCCTTAACTTCACAATATGTACAAGAAAATAAGAAAATGGTGCAGTCGAGTTTATTCATCTTTCTTTTCACCATCAAGTGATTCCGCATCGTGACAAAAAGAGTTTTCAGTCCCTTGCATCAGTTTACTTGCCCTAGCAATCATGAATTCGTCCACAGTTTTCTCAGCAACTTGGCAGACTCTTTTAGCAGCATCAGAAATGACACCATTCACACACTCCCTGTGCTTCAAGAAGAAAGGTCTAACCACTTTGAAGTACATGAACCCGGAACCGTTAAACCTTCCAGGAGCCATGCACCACACCAAAAACAAGAACTTGAGTATATTATAACTTGGCATCCACGAAATGAACATCTGTAGAAAGTTAACACAAGAGAATATCACCCAGTACATCAGCCACTTGGTGTCGCTCTCAAAGGCTGGGTTCTCGATTGCATTGATTGATGCGCACATTGGTAAAAGCAGTGACAGTATATTACACAGTAAAGCGGCAGCATAACCCTCAACAAGATAAAGAAGCACTACAACAACCACAGCAAGGACTTGGACGCGACTAGAGATACGAGTAGTGTGTTCTATCTTCTTGAGCAGGCTGGTGAAGGCATTTTTGTGAGCCAGAAATTTATCTAGTTCTTCCATAATGGACGAAAGACCTACATCGCGGCTTTCTGACGCTTTGGTCTCGTTTTTGGGTGGACTTTCCATGTCGTCTTGTTTCAGTCTCACAGAGTCGATGATATCGCGGAGATGTTTCATTGCTTCGATATTGCAAGAGTTTGATTGCTTTCGAAATTCAACTCATAATATGCCGTTACATTAGTGATGTCATAATTTGCGCGCGCAAATAATCAGCGAGAAACTGGAACGAGCATAAAGATATGAGTACGTTTTCCTTCGTTTTCTTCTGGTAGACCAACAAAAAGGAGATTTTTACGAACGCGCGTATTAATAATAAGTATTGAGCGCCCAAAAACAATTGGCTAGAGAATACGTTTTGTGCAATGCTACTGAAAAGAGTTAATCATTTGTGATGGTTTTTGACCGGTAAAAGTGAAATTGGAATGTTAATCCATGCAAGTAAAAATTTGGTGCATATTTACTATTATTTTTTATTGCTAATGCTTCCCCCTGATAGCAGAAAAATGAATGAATGAATGTGCAACGCTAAACTAACAGCTTTATAGACAGACCTTTTAGTTTGTTTTTCAGTAATAGTTTGTGCTTGGTTAAAATAAAATTAGAGCGTTTTTGGCGGATACTACGCGATGTTGAAATATACACATCTCTTATTTTTAAAACTGAGCATAGCGTGCATAGTTGTTGAATATAGTCGCATGCTTCGCTTACATCTTTTTCTATTGCTTTCCTCTACATTGTAACTGTATTGTAACTGTTGTGTTCATTTCCTGTCTTTTTTTATGAATATAGTTCCTTTACGTTTAATTTACCCGCTTTCTACTACATACAGTACACTAATGTTTCATTCTAAAAAAATAGTGTTACGAAGTTCCGGCTTGTAGACAAAAACTTGAATCCCGGAACGTCTGAGATTAAAAACAAAAATTAAAAACAATTTCAAATTTTACTGTAATTGTGCAACTAGCCGATTGTAATTTTAAATGTGATTCTACGTGTCGTACACTTTTGGAGAGGTTTGGCTGTCAGTTTTTTGTTCGTTTAATTATATTTCACGAATTAAAATGAAACATTTATTTTACCTCCCAGAGTTGAATAAAAAAGAGTGTACCACATATATTGATGAAACCCACGGTTTTGTTTTTCAATTTCTAATCGTCTAACTATCTAGAAAGACAATAAATACGAATTTGTTTAAAATACTAATTAGAAAGGCATTGGCTGTGGCCCGGCAAAAACTATTTTTAATTACAATAACGGAACAAGATAATTCCTCTTTTGGGCTACGAATTTAATTTTGACAAAAGAAACACATTTGGCCTGCAGTTCAGTTTGTCGAAGTTGCAAGTTAAAACGGAAACAGGGCAGGAATTCTTTTCCGAATAAGTAAAATGCGTTTATAATTATATTATTTGGTTTTATAACAAAGATGAACAAAGAAGAGACGGAATGAATTTTTGTACGACTTTTTTTTTCCTAACTGCGCTAATGAATCAAAGTGTTTTCATGCAATTAAAACAAAATATTGAAACCGCACCTAGAATTCAATACATTGGGTGATTTCGGAGGAAAAACGGACTTTTATTCCAAATCTGTCAAAAGACATGTAACCAGCGCGCGCAAAGTTTGATTTTTGATATGCAAATCTCTCGTGTTCCTTTGTCCGTTTGGCCATTCATTGTTGACGTGTCCAGCTGATGGCTACTCACATCCGAAGTCAAGTTTGAAAAACACTGAGACATATCGAGGACATCATAAAGAGAGCAAACGGTGAGGACAGGATTACTCGACGTGATATTAAGCGTTTGTAACTGACCAAGAAGGAACTGAAAAAATGGGTTATGGTCTTCACAAATTTGTCGGTAAAGTCGACCCGAATTTAATATGTAGCATCTGCGTCGGGGTCTTGGAAAAACCTGTGACTACAATTTGTGGACATTCATTTTGTGAGCTGTGCTTGGATACCTGGCTAGAAAGGCCGCAAACGCGTTCGTGTCCGAGCTGTCGAGCGCATGTTTTACGTGTAGACTTGATTCCCATCCATGCCCTCAGAGGAGTAGTAGATGGATTGTATGTCCGCTGTGAGAATAACGAGAACGGATGTGAGATGGTCTTGAAGTTAGAGAAACTTGAACTGCATGTTGACTCGTGTCCTTACACTGTTATCGAGTGTAAAGCATGTCACGCAGAAGTCAAGAGACTAGACTTGATAGACCACCAAAAGCACTGCGAGGTCCTGCAGGCGTTAGCAACGAAAACAAGGGGCGAAATGGAAACAAACCACAGACAGTCTCTACACGCAAATCGCTGAACTGAAAATCGACTTGGAAAATACCAAATCGAAGTTATTGGAATCTGAAAACGAAGTCACCAGAGTTGGACGTCAGTTGAAGCGAATGAAACTTCGGCTGCAACTTGATAGCGAGGAAGAATTCGACCCCGACTGGGATCCTGATTATTCCTACGGGTACTCCCCCTCGAGTATTTCCCATCTTAGCATCATAATATCCAAATCCCTGCTGAATAAGCCGTATTATATCGATCGCAATCGCATTTTTAACGCTATTAAGCGTTGCCATGATTATTACCACAGCTATGCCAGCTATACCCAAGATGTCCATATGCTTCTGGCTACATCATTTGCTAGCAACTGGTTTACTGAAAAACCAGAGGGGTAACTTCAACTGTTGGCTTACTGGTCTGGCTAGACAGAGATTTCTTCGCTGATGCACATTGAAATGTGCAAGAAGAAAAAGAGAAGAAAACAAAAGAAACGAACAAAAGTACTTAAAAAAAAACACTCAAATAGTTTATGTATATTGTCAAGAACGCGTTTTGTCCTATTTAGCTGTAATCTTCTAATAATAGCGTTGAAATTTCTTCTTAATTGGACTTCAAAAGATTTTGAAATTATTGCCATTGTTTATGTGATAGGTTCTAAACCTTTAGTATTAAATCTTTACGCACAGCAAAGTCATCATAAAATGGGAACATGTTTCGTCTTTACGGACCTTATCAACCCGTTAGATACATACGTTAAAATACATAGTTGTATACGTGTATTTAAAATATAAAATACAAAATATATAAATACGTGTACAACTATGTATTTTAACGTATGTATCTAACGGTTTGATAAGTTCCGTAAAGACGGAACATGTTCCCATTTTCTAGTGACGGTACCGTGTCTAAGCAATTGGTTGAGCAATGATTTTACGCGCTGTGATGGTTGAATGGATGTCTTTTGATTCCATAACATGACTGTTACAGCTATTTCAAAAAAGGTTGGTGAAGGTTTTGTTGCGTTGTACCAAGCATGACTATGGTGTGAATGGAGTCGGCGAAAGGTCACAACAATATTTTGGTAGCTGCAATATGGAGCTGGCATATTTTCAGCATTATTTACATATGATCCACAATTTTCGTCAATAATTAATAAGATGAAGTAGTTTGAGAAATTCAAGTTTTAATGGCGGATGGAAGCGTTGATGGTATTCAGATGTGTACAAATGCGTACAGATTTCATTTTTGCATAATCGATACTTCAGCTTTTGTCATTCATGTGCCAACGATGTGCCAACCAGAGATCGATTGGCTGTTGAAACAAAACGTGTGAGAAGTCTTTGTGGGAATGGTTGGCACATTTACATCACAATGTTAATGTTTGTAAACATGAAGTATCGCTATTGTTTTGCCAAGTGCACTGCTGTGGAAGATTTAGTGAGCGATCTACGTCTCCAGAATGAAGTTTTAGAAAATCATTGAAAGGAAATCAATAGTCCGCCTACTTGTGTGGTGCTGTGGATATTTTTTTCCGTATAATGGAACAAAATCCGCCAAAACAAGGCAACATTCCTACGGAGATGTCGGCTGAATGAGTGATACTTGGACACTCCAAATCCACCGCAAAGCAAGAGGGACAATTTTTCAACTCCAACAATCAAGACCTTACGAAACTAGCATGAGTGAAGCAATAAATCACGAAAGAAAATTGCTGGGGGGTGAGCTACTAAGAGAGGTTTTCTTATAATTAGTTTGACACGTCAAGGCCAATTCAGATAAACGATTCGCAAACACAATGCTGAATAAAAACTCAATGTGAATCAAACTTATATCAAACGGTTTACAGCTGATTCTAAGAAATCCAAAAAAATGAAGAATTAAGCTATCCTTTACAATAAACTTCAACACATAGAGTGTTTGTAATATGGTATACACCAGCGATGAAAATCAGTCAAAATCATAACAAATAGAGTGTACTAATACCATAGTACCTAAATAATACGATCTCACATCGAGGGACAATTTTTCAGCTTAAAATAAGTTCTCGAATGCAAAGAAGAAGCTTAGAAGAAGCCAATTTGTGCTATTTTCGGCTGGGGGGCTAGTTAATAAGTATTGTACTTTAGGTAGGAATGTTAGGAAAACACGTGCAAAAATGATAAAATACCCAACTGAACCGAGCAAAATACTTTGAGAATACTTGAATGTAGAGAACTCAAATTCACAGAATGTGACCTTCAATCAGTCGCGGTACTAACGTTCACTGTGAAGTATCTCTTGAAATCATCTTCGATGAGAATAAACCCAAAGGACAATGTAGCTGGTTTTTAGGATAACTCCTTGTTTTGGCGGATTTTGTTCCTTGATATTTTATCATCTACGACCCTTATACGGAAAAAAAACATTTACAGCAAAACAAAAGTAGGCAGACTATTGATTTCCTTTCAAATATTTTCTTGAACATCATTCTAGAGACGAAGATCGCTCACTAAATCTCCCACCGCAGTGCAATTTGCAAAGAAAATGGCGACAAATCACTTAATAACTTTACATTATGTAATGTAAAACGCATTGAGACGTCAGTTTAATGCGTTAAACAAGAACTTATTATTATTATTATTATTTCAAATCTGAATTCTAACGCATGCGCAGACAAAATGTATACATGTTGCTGTAAACTATAATTATATAGCAAGAGAAAATGTCTTCTGCGCGTTCTCATTGGCTGGCTCGAGGTCACGTGGCAGGGACTAAATTCAAATGTTTCCCGTGCCCGCTCGGAAAATGGCGGGATTTGATGCGCGCCCGCATAGCTTAGAGGCGGGAAAATTGGTTTGTTTTCTGTGTGTTGTTTGTATTGTGGAGTATTTCTAACATCTCGACAAAGGAAATAAGCGCCTAATTGTAGCTCATAAAGACTCAGAAAACACACAAAATGCGACGAAGACTGCCTGATCCCTCGGGAAGCACTGGTTAGTTTTGATTTCCCTCGAGTATAATGTTTCCCGAGGCAATCATGATGGTCGGTATTTTTAGCTGTTAACTATAATGTTGCCATATTCTCAGTACACTGAATACTGGTATAGATAGATGATATTCATAGGTCGTCGACCGACGTTAAATGTCGCTATATTTCACTAATATTATCGTCTCCAAACCAACTTTGATACAAATGCGACCGCAAACCAAACCAACGCAGGCACAGTTTTTCACGTTGTTCTGGCCTCTAGCTGATAAATTTATATTTCACTTTTATAAAAAAATATTTCTATATAAATTAGTGTTAGGAATCGAAATAATTGCGCTAATAAAGAGTCTGCTTGAAAAGTTTTCTGTACTTGATCAACTGATTTTAGTGACTCTGTAACAATAACAATACATTTTTATGCCGATAATGGACGCCATCTTGAAAAGTAGCCAGGCCTTGAATTTGTACTTTCCATCTGACCCCGTTACTTTCGGATTTATTACTTTCGGGGGATCGCTACTTTCGGGTGGTCGCTACTCTCGGGGGGTCGCTACTCTCGGGGTGCTAAAATCGTTAACTTTTAGGAGCCATACCGTGTACCTCAAACGACATCGTGTACGGTATTTCAGTAACAAACAACAAATATTACAGGATCTATTATTACTATTGCTTTTGCATTTGCTGATCAGTGTAGCAGTAAATGTTCTGGCTCTGTACGTGCTGCTTGCTTAGTGCTGTTCGTCATCTAATCTAATCGCTCTAGAGGGGAGATCGCTATTTTCGGAGGGATCGGGAATTTTTGCCTTCCCTGAAAGGTAACCAGGCCTCGACGCGTTCTTCTATTGTTTTGCAGCCCATTTATTCTGTTTTTTCAGTCAGCTGAAGATGTCAGGTCTTTTCGATCAGACCTGGAGCCCGTTTTTCGATATATTTTTTTACAAGAAATTGGATTTGTTGAAGCTATCAGACCCAGAATTTCTGACGGCCAGTTACAGGGCAACAACGCGCGCGAGTACGTTGTAGATTGAGAATAATATTATTTTTTAAATAAATACCTGTTTTTAACTCGAACTTGGTTTAATGATTTTTTTACGAGTCATTCTCAGACAGGGAGTAGTACCCCCAAGCCAGCCACCACACCCCTCCCCCCTCCCCTCCGGCAGTTTGATTAGAATTGCCATTGAAACATGATAGATCATTTGCATATTTCCAACATTGACCCATCAGCCAAAGGTGAACCGAACGAACTGGTGCACGCCAGCACCGATATCTCCGTAAAACTTTACTCGCTTTGGGACTGATCTGTTTCTCGACGAATCTGTGTTCTTGTTCTCAAACCTGCGGTTTTCCAATCGTATCTTGTGTGATATTTGAACAAGGTAAGAACTACAAGAAGCGTTGCGAATGACTTGATGTTATTTCAATCATGTGAGCAGACATTCTGGTTTTATATATTTCGCACTACGCATTTTCTAATAATGTTACAATATTTGTTTTATATTTTGTATTTTAAAACCTATGCTACCAAATGTGCTCTATTTGGACTCTTGAAAGTTTGTGGTTTTGTCCTTAATGTCCCAGCATATTTAACTGATAATAGCAGTGAAACCGCATCTTAGATCTTCGATCTATAATAAATTTTAGCATTAATATATTTATATCGAGCATTGTAAGTTATATCTAAAGCCCTTTCGTTACCGAGTTTGTATCTATAGCTAGCCTGATAAGATTTGACGTTATTCGTGAAGTGGTGATATAAATTCAAAAGAAATTCATTGATGCATAATTATGGTCGAAGTTCGACATTAAACAGTCGCAATTTTGTGACTGAATGTTATTCAGTAACAGTTTAGCGAAATCTATATGTTTACTTATTGTATTTACAGTATTGTCTTATTTGGTAGTTAATGCGGTAGAGTTCGAAAGTCGAAAACTAATTCAGCGATACTGAGTTTGCCTTCTAGCAGCGAGAATTTAATCTAAATTTGGATTGTACTGGAAGTGCCACAACACGAAAGTTCTTTAGTCTATTGACCCAATGACCATCAAATCTATCTAAAACAACAACAATCACTAACTACTCGGTGTTTGGAGATCAGAAAATATACAAAACTTGTCGAGCGAACATGCAAAGTATATGAGTTGGCATAGACCAGCTGTTGAAAGCTGCTTTAATACTGACTTGTGTTGTCCACACGGCAACTGGACAGCAGGTGAATTGGCATTTATAATACACATTATAAGCTCAAAGCCTCTAGCGTGATCCACTATGCTATATTTAAAAAACAAACATATCCAACCGTTCGACAGACCCTGGAGACAGATTGAAAGACAAACACAGAAAACCGACCGAAACGAGTGACACTGTAAAGGTTTATTTGATATGTGCAAATGCCCGAAACACTGAGCACTATAAAACTGTATTAAAACACTGATAACAAAACTGACCGATCGCTGGACTCACACGTTCTAGAAATACAGAAAGCGAAAGGTCATAAAAGACTGGCTAAAACGTGTTCTTCAAAACCATAGAGGAAAAAAACCTGATGAACAATACAATAAAAGGCCGAGTAGCATGACAAAAGGTTTTGTCGTACACATTTTTGTTACAAACTTTTGTCCATTTGAGGACCTCGCAACTTTTTAACTTCGCCAGCCAATTTTGTCAGACATGATTAATTATTGAATGGCCGCACTGTAGTCAAAACAAACAAATTTAGCCACAGTACGAACTACTATATATACCCCTAGACTAGACTAGACAATGTCACACAACGTTTGAATATGAATGGAAATGACCAAAGAACAAACAGAAACTCTTGAAAAGAAACTTGAAGTGCGATATTGTTATTAATGTTTTGTATACTTTCACTTTTGAACAATTAAGAACAATAGTTTCTAAACAGTAAAAAGTGTTCTACTATGTTGCGTAGAGCAGAACAATAATCAATATTCTCGTCTAGACTTTTCATCTTTAGAACACACTATCAAAATACAAGAGGATACGTACTTTTCACTTTCTTTAAAGAATCAAATAGTAACTTAGTAACATTCATTATTACCATTTTAGCCTGCTCTACACTAGCGACAAACACTATCAACATAATGATATAAATGCCGACCTCATTAACGGTGCTTGGCTTTTCTCATAATCAAACCTATTCCATAAATGGTGCCCTGAGGCTGCATATGTTGTGGGTGCCTCTGCTCATGTCGCTGGTGTAAAGGGCTCATCAAGCCATCTAGACAATAGTATGTCTGCAGGCATTGTGAATTTGAAGGGGTCATACAAGAATGATTACTGACATAATGTATAAAGTCAGCATTTTGAGTATTAGCTATCACAGACGTGCCAAATAAACAAGAGATGGATTGGTGCGTGGCTATACCCATTTAACCACAATCCTTTGCCAGCCTCAACAGTACAGTGCCATGCCACTTACATCAAGAAACTGTTCGATACACGTCAGATACATAGGAACAAACAGACTATTGCTACAATATTGTTACTTCATTGCTCTATTGCTATCGCAAGCGATCTTCTGTGTGTTACATTTGTCAAAAAGTTCTTTTGAGCATAATTAGCCTTATAGAAAGCAAAGGAGAGAGAGAAACATTGAACCCATAATTCCTTGTAAGAGTACGTATGTCATATATTTTATTTATTCTTTGCAGTACTCTTTACTAAGGTGTCATGATGCTTTCCTCAAGGCTAGTTGTAATGAGTAGCCTAGTATGCTTCCTTTTCTTGCTTGCTGCAGGTAAGTTATATAGTCATTGGATTCAACTGGAGATAGTCGATTCCTAATACTGTATTTATGCTATCCCTCTGCTATCAAAATTAAAAGGATCATGAATCCCTCTATGGATTTCTTGCTGTCAGAGCTAGCTCGCACGGCAAATAGCTCCTAGAGGGTGATAACTTAAATGACATTGGGCACCCCTATGCCCCAGGCCCCCAAACAGCCCTTCCACCAGCCAAAGCTTACATGTATAACAACTATCGAGGGATAGCATAAAACTTTTATTGCTAACAATAATTCCTTTCCTCAATTAAACACCCACCCTCGATTAAGTGCCCACCCTCGATTAAGCGCCCCCCTTGGCCACAAAATTTGAAATAAACGCTCCCCTCTCGATTAAGCGCCCCCTCTCCTCATGCACTCAAGAAATATGGTACAGTAAGAGATTAACAGAAGATGATATATATGTTTTATACAAAGTTACGGCTGATAAGGGAAATTAGTTTCTTTTCTTCTAACTAACAGTCAGTGATGAGTATAGAAGTCCATGTGCATGAATAGTTCTTGTACCTGACCGAGCAACGTTTTTAAATTAAGCACCCCCCCCCTCCTCGATTAAGTGGCCCCCTTGATTGAATGCCCCCTTTGGCCACAAAATGAAATAAGAAACAGGGTGCTTAATTGAGGAAATACGGTATGATAATAAACTACCATATTAAGATCAAGGCTGCATGAGCTCTACTGACCAGTCCATAAGAACTATAGGCTGATCGTTCCCAAACTATCTCTGCTCCATCTCTCATCATGCTTTGAAAATGGTGGAAGTGACATCACAAATAGCACCATATAGTACCCTGGGTTACGAGGCTACATCAGAGCCAGTCATTCTGTATACACAAGCATAAGTACAAAAATTGAAAGAACTTATGCAGTGGTAGCCTCCTCGCATCCGTTCTTAGTTCCGTCACGCAACACGCTCGGAGCACGCATTGCGTGACAGAACTAAGAACGGATGCGAGGAGACTAGTGAAGGGGTGGATCCAGGATTTTTTTAGAAGGGAGTGCACCATTTATGATCAGGACGTACACAAACTCAAGCAAACTCATGCAGTAGATATCAGCTCATCCAGGGGGATGCGCACCCCCTGCACCCCTCCCCTAGATCCGCCCCTGTTGTGTCATATCAAAACGAAGCCAATGCAAGCATATAAGCACAACTTTATTATAGAAAAGGAAACATTTTGATCCTTATGCATGCGCTTGTGCCTATCTTATTGTTTCAGCCCATTTTCACAGTGATAAAAAAACACCTCTTATGATTGCGCTTATGCTTGCTTCACGAGTGAAAACCAGGCTTTATGGGAGATGTCTGCTTAGAAGGGTCATAATTAAGTACTAGAGCACAGTTGAACTGTTTAACTCTTGGGCATACAACTGCATTTATTGCCATGGTTTTTGATTGTATTTTTTCCCTACTTTAATTCCAGTCTCAGCTGACAAGGAAGGTGACATTCGCCTGGCAGGATCAACGGACAAGTGGCAAGGTCGAGTTGAGCTTTTTCACAATAAAACCTGGGGAACCGTATGTGATGATTTCTGGGACATCAATTATGCTAAAGTCGTGTGTCGTCAGCTTGGTTATACAGATGCCCTTGAAATCTATGCCGAAGCTGACTTCGGTAAAGGAACAGGGCCGATTCAGGTTGATCGTCTTCATTGTGTTGGTAACGAGAGCAAATTATTAGATTGCAAGCGCACTGGATGGAATAATAATTATTGTGATCACAAAGAGGATGTTGGAGTTGCATGTGCACATCAAAGTGCCAGTAAGTTGCTTTATTGTTAATTGTCCAAATCTAAACTAGTCCAATCCGTTGCACATGCAGTTATGTTAGACTTGTCACGAAACTCACATACTGTCGAGTTACCTTAGCGCGCCCCAAGACTCACTGAGTGACATGCACAAGGCTGCATAAGCACAAGCATCTGAATGGATGATACAGACTTATGCAAGCAAAAGGAACACTTTAATAAAAACGAACTAGTGAGCTGAAAGTTGTATGTATAGAATATTAGAATGTAGTGGTAGTGTGTGTGAGAGTACAGTGTCCCCCAAATAGTGCGCAAGCACTAGAACACATTGGACACTTAATTAAATAAACAGTTATTTATTTATTTTATCCTTGGCTTGCGCTTAAATTCTTGCAGTCTTTGGATTACAGACACCCCTCCCCCCCTCGAGGCACTGTGTATACCCCCCCCCCCTCCCCTGCATCCAACCCTCAGGCACTGTTCCGTGACAGTCGCACAATATTTGTTATTCTGGAATGATTGATTGTTGATTTGTTGCTGTACGTTTAGTACCACCAGGTGGTTGTACGTTTGACCAGGATTTGTGTGGCTACACTAATGCTGGTGATGATGATTTTGACTGGATTCGACAAACGCATAAAACACCGTCTTTCGACACGGGACCAGCTCACGACCATACTACTGGAAACGGTAATGTCCTTTGGTTAACTCGTGGATACAACACCTTCCTGGATGAGCGCGCTGCATCCTTCGAGACCCAAGTCCAATCCCTTTACCCATATTATTTTGCCGTCTCCACTGGTTAGCTACTATTTCTCCGAGGACGCAGCGCACTGACAGGAAAAAGCTGTGCCTGTGCAAATGATTAGCGAGTAAAATAAACAAGCGAAGGGGAGCAACGACTATTAATTTAACAGGTTGATAGCCGCCTTAATTTCAGACGCTTCCATTGCGTCATGTTGTTCTAGAAACGGCATGAGTTGTTTATATGAATATATAAAAGCGTGACCGACTGAATTCGATCGAAGGAATGGGTAGTCCAGAACTGACCCCACCTTAATAACTATATAAATACTGCGCGCGAAAGAAATATAAAGACTACGAGAAGCACGCGCGTAATATAAGGAAATTGTCGTCTAGCTCTCTCTAGCCCAGCTCTTCTCTTCTGCTCTTTGCCACGTGCATAGTGGGTTCTGGACTAAGGAACGGACGGGTCCGAGTATTCCAAGGCCTTGCCATATAAATAATTGTCATTTTCTTCTCTGCTCCACACAGGAAGCTACATCTATATTGAAACTTCCTATCCACGTGTACAAGGAGAAATGGCGCGCATTGTCAGCCCACCTTTCACTGGCCCCAGATGTGTTCAGTTTTACTACATCATGCGAGGGAAGACGGTGAACGAACTGAGCGTCTACATTGACGACGGCTTCCAGAGGAAAGTCATTTGGCAGCTAAAGGGAGAGCAGAAGGTTTGGAATAAGGCCACCTTTCCGGTCCTCAACGTAGGATCAGTTCATGTAAGTCGTGAAATACTTCCTTTTATGGTGCCGTTACGCAATATGTTTGAGGAATAGCGTCACGCAATGCTTTTGAGGAAGAAATTGCGTCACGCTAAGCCGGGTTGCTTACGAAGCTTGAATCCGTACGATTTTTCGTTTGCTCAGACGATACGACTTTGGGAGAATTTGAAAATTGTCGCATTACAAGGGCGCGATGATCGCACGTGTGTAGCCACAGACAAACAACTAACCAAATCGCAAGGAATAATAATTATTATTTATTTATACAGCGCCATATCATTAATGAGTTGAGAATGAGTTGTCAGAAGTAAAGCGAGCTGAAGTTGTCGCAGTAAAATTGTAGGAGATGCATCGCACTTTGTCAATACTGCATCTCACGGGAGGCGCGCAGGGAGCCCATTGATGACGTCACATTTATATTGGTGTTATAATTCAGATATACATTGATGACGTCACATTTATATTGGTGTTATAATTCAGATATACATTGATGACGTCACATTTATATTGGTGTTATAATTCAGATATACATTGATGACATCACATTTATATTGGTGTTATAATTCAGTTATACATTGATGACGTCACATTTATATTGGTGTTATAATTCAGATATACATTGATGACATCACATTTATATTGGTGTTATAATTCAGATATACATTGATGACGTCACATTTATATTGGTGTTATAATTCAGATATACATTGATGACGTCACATTTATATTGGTGTTATAATTCAGATTCACATTTATATTGGTGTTATAATTCAGATATACATTGATGACATCACATTTATATTGGTGTTATAATTCAAATATACATTGATGACATCACATTTATATTGGTGTTATAATTCAGTTATACATTGATGACGTCACATTTATATTGGTGTTATAATTCAGATATACATTGATGACGTCACATTTATATTGGTGTTATAATTCAGATATACATTGATGACGTCACATTTATATTGGTGTTATAATTCAGATAGTCTTTGAGGCGCTTGTGGGGGTCAGTTACCAAGGAGATATCGCCATTGATGACGTCACAGCACTGAAAACGTCTGCATGCTCACTGTTGCCTAAAACAGCCAAACCTGAACCCATCGACTTTGCTAACATCTCTTCTAGTAAGTATGGCCACAAACCTTGATAGATCATGTGTATCTGTCTTCTTTGATCCCGCACTGTAACAGGACCAGCGCTGCCTGGTATACTCTTAAGAAAGATTACAAACCAGGCGAAAATTACAATAACAACAACAACACTTAGCCGCCTCATTATCTATTGTTTGAAATGAGAACGGTTCATGATTAGCACGACGTCTGAACTAGGCCCAAGAGGCGGTAACAACAACAATAATTGAAAAATACGCCGAATTATCAATGTACGACAACAGCACAAACAACTGCACAAACACACAAAATAACGACAACGATGAACAAGGAAAACAGAAGCAACAACACTGAGCAACAATTAACTCGACAAAAACCATTGCAACAACCATGATAATAAATACAACAACAACTGAATTCATGCACTATAACCACAGGTAGCCCAAGCTGTGTATCAGTACATTATTATAAGAGAATGTATGTGGATAATGTCAATAACATCAATAAAATAATAAAATGAAAATGAAATCCTCTATAAAGTTCTGTAGAGGATTTCATTTTCATTTTATTATTTTATTGATTTTATTGACATTATCCACATACATTCTCTTATAATAATGTACTGATACACAGCTTGGACTACCTGTGCTATAACGACGGCGTTCCAAAGAACAGCGACGCGGTACTGACCACACGTACATGATTCCTTAGTAGACGTACCATAAACAAAGTTTTAAAACACGTTTTAAAACACGAAATTCCAGTGTAGGACCTTGCCCAGAGGTACAACAATACATATAATCAATCAATCTTTGTTAATGATACAGATCTAGAGATATTAAAATTAATTAATTAATTAAAATTAGCAACCGTTAATGTTGGCGATATTCTCCATCTTCCTTCATTGCAGCCGTTCGTCTCGTTAACGGTAACGTCTCTTCCGCTGGACGAATCGAGGTTCTTCACAATGGCAGGTGGGGCACAGTGTGTGGCACACACTTTCATCTTCCTGCAGCTGAAGTGGTTTGCCGTCAGCTTGGCTATCTGGACGTAGAAACACTGGTGCCTTGTTGCTTGTTCAAGCCTGGAAAGGGCATGATTTGGTTGGATAATCTTCATTGCGAAGGCAGAGAGAAGTCCCTCACCATGTGTCCCCACAAGGGCTGGGGGATAACGGCATGCGCGCACAATCGTGACGTAGGGGTGATATGCAAGACCAATAAAACACTGAAAGACAGTAAGGGAATGTATTGTTGAAATATGCTGGGAGATTATAAACAATCTAACTCGGTTATAATTGAAGGGATCACTACAAGAACGGAGTAAGCGACTTGTGATCAAAACCCAAATTCTCCTTTGAAATTCATAGAATCTATAGGAGAATTTAGATTTTGATCAGAGATCACTTACGTTGTTCTTGCAGGGAGCCCTTCAATTATTGCAGTTGTTTCTCCAACATTGTCGCGTCGTCATAATCATTACTATTATGTCATCATCATCATCATCATCCTCGTCTTCACTGATCATCCATCATCATTTTCGTAACTATCTTCACCTTTATCTTCGTTATCTTCGTTTAATATTTTTACCACCACTACCTCCACTACCATCATCTTCCATTTCCTCCTCTTTGTCAACACCAGCTTGTGCTGTGTTGTTCCCGTACGTATTCAGCAATAGTGTTTTCTTGTTTGTAGTACGTCTTGGTGGCTCAGACAATGACTTCGAGGGTCGAGTGGAAGTCAAGATCGGTGGAACATGGGGCACCATCATGGACTATGGCTGGGATATCTTCGACTCGACTGTGTTTTGTAGACAAATAGGTTATGGAGGAGCAACTTCTGCATACAGCTCCGCCCACTACGGACCAGGCAAGGGACCGATTTGGTTCTCTAGAGTGTTATGTCAGGGAAGCGAGTCTGCGCTTTGGAAGTGCAACATGACACAGCATAAAATCCAGTGGAATCCAAACCCCTGGTGGCACTGGAACCTGCATAATAGAGACGCCAGTGCAGAGTGTTATGGTAGGTATTAACTATATCGGCGAATTTCTTGAGAAAAGTGTTGTTCGTTTCCTGCACTATCAATCCTTTTTTTGGTAATGAAATTTCATATTTGGCTATGAAATGCCATATTTGGCAATAAAATCCATATTCAGTTTGAAATGAATGTCCATATTTGGTAATGACATTCCATATTTGGTTATGAAATTCCATATTTGGCAATAAAATTCCATATTTTGAAATAAAAGTTCATATATGGTAATGACCTTCCATATTTGGTAAAGTGATTCCATATTTGGTATTTACGATTTTTATATAATCAATATATGCTTCCACCAATACAAACACTACTAAATCCGTGTGTATCCACTTCAATATACTTATCACTGTCATATGAGTTTGAGGGGTGGTATTTCTCACTGCAGCCCACTACGTTCACATACAGTCATTTGCAAAAATTCTGGCCGCCACGGTATATCAATATATCGGGTGCATCACTAATACTATTAAATGAAGCAAAATTTACAAGCAACAAACGTAAGACTTAAATAAACATTATACTTAATATCTCTACCAACTTTGCTGGCGTTAACCCGCTTTAAGGGGAATTTTCGATTATTTAATTACCCATAATGCACCTGATATATTGATATACTGATACTTCGTAGCGGCCAGAATTTTTGCAATTGACTGTATTCTTGTGTCGAATCATGGTATGCCTTTGTCACAATGGTTGTGCATTCGTGCGGTTTAAACGTATGAATTTGTTGAACATTTCAATAATATATTCACAGACATTCGCTTGACTGGTGGGAAGAACGCGATGGAAGGAAGAGTCGAAGTGCGTTACCTAGGAATCTGGGGAACCATTTGTAACCATGGTTGGGATATGAAAGCTGCTACTGTAGCCTGCAGGAACTTAGGCTTCTCTAAGGTCAAGTCTATGAAAGTCAGCTACTCTATAAAGCCCATAGTTAATGTTGATCCTGTTTGGACAAGGTTTAGATGTAGTGGTGATGAAAGTGCTCTTGGTCTATGCGGCTATGATGTCCTACGGTCCGTTATACACAGTTGTACGCATGATACGGACGTTACGTTGGTATGCGATGCGCCATGTAAGTCTTTGAGACTCGTTGAATTATTGGGATCTCTTTGGAAGGGGGATCGATTGTACCAGTACCAAAACCAGTACCAACACCACTACCAATAACACTATACATCACTACTACTACCAGCACTACCAATAAGACTATACATCACTACTACCACCACCACTATCATCACCATCACTACCACCACCACTACCACCACCACTACCACCACCACTACCACCACCACTACCACCACCACTATACATCATTACTACCACCAATACCACCACCACTATACATCATTACTACCACCAATACCACCACCACCGTCACTACTACCACCACTACCAATAACACTATACATCACTACTATCACCACCACTATCATCACCATCACTACTACCAGCACTACCAATAACACTATACATCACTACTACCACCACCACTATCATCACCATCACTACTACCAGCACTACCAACAACACTATACATCACTACTACCACCACCACTACCACCACCATCACTACTACCACCACCACTACCACCACCACTATACATCATTACTACCACCAATACCACCACCACCACCACTATACATCATTACTACCACCAATACCACCACCACCGTCACTACTACCACCACTACCAACAACACTATACATCACTACTACCACCACCACTACCACCACCATCACCACTACCATCACCACCACCACTACTACCACCACCACTACCACCACCACTATACATCACTACTACCACCACCACCACTACCACTACCATCACTACCACTACCAACAACACTATACATCACTACTACCACCACCACTACCACCATCACTACTACCACCACCATCACTACTACCACCACCATCACTACTACCACCACCACTACCACCACCACTATACATCACTACTACCACCACTACCACCACCACCACTACCACTACCAACAACACTATACATCACTACTACCACCACCACCACTACCACCACCATCACTACTACCACCACCACTATACATCACTACTACTACCACTACCACCACCATCACTACTACCACCACCACTATACATCACTACTACCACCACTATACCACTACCACCACTACCACTACCAACACTACCACTACCATCACTACCACTACCAACAACACTATACATCACTACTACCACCACCACTACCAACAACACTATACATCACTGCTACCACCACCACCACTACCACCACTACTACCACCACCACTATACATCACTACTACCACCACCACTACCACCACCATCACTACTACCACCATCACTACTACCACCACCACTACCAACAACTATACATCACTACTACCACCACCACTATGCATCTCTACTACCACCACCACTATCACCACCATCACCACTACCATCATCACTATGCATCACTACTACCACCACCACCACCACCACTACCACTACCATCATCACTATGCATCACTACTACCACCACCACCACCACTACCACCACCATCACTACTACCATCACTACCACCACCACTATGCATCACTACTACCACCACCACCACCACCACCATCACTACTACCACCACTACCACCACCACTACCACCACTACTACCATCACTACTACCACCACTACCACCACCACCACCATCACTACTACCACCACTACCACCACCACCACCATCACTACTACCATCACTACTACCACCACTACCACCACCACCATCATCACTACTACCACCACCACCACCACTACCACCACCATCACTACTGCCACCACCACTACATCACTACTACCACCACTATACCACTACCATCACTACCACTACCACCACCATCACTACTACTACCACCATCACCACTACCACCATCACCACTACCACCACCACCACCACCACCACCACCACCATCACTACCACTAACGTACCACCATCACCACTACCACCACCACTACCACCAACTGTACTACTACTACTAATTTATTTATATAGTAATAATAAAAGTATGTTAATATGCTGTCATAATTGTGGATTAATTTATTTCTTTTAGTCGCAACACCCTCACCTGGACCAGGTAAATATTGTGATTATTGAATAGTCTTCATCAATTTGCGCGTCTGTATTGCATTCCATACGGTATCTGTCTGCGTACTGAAGTAAAGTCGGATCTCTATTAGCGGCCACCTGGGGAATTGGCATAAAATTGGCGTAAAACAATGCTAAAGCACTCTTTCGAACATTGACCACTGGCCGCTAAATAGAGGTTGGTGGCTTAATAGGTGGCCGCTAAATAGAGGGTGGCCGCTTAATAGGTGGCCGCTAAATAGAGGGTGGCCGCTTAATAGGTGGCCGCTAAATAGAGGTTGGTGGCTTAATAGGTGGCCGCTAAATAGAGGTTGGTGGCTTAATAGGTGGCCGCTAAATAGAGGTTGGTGGCTTAATTAATAGGTGGCCGCTAAATAGAGGTTGGTGGCTTAATAGGTGGCCGCTAAATAGAGGTTGGTGGCTTAATAGGTGGCCGCTAAATAGAGGTTGGTGGCTTAATAGGTGGCCGCTAAATAGAGGTTGGTGGCTTAATTAATAGGTGGCCGCTAAATAGAGGTTGGTGGCTTAATTAATAGGTGGCCGCTAAATAGAGGTTGGTGGCTTAATAGGTGGCCGCTAAATAGAGGTTGGTGGCTTAATTAATAGGTGGCCGCTAAATAGAGGTTGGTGGCTTAATAGGTGGCCGCTAAATAGAGGTTGGTGGCTTAATAGCTGGCCGCTAAATAGAGGTTGGTAGCTTAATAGGTGGCCGCTAAATAGAGGTTGGTGGCTTAATAGGTGGCCGCTAAATAGAGGTTGGTAGCTTAATAGGTGGCCGCTAAATAGAGGTTGGCCGCTTAATAGAGGTTCGACCGTATAATTGTTTACCTACACAAATGTCTTTCTCTCTTCAAGGCCCCAAATACTGTGACTCCAAATGTACTGATACCTGTTACAAGAACGCTAAGCATGGCGGTGTTTGTATTTGTCCAAAGAGAGGAGACTCATGCGATGCGACAGTAGGTATGATATGAATTATTACACTACATGGTATGATGCTCAACCACATGTACAGTCGACTCTCTCTAATCCTGGTACCCTCAGGACCAACGTGTTTGCCTTGCTGGTAAGGTATAGTGCAGCAGGAGCCAGGCAATTGTGCCGGGCAGTCTTAGAGAGGTGTTCGTCTTAGAGGGTTATACGTCTTAGAGAGGTACGGTATCCGCCTTTGAGAGAGGTATCCCTTTAGGGAGGTGTCTACCTAGAGATAATTGACTGCTTGTCAGTCTCTCTTTTCCCTCCAGACTCAGTCGAACGAGAGAAAAACCGATCCCGGGAAAAACCGATCCCGGACGCTCGAAGATTGGGGAGAGTTTAGGGGGCGGAGAAGGGAGAGCTCGTCCCCATTCTCCTCGCGTCCACGGAATTCTAAAAACTCGTCTTCGCTGAGTCTGGAGGGAAAAGGAGGGACTGTTCGCAGACTAGCTTGTCCTGATGGCACTGGGCAAAGGGCACAAGAAGAGCCGTTGATTTGCCCTAACCACTTACCACATCACGTTTTAGGTTATGAAGTCTCAGAAGCCAGGTTCACGAATTTGACGATTTCCAACGTAAGCATATATCTTAATTATTGCGCGGAACTTCCAATATTCCCAACTGATGAACTGGATTTCTTTTTACAGTGGGATCCCGAAGTTTTCAAGTCAAAACTACGAGATCAGCTGAATATATATTGCAAATCACCCGAAGCATGTACGAACGTCAAGTAAGTATACTAACACGCACTAAAACATCTTTTGAATCCCACCCCGTCGCAATGTAGCTACAATTTCTTTTGCATGGACATAAAATTTATATTCAATTAACACGGACTGGTCTCAAATGCTTTGCGGTTCTTTGCGAAAATTAGTGTATCTCCGTCGTTCTATCACAGTTGCGCGCATGCATGGACATTGTATCACCAGTCGAGCTGCTCCCACATTAAAGCTTCCTTGTCAAGGAAAACTTGCTCGTGTAGATGACAAAAAATTGTCAATTTTTCCTTGTCAAGGAAAACTTGCTCGTGTAGATGACAAAAAATTGTCAATTTTTCCTTGTCAAGGAAAACTTGCTCGTGTTGATGACAAAAAATTTTCAAATTTTCCTTGTCAAGGAAAACTTTCTCGTGTAGATGACAAAAAATTGTCAATTTTTCCTTGTCAAGGAAAACTTGCTCGTGTAGATGACAAAAAATTGTCAATTTTTCCTTGTCAAGGAAAACTTGCTCGTGTAGATGACAAAAAATTGTCAATTTTTCCTTGTCGAGAAAACTTGCTGGTGTTGATGACAAAAAATTGTCAATTTTTCCTTGTCAAGGAAAACTTGCTCGTGTAGATGACAAAAAATTGTCAATTTTTCCTTGTCAAGGAAAACTTGCTCGTGTAGATGACAAAAAATTGTCAAATTTTCCTTGTCAAGGAAAACTTGCTCGTGTAGATGACAAAAAAATTGTCAATTTTTCCTTGTCAAGGAAAACTTGTCAAGGAAAACTTGCTCGTGTAGACTCTGCTTAATAGTAGCAACTACTTTGCTCATTATAAAGTATATGCTTATCTTTCCCTTTTACAGTAATGGATCCATATTTGAAGTAGAAGACGTCGTTATACTTAATGGTTGGCCTCAGACATTCCAAGGGCAATTAAATCTACGATTTATTGTGCTAGCTCCCACTTTGTATAGCCGGGTTATTGTTCCTCGTGAAGTTATAACGGCCATGGCGTCAAAGCAGAGCAATAAACTGGGTGGTTACGATGTGTTCGTGACTCGAAAGCCAATTGATCCACATGCACAAGCACGAAAAGGAGGCTCCAACATTGTTACGATTGTCATCTCAATTGTCGTGGTCTTGGTCGTTCTCATTGGAGTGGCAGTAGTAGTGTATATCATTTATAAGTACGTTAATGAGGAGGGGGGGAGAGATTAGGAATTGCTTAGTTAATGAGAGAACGCGGAAAATATTATGACGTACGATGTTGGAATGGCGCGCGCGTTGAGTGTTGGCGCGAAATTTCTCGGTTTTGACCGTTTTGACCTAGAGGAATGTGAGCGGTGGCGGGGAATTGTTGACCGATCACAGTAGACAAGTACGTAAATCAATCAATGGCGGGAAACTGTTACGCGAGCGCACACAAACTACGTGTCAATGGTTTGACGATCAGTGGCGGGAAACTTACGCGAGCGTACACAAACTACGTTTCAATGGTTTGACGATCAATGGCGGGAAACTTACGCGTGCGCACACAAACTACGTATCAATGGTTTGACGATCAATGGCGGGAAACTTACGCGTGCGCACACAAACTACGTATCAATGATATAAATTTGACGATCAATGGCGGGAAACTGTTACGCGTGCGCACACAAACTACGTATCAATGATATAAATTTGACGATCAATGGCGGGAAACTTACGCGTGCGCACACAAACTACGTATCAATGGTAGAAATTTGACGATCAATGGCGGGAAAATGTCGACCTGATAAAAAACGCTGCAAAACGATGTTGCGATAAACCACGGGATAATCAATACTCTATAATCAATTGAACGTATCCAAAATCAATTTTGTGGCATACCCTGGGTTCCATGCAGAGCTTACTTTATTCTCGCTCCAAAGATTAATAGAGTCGTTTTCGGAGTGGGAAAGTTTATACCTTCACCGAACTGCGCCTTGTCGTATTGAAAGAGTTTGATTGGACGAGATGCATATGCACGCTTTTTGATTGGTTCAGAAAGGAAGCCATTTGAGTGTCACGGCACCGTGGGTTTCCCACTCATACGAAAACGACTCTATTATCCCTCGTAGGTATCCCGTCCAACTAAATAATCGTCGGAACGATTTGGAACTTGGAAGACGTACTCAAGACGACGCGTGTCTGCGCATCCCTGCCAGCATTAAGTTCCGGGGGAAAAAAACAGAAATGTTTTAATTACCTCATCTAATCAGAGTCGTTTTCTTACGAGTGGGAAACCTACGGTACGGAGCCACCGTCACGGTACGGAATCGAAGACATTACTCAGCCAATCAGAATGCTTGGATACGGCACGAACCGTACCGTAACTACTTTTCACTCATACAAAATCCACTCTATTACAATTGTGAAACAAGATTCTATTTACCCTTTACAGGAGAAAGTCTGCCTTTGGTGCCCCTGGATCTGGGGGTTCTTCCTCCCAACGCTACTTACATTTGTCGCCAGATGACCGCGGTGACCAAGATGACCCTCTCCTGACAATGGAGGATGACGAGGCAGCACCAACTAGTGTACGAGCGTAGAGAATGTCTGTATGGATATTCTTTAATCACATTTGAAGTACATTGAATTGTTTCTTAAAGTGCCTATGAAACGAAAATGTCGATCCTTGTTTTATTGTACATTATTGTTGTTTGGTCTTTCTCTGAACATTTGCTGTATTTAAACATCGACTTTGAGCGTGCGAACATTTTCTTTTCGCGGTTCGAAAATTATCATTTTCAACCAAAATGTGCGACAAGAGACTGGGCTCTTGACAATGGCTCGGTGACGTCAAGAGGTTGTGCATGCCTTTGTTTGCACAACTCTTGACGTCACATTTCTTTGTTCCCGTAGCTCAATTCACTTTTTATTAACGCCATTAAATCAAGCAAATAGTAAACTTTCGTAATAGCAAATAAAAATGGGATCTGTTTTTTCGTTTCATAGGCACTTTAACCCAGTCAAAATTCAGTCGGTGGTTCATCTAGAAGAGTATAACCATTCACACTTTCAAAGACAAAGGCTGTTTTTTACTAGCGACACATTTCACGGCGAGAACTTCTGATGGGCCTGCTGTAAGCATGAGCACAAGAACCAAGCTTTGTGTTTTCACAAGAGACCATGAGGGACAGGTCCTCTTGGTTTTCATTGATGCTTGCATTGGACCCATTTTCACATGACATAAGTTCTTATGCTTGCGTTGCTAGTGAAACCCAAGCTAAGTAAGCACTGTCACTGATTTGAAAATCGACACCAATTAGTATTGTATAGCCTTACTTTAAAACATTGGCCAACATGCAACATAATTGAAAGAATTTTAAAGTTTGAATTATGGTTGCCAAAATCATGTCCAAGTATTTGTACAAGAGAGAAAATGTAAATTGTAAATGCCAAGTTTCCATAGACTGTAAGCTGTTTAGCTTGAGAAATTTATAGTATAACATACCATTTAATCAGTGTATACAGATATATTGCTGGTTTATCAATCCCTGGAGTATGTTGATGGTGTGTTGGTGATGCAAACAAGAGAAGCTAATGAAGAATGATTTGTTATCGACAGTGGTGGATCCAGGGATGTTTCCATGGGTTCCATGGAACCCCCCTTTGTGAAGCCGATCATGTTCTTTACGCTAAGTAGAATGAAGTTGAAATTATGGTTTTTCCATAGCGTTTCTGGAACCCCCCATTTTAAAATAATAATAATAATAATAATAAAAGCCTGGATCTGCCACTGATTGGGCACCAACATGGCTGCCATGACGTCATGTGCAAACCAGCAATAGCTACAATGTTCTTCAATAATAATAATTACAGTTGTTGTTAGCACCCATACAAGACTGTTAGGCTAAATGTATGTGTGAACACTCTAAACAACACCCAGCAGCATGGTGGTGGTACAATACAAAAGAAATGATGGTTGTTGGTTCAACACACCCAGCATGGTGTGCAAATGTTCCCAGCATGCTATCGGTGTCTTGTCATGATGGTGTTGTTCTCCAAGTAGCTAGAAAACACATCAATATCACCTATCCTAACTTCCAATGTTGTTGCATATATAGAATAGTCCCCTTCACAGTTCCTGAACCATCTTGAAAGGTAGCTGTGCCTTTGCATCAAAGGGAGAGCAACTGTGACCTTGCAATTATAGATACCTTTTTAACACCTTGGACAATTATTATTCACATGTCTCTGTCATTGCAAGGTCACCGTTGGTCTCGCTTCAATGCAAAGGCACGGCTACCTTTCAAGATAGCACAGGGAACTGTGAAGGGGACTTATTAATTGAGTGTTTTTCACCAATATTTTTAAAAATATTTAGCTGCATCTGTTTTGAGTTATAAAGCATATAAGCATAATTTTCATTACGGACCAAAGCAAACATTGTAGTTGAATATAAAGTCGTTGTGTTACTTAAATGTACAGCATATGAATTCAATAGAGTCATTTCATATGAGTGGGAAACTACAGTACCGTGACACTCAAACGGGATTCCTTTCTGAACCAATCAAAAAGCATACAGATGCATCTCGTCCAATCAAACTATTTCAATATGTCACGGCACCATAACTTTCCCACTCGTATGAAAACGACTCTAGCCTCGCATGTATATTCTCAGTCTTTCTGATGCATTCGATTTCTAGCCTGTGTGCTGCCATCCCACCCCTCCCCTGAAAGTGAACTGCTGCAACTTTGTCCAGGGGAGGGAGGAAGTGGTAACTACTGTTTGTAGTCATCTATTTTTCTGTAATGTATTTTTAGGTAATTTGCATGTACAATGACATGTAGTTGATCAAATTAGCTACAAATGTACAATAAATTTTCAAATAATTGCCATTGTATACACTTTATTATTCTATCATTGTTCTTGTAAACCTCAATTCTTTTCACCACAGGTTCAATCCCAATCACACCTTGATATCATATGCATTTTTAAGAGTTTCACATTTTATTTACAAAACGATACACTATTTGAGATACCGTACAGCTGTATTGGTTGAACATAAGTAACTTATTGACGAGAGAACCGTGGATGTTCCTACGAGATACCTATAAAAACCATAACAAAGTATTAGTCTGGTGGTTAAGAAAATATATTCTCTTTACTGCACTATATAAATTACACTTATGATGACGATGATTACTCTAATATACAATACATGCAAGAGAGAATGACTCTAATGCCAGAACTGGGAAGAAGAAGAAGAAGAAGAAGCCTGGCATTGACTGAACTAATAACATCCACTGTTCTTCCTTGGTTTCATTCTTTGTAGGCTGATTCAAACTTTATCTGCAAAACGTGACTTGAGTAGGTTGCTAATATGAACCAGCGATGAAGACAAAATAAATTGAGCTTCAACTCCTCTTGACAGAATCTCATTTCTTAGGCTTTATAAATAAGTAGGGATTGCAGTCTAGATTCTCTACGACTTTTATCATATAATAGAGTCATTTTCGTATGAGTGAGAAGTAGTAATGGTTTGTGTCGTGTGGTGACAAACATGGTGGCCGTGCTGTGTCTAAGCATCCTGATTGGTTCAGCAATGATTTAGCATGCTGTGATTGGTTGAATAGATGTATTTTGATTCCGTACCATGGCCGTAACTTATACGAAAATGTCTCTATCCACATGTGTAAGGTATACTCACCACAATACATGTAAATACTGGTGATCAACATATCCAATTATTGGTGCTAAAAGTGTAGACCCTACAAGACCCAACTGTAAAAATGTATTTGCCTGCAAAAATGAAACAATAGTCACTTCTTTGTCACACACTCTAAATTCTTCTTTCTCTTCTTCAGCCATTCTTGCTACAGTTGCCACGATATTAGGGACCTTACGCACAAGAAAATTCTACGCCAGGAACGTGAGGACGACAGCGTGCACACTGACGAATAACGGTTCAAAACGAACGTTGACGTCCGCGACAGCACTTCACCTGTTTTCACGTCGTAGATTGCTGTCACGGACGTTAACGTTCGTTTTGGGCAATTATTCGTCAGTGCGCGCGCTGTCGTCCTCACGTTCTCGTCCTAGAATTTTCTCGTGCGTAAGGTCCCCCCTATTATTGTAGGGGTGTCAAATGGTCCCTGCAAAAAGTCAGTCTCGCAAAATTTCGGTCAAATTTCGCGGGTCTTGTTTTTTCGCAAAAAGTTGTCTCTGTCTCGAATTTTGAAAACAAAGGAAATCGGTGAAAAAAATGTCTTGCTCGCAAAAAAATGCCTGGTCTCGGAGTCTCACAAAGTCTCACCTTGACCATTCGACACCCCTAATTGTATGGTTCTTCAACTGTACAATAGATGCTATACATCAAAGAAGCTGTATTTGGTAGATTTGATGTTTAAAATATTGATATTGGACACGAGTAATGCTAAGAGTGGTAAAATATAAATTTACACAAACAGCTGAAAACGTTTATGTCTACCTTGCCCAGGAAGTTTGGACGTAGTTCAACAGTCGCTAGATTCACATCAAAATATCTTGAAATTGTTCTCTAAACAACGCAAGAAAAAATAGGATTAGCAGTGGGATTTCATAGGGTTGTTCAAGCATGACATATAGACACTTACTGGAGAGGGTAATGACTTGTATCTAAAATAGAAAGCAGCTATAATCAGCAGAAGGTCTCGACCTAAAATCAGTGCAGTCAAAGGGACTGAAAGAGAACAAACAGAACTTTACTAACAATGGTACATCAGGCAGTCTGTACGTCCCCATGGTAAGTGTTTAGAAGAGGATTGAGCAACTTACAAAGGGAGCAAACATCAACAACAACAATAAGATTGGTAAATATAGTGTATTATTATTACTTTATTATTAGAGTGCAATTTAGAAAAGCTTGAAAACTAAATAACTAATTAGTACTAAATAGCACTAATGAAACAATAGAAAACAATAGAAATAGCACTATTTAGTACTATTTAAAGTTAGCACTATTTCACGCTTTTCTAAATTGCACTCTATAAATAAGAATAATATTTTCCATCAATGAGAATTCTAAAATAATAATACATACAAGACTTCTAAAACTATTTTGAAAGAGATGAAAGACAAACATTTTCTCATTAGAGATTTATAAAATTAATATTATTTATTGTAAACATTAAATGACTCTACATGAGACATTCTCAAGAACAACTCTAATTATAACATAGGCATGATATAACGCAAGCTCTGATTGGTAGGTTAGCGTGTGTCCGTAAGCCCACGGACACGCTACGAACACATGCTCACGTCATCGCCATAGCGCGCACTCTGAAATCAATCGGGAAATAAAATTGTTTTATTTGAAGTTGCAGTGACTGTGTCATAAAAGAAATGGTCAATGCTTTAGCTGTGCGTCCATCAAGTACTTTGGAGCAATTGGGAATTTGGGAGAGCACTCGTGAAGCTAGAGTTGCTCTCGGCTATGCTTCTCTCATGCTCTCCCAAATTCCCACGTGCTCCATAACTCGATGGACGCACGCTAAGTGTTGACCATTCCTTAACTGTCTTCCCAATGGCATTCAAACTATGACACAGGATAACATACTTGGCAGAAGACCGGCTACAGTCAGCGAGATGGTTAAAGTACTTATTAACACTTTATCAGCCACAGGATCCAGTATGGTACCAAAAACTGACTTTTGGTTTTTAAAGTTTCTTGCAATGTAACCATCCAGCTGGTAGGAAACAAAATAAAGAGAATTAATATAAGTGAGCTGATTTAGTAAGAAAGATAGCAAGTTTCTTCAATCATCAAATAACTCAGATTTTTTTAAACAATACAATAAGTTTATTATTAATTATCATAATAATAATAATAATAATAATAATAATAATGCCAACAGGGATTTTGAATAGAGTCAATGACAGATGGGTGGTGAATGGTACAACAAAGACTTTGCAAGACTGTGATATTGCTGTTCAATCCCAAGACTTCAATCCCAAGACTATTACGATTATTATTATTTATTTAACCTAGAAGGCCCAGGCTGAAAGATTAGTGAGATGCTAAATACTGGTGCATTTTATAAATGTTTTTATAATAACCTTCTTTAAATAAAGTTCATTCATTCATTCATTCATTTAACTCTGTATTTTTAAAATAGACTCTGAAACCATCAATCCAAAAATTCAAGACGTAGAGATAAGGCTGAAAAATTGTGAGATTTTGAGATACGAGGTCAATTTTTCAAGACATTCACTTGGGACCATTCACTTAAATAATAGACAGGAAGTGAGGCCCAGGAAGAGTGTTTACCATGTCTGGATACTAATCAAAGCAGCGCTATCAGAGAGCTTCTGAGATACTGCTATGGAGAGTGAAGTCTTGGATAGTACAGTCAAACCTCTATTAAGCGGCCAGCCTCTATTTAGCAGCCACTTGCCAAATCCCCGAGGGTGGCTGTTAATAGAAGTGCCACTGTATTTCCATCCATGTCACTTAGGTGTTGTACATTGTTGTTTATCCAGTTAAATAATAAAGTACAATTTCTGGAATTAAGTACAATTTCTGGAATTTAAGTGAGGCAGTCAAGGAAGAGTGTTTACCATGTCTGTGATTCCAGCCACACCAAACAAAGCAGCAGCTATCAGAAAGTCTTCTGAGATAATAAAATATCCAAGAAATGGAGCAGCAACTATCCTGAATGCTGACAGTAAATTTGGGATAGTAAGAATACTTTCCTTCTGAAAAATAAAATAAAAATAAAATTAGTTCCCAAAAACATCTTACACTGTCTTGACAAGTGAAAGACATTCAGCAACCATGCACTAGCAACAATGGGTTAACGTGAGTGAGCGAGTGAAGTCATTATTTATTGAGGGCGACACTTAATAGTGCTGGAGCACTAACAAACCTGTGCCCCTCAAAACTGTAACTTAACAACAAATGCAGTCAGCTTACATGAACCGTTTCTTTCCCTTTTTCTATTCTTTCTTTTATTTTTATTTTTCCAGATGACGTTGAGCTTTCTTGATTCAAGTATGATGCAGATGTTGTTATCCATCTTCTATCAAGAGTTCTTATAGTTTTATAACGTTTTAAGTTCGCTATCTGATGCTCCCCAGTTTCAGCAAATAAGTTAAAGCTCTTTCTTCCAAAATTCTTGTGGCCAAAACTTAGGCATGGAGGTACTTTGCCCTCTTAAGTATTGCATTTCTTTTGAAACTCCGCTGAAATACGACGCTATACCAGCAGAGAACGCAGATCTACACTTCGTCTGTCCCATCTGCTCAGTTATTTGGATATTTGTAGAGAACCACGTTGGAAGAAGCCTCCTGGCGGCAGCCATTTTGAACGTGGAGGAAGACTGGGTATTTAACACAGGAAGCCCAAGGAATAATGTATGTTTTCTTTCATTCGCAGAAAAGAGTAAAATTAATTAAAGCCTTTTCAAAAATGAAAGTAAAAACACACAATCATCATTCAATTACTGAAAACATAATTTAAACATTTATATATAAATTCAAAATAAAATAAAGATTTAAATTTAGGATTGGGCTCCCTGTGGTCCCAGATACCCACGTCCAAGATGGCGGGCCAAAATGATTCGCGAAATCTTCTCCAAACCTCTCCTCAAACAGGTCGTCAAAAGGGTTTTTCCAGACCCAATGGACAACTATCGTCTTGAGTTAATGTTGTGGGATTTCAAGAGCCCTGAAAACGGTTAGAGAAATGGGTAACAATCACCGACAAAACAGTTCGGTGGCTTATCCACTGCAGAACTTGTGAGAAGCAACTCTAACAAAGCTCTTTTTCGCGGTAATCTTTCTACTCAACTTCCTCCAGGAAGCGAGGCGACGCACAGTGGAGTGTGGTGCAATAAGATCTCAAACCCCAAGTTGTAAGTAGAAATTTTCAAAGCTCAGTATAAAGTCAGGGGTCAACATAGACCACAACAGGGAACCCAAGTGGACTTTTGTACTCTTTCCCCGGAGTCACCCCAGTAGACCCCCCAGGAGATTCAATGATCACGTGGTGTTTACAAGTAATTCCAAGGACGGTATACCCCAGGAATATTTGCACTGGGGCATCAAGATAGCTAAACACTAGAAGATGCCATCATAATTTAACCCGCAAAGTAAAATAATGGAAAGTGTAATGAAAAGGAGGGGGTCCGGCCCCCCTTGACCCCTCCCCTGGATCCGCCTTAGAGTTCAGTCATTCTTAGACAGGATGATGTTGTGACAGAAGCAAATCCTTCCTGTATTTCTTGTCATCATTAGGAGGTTTTTTCACTGACTTTATTATATAACATTAATTTTAGGACTTGAGGGGCAGTGTTGTACCATATGAATATCATCTTTTGATGGCATTCAAATGAGGTTTAGAGGAGATGGTAGGACATATGCACTGAATATCCAACCAGACAGTATCCGATTGGATGATTTACACCAGTCGTTTTTGTACACCAGGGAGGACCCTACTGGGAGACAGTTAGAGTAAGTTATAATAATATTGAATTACCTTTTCTAATTAAAATCAATTGTATTTCCTCACTTGTAAGTGACACCATTGAATAATATTAAGGCCGATTTACATGGTACAACTTTTGCCTACAACCACTGCATAACAACTTGCTCACGCCATGTTTACAACACGAGTTGTGTTGTCTAAATCAACCCTACCACTTACTTACGACTCCTAAGTCGTGTTGTAAGCTAGTTGTATGCGATGGTTGTAGGCAAAAGTTGTACCGTGTACTGATCAGCCTTTACAATTCTCTTGGAAGGAGGTTACCGGTACTACCCTATATGATAATTATATAAACCAGGGTCAGTGTTTTGCAGTAAATATCTGGAGTACACCTTCGCCCCTGAGTGAGTGACCTTCCCCCAAGATCTCAGTCAATCAAACTATAGTTGCATCTCATGTTGGTGACCACCCCTGTTGGTAAGCTGGTTACAATATTTTTACTTTTGTTCCAACAGATGCCATTCAGTAAATTTATTTTAACCAATTCAGGATACCTTCAGGCATCATCAAATGGACTTTGCTAAAATGAGAACATTTGGTATAACATTGGCTGATCATAATGACGGACCATTCTCCCTGAGATTGACTACATCAAGTTACTTATGTTTCATATACCAAACCACAAGTTCTTTCAATATCAACATGATCCCTAGACAATAACAAGACAATTTTGAACATCAGAGAGAGAGAGAGGGAGAGAGAGAGAGAGAGAGAGAGAGAGAAAGAGGGAGAGAAAGAGGGAGAGGGAGAGAGAAAGAGGGAGAGAAAGAGGGAGAGGGGAGAGAGAGTGGATACCTGATGAATAGTAAAAGATTAGCCTCCAATGCAGAACTGGTGGGTTCTTTCCTGTTTCCATGGTGAACCAGCAGAAACATCATCATTGGGGGCTAGAAAAAGATGTGTGTGTTTACAGTACGATATGTAGTACTTCAGTGGTGGAATTTGTGAACCACTCAACGTTCTTTTATCTAGTTGGGTAGCCTCAGAAAACAGCCGCCTCTCATCGCGTTCATTGATTCCTCACCAACGCGATTCATGAGAGGCGGCTGTTTTCTCAGGCTACTAGTCGGGTATCTAGCACCAGAACCACGGACGTCGAAAACAGATAAAAAAAAACGCGCATTAGACCCGTATACGATTAATCATCATCATCATCATTATTTCTTATCAATGACATTTCCCATAAGGACCCTGTTTTTCCTTGGTTCTGTGGTACCTTCACATATTCAAACGTAATGTTCAAAGAGTTTTTAGCGCATTATATAAGCCTATATTTGACGAAAATAATATTTTTTTAAATACAGTTTCATTGTATCAAATAGCCCACTTTCGATCCAGCTAATTCAGAAAACGTTGTCGGCGATACCGACTTCAAGCCCACGCGACTAGACCGAAATGCAGTTTATGGATAGATATACAGTCAATTGCAAAAATTCTGTCCGCTACGAAGTATCAGTATATCAATATATCAGGTGCATTATGGGTAATTAAATAATCGAAAATTCCCCGTTAAAGCGGGTTAACGCCAGCAAAGTTGGTAGAAATATTTAGTATAATGTTTATTTTAGTCCCCCTTACGTTTTGTTTTGTTTGTAAATTTTGCTTCATTTAATAGTATTAGTGATGCCCCGATATATTGATATACCGTGGCGGCCAGAATTTTTGCAAATGACTAATAATAATAATCAATTTATATGATTATGATCAATTGATAATTCACTTGCATGCTTTTCGTATTTGTTGACAATGGCATGTGAATCTGGTGTAAATGTATGCCTTCGTGTTTTAAAAACAAGGAAACACAGAAGCAGATATGATTCATTATTCCGTGAGAGACGTTCCTTTTTGATAGTGTATTTATAGAACTCATGGTTTTTAACCCATACTCCTTTTTCGGTCTAGTCGCGTAGGCTTGAAAGTCGATCGTCGACAACGTTTTCTGAATTAGTTGTATACAGTTTGCTCTACTTGCCTTGCACAAAGAGTTCATTGTGAGGCTCCGGGGAAAACATTTAAATTTTTTATATAAATTATTAAAAAAATGATTTTGTGAAATATAAGTCTAAAAAATGTTCATTTGCAGAAATACGAAAAAAGCAGGAGCCCGTAGCCGCTCTGGACTCCTGACAAAAAGTCAATACGCATTGGTCTTCATTTTTCGACAGTACGCTGTATCCTTGGTTCCTCCTGAGCAGGCCTTTAGAATATTTTTTATTATTTTGAAAATCCAAAAAAAATTCGCACAACTCCGTGAAAAAATGTGACTGGCTGATTAATGATGTTGCGCAAATCCCGCGGGACTATAATGTTGCGCAAATCCGATCCCGCGGGATTATAATGTTGCGCAAATCCCGCGGGAACTATACGAACAAAACGCGCGTTGTCCGCCAACAAACACATTCAGAGAGAAACTCTTGGAATTAAAATGGTCGTCAAGTCATATCGAAGTTCATCAATGTATCAAAGACCAAACCTGACGCCCAGCAAGAGAAGAAGTATTCACAATTAGAGACGGAGAGGAAAGAGGACGCATTGAAGTACGTGAAACAACCCATTTATGCTGATAAGATACTTTCTGTAGATAACCAGAAGTTCTACTGTCATTCTCACTACTTGGTGTTACGGAGTGAGTACTTTAGGGCGTTGTTCAAAGGAGACTTCAAGGAGAACTACGATGGACATCGTTTCAATTGAACTCCCTTCTGCCGGGAGATTTTGAGCCCATTTTTACGATTCCTTTACTGGGTTATCGCAGACCGAGAAAGACCGCCAGCTTTGCTGAACACAATATTTCCATCGTGTCAGTCCAAATCCAGTGTTTTTCTGGGCATCAAAGAACTTCTGTACCAAAAGCTGTCAGCGTGTTTGCGCACCAAATGGCGAATACTCACCCGAAGTATACGATGTTCAGGACGAAAGCATTATGCGATTGCAACTTTCTGAACTAGGTTGCTCGACTATGGCCTCCTCCCTTCCGAAACCAATGCGCTCTTCAAGAAATGGTGAGAAAATTGAATAATAATAATAAACTTTATTAATGTGTCTAATTGTTAAGCTTACAAATTTAAAAGTATGCTAATTGGGGCACACAATGGTTGTGAAATGGTTGAAATTGGGTTTGCATTAGGGATGAAGAAGGAAACCCAAATTATACAGAATCCAAAACGATTGCTAAACAGAACACAACTGCCTGTGAAGAAGCAAAATGTGGTCGACCTGGGCTGGCTCGTCAAGAGGGAATCGACATCTCCAACAGGATCGTGAACTGAATGGCGAAAATTCCGAAGGACTATCGCACTCAGTTCGGCCCCTAAGGAGAAGTCACTCGATGTAAGTTCGTGCAAATCATCGCTTGGCACACGAAGATCCCCCGAGCAGCTATTAAAAGCCCGAAGATGTGACACAG
>JAUJYZ010000522.1:0-131635 GCA_033675265.1 Actinostola sp. cb2023 | reverse complement strand
TCTTTCCTATTTTCCAATTATTAAATTTAAAAAATTCTATTTGCAACCCCCCCCATTTTTTTTTTTCTTTTCTTACCTCATTCAACGAGCTCTTTCCAGCTATGAATAATCATTTTGTCCTATGAGTTTATTAAAATTACATGATAACCCCTTTGCGCGCTCATATTTCGGGATTTTCTGTTTTTTAACAGCATTTCGCGCGATGGCTCGAGGAACCGGTGTGGAGGCTAAAAAGGGAGTATTGCCTCAAAAGGACCTCATTAAATATTCAATTCCACGACGTTTTCCACGGATAATGTACGACAATCCCCCGAGCTCATTTCCCGAAGAATCAAATCCAATATGGCGGAATACATGGGGAAAAAAAAAAAATCAAAATGCACAATCACTGGCTCTGAGTGTACTGGAAGTTGGTTTTATTTATTATGATGGAGTGATGAGTATCATCGATTATCACTGTATAAACGCTGGCCTCATTTTAATCGTATTGATTTCTCTCCAGTATACTCTATACTACCATGTCAAGAAAAAAAAACTTTTTTCCTAAAAAAAAAGTTATCCCTTGTGTCAGTTTTCCTAAAATAATCAAGGCCTCCTAAAGGGATTTTTTTACACTTCGTTTCTCATTTAACACGCTCCGAAAGCTACCTTTGTCTCGACGACAAAGTTGACTACATTTGTGGGACGTCAATCAAACATTTTTCACGAGTTTTTCAAGCCTTTTTCGAATTCGTTTCGATGGAGAGTTTATAATGTTAAGCTAGAGAGCATGTCCTACAAAAGGTATTGCTGATATCTTTGCGTGAGCGAAACATTCGTAAAAAAAGTAATTCGACTGTACGAAAACACAGCCGACGTAAAAGGATTCTCCGCGGAGAAAGTCCAAGGCATGAATGATTACAGGTAAAGAAAATGCCATTTTCTAAATGTGAACTGCTTCTGTTTATCTGTCCTACATGCAGCTTTGATTGTTCCTCATTTAGCAACCGAAATTCGACTCATTCGCCGTGATTGAGGACAATCCGGAAACTTTATTTTACGTCAATGGGATGGGAACTGTTTGATTGACGTCCCCACCAAAAGTCAACTTTGTCGCCCAGACAAATGTACCTTTCGGCGCGTGTTACTGAAACGAGTGTAAATGAAACTCTTCAAAGACCCTGCTCGTACACCGTCTAGACTGCGCGCGGTATTGTTTTTTTGTGTCAATTTCTCAACTTGGCAATTACAAAGAGCATTTCATTGCGATTTTTCTCGGTAGACTAAATAAAAATTCATACGATGATGACATCCTGAGAGAAACGAATAAATGTGGCAGTTGGCACACTGAAGCTAAAAGTAACTTTTACGGTCTTACTGCAATTTCGCGCCAAAACACGATCTTGCAAGTCACCTGCAGAACACTGACAGCCGCCGTTCAATGTATACCTCACCAGGGATACAGGCCGGGACGAGCTCATTCAGTAAATCTGCGCTAACTATAATGATGTTCTTCAACACTTTTCGGGCGCGCTTAAAGCTGAAAAATGCCCAGGAACGCGCCTGTAATATCTCTTTTGTTTACCAACATATTTGTTATAAAAGGAAGAAAATCGAGTCGTTGTGATGGTGTCGAACTGCATTAGAGCTTGATATGTTTCTTCTATATCTTTAGCATAGCCATACTAGTCAGTCGTCTATTGCAACAAAATTGTTCAACTGGCTCAATATAATGCAGTTCTCGAAATTCCCGTCGATCAGTCGATAAAAAAAAAACGAAACCCGAGAACTCTTTCGGAGAGCGTCGACTGACGTCATGGAAATGAATATTTAATAAGATCCTTTTGAGGCATCCCTTTTAGCCTCCACCCGAGGATCCAGCGGTTTTTGTCCGCGCTCCGGGCAAAAACCGCTGGATCCTCGAGCATGCATTTCGCGAGGCTTTATTTTCGCGATTTCGATAAGAGAAAATGAAGAATTGAAAGAGCATTAAATTTCGCGAAAGAGGTGTCAACAACATTTATTTTTTCTAAAAAAAAACAACTTATTTCTATTTATTTATTCTATGCAAACAGGAAAAAGATGACAGTCAACTAACTAACAAGCCGCAAGGTCGATTATTTTGCGAAGAGCGGAATTGAATTCCGCGTGTTTTAAATATTTCATTCTCCTTAATTGTATTCATCCGAATGAAAAACATTTTCCTATTAATTCGTCATTCCCGCTGTCATCCCTTAAACACAAGACTAAAACAACATGTTTTATAGGCTAGGCTTGTTGCAGGCAAACAAGAACCTTCACCAGGATGGTATTTTATTCAACAGTACAGGAGTTCCAATAGAGAGAACTATAAACCTAAACTTTTGGAAACGCTAAGGCGTTCTTGGAGGCCTTCTTTCACATACATGTCCTTGGCAATGTCAGATTTCCATCGTCCATGAAGTTTAAGCAACCTTTCTTTGGAACTGACGTTGCTTAAATTTTTAACGATAGTGGTTGCACCACCTGAACGAAAACTATGGAGAGAATACTGTTTCTCGTCATATCCTAATTCTTTAAGGCATGTCTTAAAGAGTTCACGGAACCTGGTATAGGAAAGCATCTTATTCCCTAATTTATATTGATTTGTCGACTTTAGAAATATTACATTCTTAAATAAATAATCTTTACTATCATTAACGTTGATCTTTGCTTTTTCGATATATCTTTCTAATAGAAGACCAGGGCACGATTCTCTAAGCGATTTTGCAATGAAAACGTCTTGACCTTGTCTATAGATATCAGTCTTACTACAAGGAACGTGGATTATAATGTAATCAGTAAATAGTTTCATATCACCAAGTTTAATGCTAAGCAATTCCTTCGAACGGAATAATCCTGCGAACGATAATGTGCACATGGTGGCGACCCTCAAATCTTTGAGCGTAGCATTTTCTTGTCCATAACGACTGATTATAGCCTTGATTAGGTCCAACGAGGCTGGTTCTTTCTTTACAATTGCGCTGGTTCTTTGCCTCTTTTCTGCTTCGACCAGATGTCTACACAGTCCAGAATCTAACGGGTTACTCTGTACCGGCAGTATCCCATGAACCCACTTGAGAGCTGCAAACGCTGTAGACACTGCCGCAACTTTTCTCTTACCCGAACAAGGATGACAAGTACAAAGACAAATGCACTACTGTTGCGGGCAAGTAACCCGGTAACTCTCTGTGTGTTTGAAAATTCAAAAACGTAACAACTTCCTTCAAGTATCTCTTCACAGTCGATACTGCCCTCGACCTAAAACAGTCCAAAATTAATTGCTTGATCATGGCGAACAATTTCATACAGTCAGCGGATGACATTGCTGGCGCGTAAATGACACGTTTTTATTCTAAGAAAACACTGGCCTTTTATCGTAAAATTAGAGCGATTGTGTGATATTACATTGCTTTTATTTTTGTCTATTGTTATTATAATACTGCAGATTAGTATATTTCGGAAGAGCGTTCGCAAGGTGGAATGCACAAGAGAAGGTGCCAAACTAGAACAAAAGAGCTGCATATGATGAATCAACAACTTACAACTACTAAAACTGGTTGAAAAATGTTCTGATTTGAAGCTTATATTTGGCGGCCTTAAAATATTTCAATGAGCTTGATTTTACAACAACATATCAGCTACAATCTAAATTTGAGCATAGTCAATTTTAAACAAAATTTACCGAAGGTATTTTTAATTATGACTTTTTTAGTAAAAATAGAACGAATGGTGGACAATAAGTGCAAAGTAAACACCTCATCGTGTATGACTTGAGCTCACATTTTCCGATATCATTGCAAGCGATTTCTCTCAACTTTTCCAGAAAAGTAGTTCAATATCATTACAACAATTCAAGTCTAAAATTGAGTTTTGATACGCCCGATTTACTTGGATTTCAGGTGATTGATTTAATTACTTTATTTACGCTTGAATTATATACTCAAAACATTTCATCGAAGATATCTCACAAACGCTCTCACATAATTTGCTTGTATTCACTAGAACTAGAGACAATTATGCCCACTATAAGATCACAAGAACATTTCCCAAAAATAACCCCCTAGAATCTATAGAAATCGAGAATATGTAAAAAGAGGAATTCTCTCTCAGCGTTGCCATAGTAACGCCGATCTCCATAAAACATACTTCATCAGAAACTTTGATCTTTCTGTAATAAGGTTGTAATACTCAATTTACCAATAGATCGTTCACAAACGCACAATTGTGTTTCAAACGCAAGAGGTATCGCTACGGAAAAACCCAAAAGGACAACAATGGGATAATCACCGAAAAACTACCAAGTTGTAAACGATTTGGGAACAACCAAAGAGGACATTTTCAGCGGTTTTAATAAGGAGTTATTTGAAATGGCACTTGAACTTTCGAATCAGACTTGTGGAAAGAAGCTCGAACTCCTGAAAAATGTTCTGAACTACAATAACTGTACGGCATCTCGGGTCAGTTACAAAGACAGTATGGCGGATGCTTAGCTAATTATACCTATTTTTCAACGGACTTGGGAACAATGTTAGGCATATTCCACATGAGAGAAACACTAACCATGGGCGAGACGAAGTATGAAAGAATGATTTGGGACTTGTGGAGATTGAGGAACCGTAATGATATAAGAGGTACGACAAAAATTGAATGAAAATGCACTGTTTTCTCTGTAATTTTGAAGTGACCCGTAGTTGAATACGAGTGAGCATTGCGCATGCTCGCGGCCATGGTGTATGAAATTGTTCGCCATGCGCACCGGTCGGTCCCGCGGTTTTCCATGCTTGTGAATGTAATAATACCTAGAAGCAAGACAGAACAATGTCAAACATCCCACTTGCTAAAGCTAGCTAGTGGGAAAATATTCTCATTAATATGTGAAAAATAAGACCCATGCATGTAATAATTATAAATGTCTCATTGCACACAATTAACTGAAACCGTCGAATCGTTTTCTGGGCCTACGCGAAAATGCAAAAACCCGTAAATTTGGACCCGTTGGTCCACAACTCTCAATGCCCATTGGCTCTTTTGTGATTGACCCATCGGTCCACAAAACTCAATGCCTATTGGCTCTTTTGTGATTGACCCATCGGTCCACAAGTCTCAATGCCCGTTGGCTCTTGAATAGAGTTCTAACTCGTCGTAGAAAAACTAATACAAATTGATCGAGCACTACTTCAATTTTTTATTTCAAAAATGACAATCGTATGGCAATTATATAGCCGTTCCATTCGGGTGATCCTAGTACAGACTTGGTATTTCTACCGTGAACGCAGCATTCGTTCCCCTTGTAATACCTATATTCATTAATATAAGTTCCATAACGCTGCCAGAGTACGGGCCAAAATACAGCAGAAGGCCACGCCGGCACGATCAGTGTTCCTACAGTGTTTTGAGTGTTCATGTACATGTAATTAAGTACTTGGGTGACAATGTTCACCGGCGGCACGATTAGACAGTTTTCTCCTTGCCATGAATGATAAAATGCATCAACTCCTGCGCAACCAGGATTCCAGAAACGCGAGAAAAACCGTGAAGTCTTAGCGTTGTAAAACGAGGCAAAACAATCTAGAGTATGAGGTCCCCATAGTTGATCTAGTTCGTGAAATAAGTCACAGGTAATTTGCCAGTCGTCACAGTCTCGAATTTTACTGATAAAATCCGCTTGTGTATTCATTTCTCTGGGGATCCATTCGATGTATAAATCAATGTTATGTTCTAAGCAATGTGAGAAAATCTTGTATGCCAATAAGTGCAAATTCATTTTCATGCTACCCACTTCCACGATTCTCGCACTAGATTGATTGTCAGTGAACCATTTGATTTTTGAGTTATACAGGGTCTCCCCAAAAGCTTCTAAACTATACAAGATGGCGATCAGTTCACGATGGGTTGAGCTATAACTAGCCTCTTCTAGCGTAAACATTCTGTGGCAAATCAGTTCTTTGTCTCCTTTCACTAGCGCACCGCAAGCGTGATCACTAGCATCTGAATATATCATTTTATTGTGCACTAGCCGGTTGAAACAATATTTGGTGTTAACGTTAACGAGATTCTCATACCAAAATCTGACTTCCAAAATGCAGAACTTGTCTAAATCATGTTTAGTGTCCCAGTCATCTGCTATCGCCACCGCGATTTGACAATGTCTAGACATTATGCAAGAAAGCCGACCCACCACTGGACTCATAGACATTATTGATCCAACAATCGCAGCCAGCTCTCGAGCTGACTTACACGGTTTGTCAAGTGCATATTCTAGTAATCTCTTAGCTTTATCTATGCGCTTCTCGCCAATTGAAATAAATCCACCTTTTACATCCCAAATAATGCCAAGCCATTCTATATTTTGGGTAGGTTCCCAAATGCTCTTTTCTTGATTAACAATGAAACCCGCCGCGAGTAAATCTCCCTGCATGTGGTGAGATGCGTAATTTGCTTTTTCATATGATTCTTCAAAGTTTAGTCCGTCATCCAAATATAGTACTGAATGCAGTCCTCTGCATCTCCATAACTTCACTAGAGGACGAAGCAATTTCGTGAACATATAAGGAGCAGTAGATAACCCGAAGGGCAGGACATTAAACATAAAAAATCTTTCTACGCCATCCTGGAAAGTCCAACAAAAACCCAGGTACTGTCTATGCTCGGGAAAAATGTCAACATGATGGTAGCCACTTTTTAGATCAAACTTGGTTGCGTAACCACCTTGAACGAAATATTCCAATGCTTTTTTATGGTCTTCAAACTTAAACTTCTGCTTATAAATGCATTTGTTCACGATCCTTAGATCCAAAATCAGTCTTTTCTTTCCCGACGACTGAACTGACACTGACAGTGGATTAACAACATGTAAATCTTTTCGGCACCCGACTTCAGAAATCCTGTCTCCTTCTAAGAGCTCTTCTATGGCTTCTTTAACAAAATCGTCATATAAATTCGCCGACTTATTATTCTTTCTAACGCAGTATGGTGGCACTACCACAAACGGGATCTTGTAACCCTCTCGTATTGTGTCGATAATAAACTCGGGGGCTTCAATCCTTTCCCAAAATCTAATATGTTGTTTAAGTCTCCCTCTGACCGAGCAATTCTTTAAAGGCTCATTAGGTTTTTGTGACCTAGAAACAGTTTCTCCTTTTTGTTCTAAAAGTACCTCAAGTATGACGGATTCATCGTCAGATAAGTCATTAACTTCATTTTCCACTGCTTGGGGCGCTGTACTCGGAATTTGTGCTGTGTTGCCAATTCTTTTTGGCGTAGCTTCCATATCCACCGCGTACTCCACCTTGCCTGTAGGGGTAGCCAGCTCGACATTCAGAGCTCCAGTGCCCTCTGTAGCCACATGAGAAACATATATCGTTGGGCTGAGAACGACTTGATTGATAGCCTTGATCCGTCGCATCGGGAAAAACAGTGGAGAAAAAACGTTAGAAGGCACTAAAACAAGTCATGAAAAGACAAAATAAAACAAAACCCAAGGAACCATAATTAAATTTAGCGTAAGCTGTGGTAAGGTTTCTTGTTGCTGAAACGTGGAGGACGATTCTATTCTGCAAACCTGCTTTTATACCCCCTCGAGTATGCAGGAACAATGGTTCCTGATTGAATTGTCCTGTGACTAAGAAAACAACTTACTCATAAGTACATGACGATTCGTCATGCCATCAAACAGTAGGAAAATACATTTTGTGGGAGATTAAGAAGGTGCAAGCTTTTGTTCCCCAAACAGCTTGAAGCAGCAAGAAACTACTGATGACTTGCTTTGAATCGTTCTATAAAAGAGCTTTGAATCGTTCTATAAAAGAGCTTTGAATCGTTCTATAAAAGAGCTTTGAATCGTTCTATTAAAAGAGCTTTGAATCGTTCTATAAAAGAGCTTTGAATCGTTCTATAAAAGAGCTTTGAAACGTTCTATAAAAGAGCTTTGAAACGTTCTATAAAAGAGCTTTGAAATCGTTCTATAAAAGAGCTTTGAATCGTTCTATTAAAAGAGCTTTGAATTTTGCTTCTTCAGGATATATTATTCTATTTAGACATTTTCTTTCATTTTTTGAAGTACAAATTATCATTAAGCTTGTATGAAGAACATCTCATAAATGAGACGCCTCAGAATAAAGAACGAAATCGAAATTGTTTGGGCCAGATATTTTCAACTGTTCGGCTGAAAATCAACGTCTCGATCTTGCGTTATTACTTAAAACAAGATCGTAAAGCCCATCAATTTTTAGAACACAGACAAAGGAGAGGAGAGAGGAGGAGAGAGGAAAGAGGAGAGAGGAAAGAGGAGAGAGGAGGAGAGAGGAAAGAGGAGAGAGGAGAGAGGAGAGAGAATGAGTGGGAATTTGAAAGAACTTTCTAAGAATCTTGGGCGTGCCACCTGAACGATTCAAAGGAGAGGTGAGGGAATTCGGAAAGTATTTCCAAAGAATCTTGGGCGTGCCGCCTGAAAAATTCAAAGGAGAGGAGAGAGGAGTCTGAATTTGAAAGAATTTCCTAAGAATCTTGGGCGTGCCACCTGAAAGATTCAAAGGAGAGGAGAGCGAATTCGGAAAGAATTTCCAAAGAATCTTGGGCGTGCCGTCTGAAAGATTCAAAGGAGAGGAGAGGGAATTTGAAAGAATTTCCAAAGAATCTTGAGCGTGCCGCCTGAAAGATTCAAAGGAGAGGAGAGAGGAGAGGGAATTTGAAAGAAATTCTGTATTTTCACTATATAAACATTATTTTCTTCATTATCTCATGCCAAGCTTAGTTCACGATCCATATCCGCCCGAATTAAAAACGGATGCGAGGGAGGCTATATCCGCCTTACTATCCATATTTCTACCCTACTTCTACTCTAGCTTTGTCCGAATTGGCCTAAATCAATCATCGGCATCCCTACAGTCAGGTACTTTTATGCAATCGCCTTCCACTTCATGTTGACCTTTGCCATTCGTGTTGCGTCAATGCTCACACACGATAATCTCAGTTTCGCTACAAAACATTTTATCCTATCTATCTGATAGCATTTTAATGTTAAAATACACTACTAATACTTCTCTCCATGTCGTATTGATACCATACAAACCCCTACCAATCCTCTACTCTGGCTCATAACCAAAGTGAAGCTGGTTTCAGATTTTTGGTGTCAGGTTTTTGACTCAGATTATTGGTTCTGGTGTCAGATTTTTTCCGGGGGGCACGACGGCAATCAGCCTTTAATTCGTTCTATCTCTTGATAAACGTTTCGAAATGCAATCACACGTAACAACACCTTAGAGACTGGGCTTTAGCCGCTCCTGAATACATTCTAGTGTGTTAGACTTTCACTTAAAAGTAAATAAATAGCGGTGTCAGATTTTTTGGTGTTTGATCTCTGTGTTCATACCACAAATATTTCTCTCGTATCATGTTGTAGTATCACGTTGCTCTAAATAAAACATTGTCACGCTGATCCCCAACCCTATAAGACCTATCCAAAGAACATTACACACTTACACTATGTATTCTCTCACTTATTTATCAACTTCAAAGTCAAAACCCGTTTCAAAACGGACAAGTATCGCGTGGTGTCAGATTTTAGAATCAGGTTCACGTTACCGCGTGCGATTCAAGTTGAGAATCTGCTCAAATTAAAGAACCTGTATCGGTTTTTATGTAGTACAGTCGAGATACTGACTGACTGCGACTGACTGCAAAAATCTGATTCTAAAATCTGACACCAAGCGATACTTGTCCGTTTAGAAAGATATTCACTGCAAAGTCCATGCAACTTGAAGTATCTCGACTGTACTACATAAAAACCGATACAGGTTCTTTAATTTGAGCAGATTCTCAACTTGAATCGCACGCGGTAACGTGAACCTTGTTGAACGTGACTCGGACTGCAAAAATCTGATTCTAAAATCTGACACCACGCGATACTTGTCCGTTTTGAAAGATTTTGACTTTGAAGTTGATAAATAAGTGAGAGAATACATAGTGTAAGTGTGTAATGTTCTTTGGATAGGTCTTATAGGGTTGGGGATCAGCGTGACAATGTTTTATTTAGAACAACGTGATACTACAACATGATACGAGAGAAACTATTTGTGGTATGAACACAGAGATCAAACACCAAAAAATCTGACACCGCTATTTATTTACTTTTAAGTGAAAGTCTAACACACTAGAATGTATTCAGGAGCGGCTAAAGCCCAGTCTCTAAGGTGTTGTTACGTGTGATTGCATTTCGAAACGTTTATCAAGAGATAGAACGAATTAAAGGCTGATTGCCGTCGTGCCCCCCGGAAAAAACCTGACACCAGATCCAATAATCTGAGTCAAAAACCTGACACCAAAAATCTGAAACCAGCTTCACTCTGGTAGTTTATATCGTAGCAAATAGTTCTGACATCAGAAAATCAGAATCTATTGGGACTTTCTTTCGTAAATTACCTGCTAAAATAGCAAACGGTGATCCGTGACATACACTTTCCTTTGCGGTCAGCTTATACAGCTTTGCCGAAATCAGTAGCTCTCCATCTTGTAGGGGTATTGTAAGTCCTTGACCGGCCGAATAGCTATACGCAAACCAGTTCTTGACGAGTTTCAGAGTCGAAAAGAAGACTCGAAGCATATTTTAAAACGGTCGTCAGAAAGCATGTTTCAGCCCAGGTTATTTGCTTGGCAATAAAATGAATTTGGCGCAAAAATCTTCATGATTGTCGAATAAGGTATAATCCAATATTATAAAAGCCAATGATCATGGCTTTCTGCTTTATATTTATAAAACATCTAAGACAACATGAAGACAGACCCCCAAATTTGATTAACACTATGTTCGTAATCTGCGGTTGAAACCATAGCAACATTAGCTCCCTGCTGTTCGCAATAAAAACGGGCTTGCGGCTTGTTAATCGCGAAATTACCGCCAATTCTGATGAAACGCGACCACCTAGAATTTGAGGATTCAGTTTGTACATTGCTTTAGGCGGAATGACGGAATGTAGATTAAGCTCTAGAGTTCAATTTAGAAAAGTGTGAAAAATAGTAATAATTTTAAATAGTACTAAATAGTGCTATTTCTATTGTTTTCTACGGACCAATCTTAAAAATACATAATATCAGAACTTAGCCTCGCATTCAGGAGTAGTTTGTTTTGTTATTCTAATTTTTCCTTTTGTTTTGTATCTTGGAAGTGAGGCTAAGCTGAATTTCAAGTATTTTTAAGATTGGTCAATTTAGTACTAATTAGTTATTTAGTTTTCACGCTTTTCTTAATAATAATCTTTAATGAGGATGCCTAGATCACTAATTAAAAGTGCTTTTCACTAAGGTCCTAAAAGAAAATAACAATAGAAAATAAAATCATATAAATAATTACAATAAGACTATAAAAACTATATATATATATAAATACTAGCTTCTGGACTACCTTCATTTGTTAGAGACACTACAGATTTATTAAATAGAATAGAAAATTTAAATAGGTTAGTAGAACGTTTTCCAGATGATACACTGTTAGTGTCATGGGACGTTGTAGCAATGTTCCCTAACATTGACAATAAGTTAGGTTCAACAGCAGTTAAAAATGCTTTGAATTCTAGAACGAAAAAGATCCCTTCGACAAAATGTTTATTAGAAGCAGTAGAAATATGTTAGGGAAGGACTTCTCTTGGTAAAGCTTGGTACCGTTCTGAAGTTATCTTTATTCGTTAGCTCTCGTTACTCTTCGTATTTATAATGACAGTTTACAAGAACTGATCTATATCCATTTCGTACGTGTTTGTTATTATCATATCGTAAGATAGATCACAACAGTGAAACACGAAATGGATTCACAAAGCAATCTAGATATTTAGTATAGCTAGAGTTCAAGATACTATGTTAAAGTTATACTGTTAGATAGCAATAATTATAAGTTATCTAGTTGTGTTGAAATACCATAGCTATAAACGATGGACAAGAACATATAACGATATTCGGTGTAACTGGAGGTTTGGACAATTTAGCACAGAGTAATCTTTGGTCCGATAGCTACAATACTGTAGATGATAACCTTAAAAGCATTTCCATTAAAGCAAAGAGTGCTTTCCTGTATCTGTAGATAAATGTCAAAAGGTCCAGTCGCACTGAGTACAATTTCGACACGGAACACAGTTTTAATATTTTTATCAAGACTAAGGCGATTCTGCGTAAGCTTTCAAAGAGACACCGAGTCTCAAAGCCGGTAATGGAATCTAGTCCAAAAGACGATAGTTATCTCTGTAGCGAGTTACGAATAACACATAACATCCTGGCTTTCATTGAGAGCACAGTCTCTCTGTTCAAGAAAGCTTTTTAGAATGAAAATACAAATAATATTTAACAGAAAAACAATGGTTATTTCCTTCATAACAAACAAATATGCCTTAAGCATAATAATTCAGATTTCAATGAAACATCTTACTTACAAATTCATGGAACGGCTATGGGACCTAAAAACGCCTGCAGTTATGCAGACTTAGCCATGGGTGAAATAGACAAATTAGCAAAATTAGGAAATATTAAACCTTTTTGTTGGTGGAGGTACAGAGACGACATCTTAGATTTATGGACTCAAGGTGAAGACAAATTAATTGAGTTTACTAATTATATTAATTCTTTATATCCTACTATTAAATTCACCATAACGTATTCTAAAGAAAAGATTAACTTTTTAGATTTAACTTTATTCTTGATTGATGGTCAAATCAAAACTGATGTTTATTCCAAGCCTACAGACAGCCATCTCTACTTACCACCATCTAGTGCCCACCCTTATAATTGTAAAAAGTCAATACCATATAGCGTAGCACTTAGGATAAAAAGAAATTGCTCTGATAGAGAGTATTTAGAGAAACGTAATACAGAATATCAAGAATATTTAATTCAGCAAGGTTATGATAAAAAGTTAGTTAGATCTCAGTTTTCAAAAGTTGATCAATTAGATAGAAAAAATATATTAAAGGTCAATAAGACTAAAAAGAATAGAAATATTGTTCCTTTTGTTACAGATTTCAATCCCAATTGAAATAACTTAAACAAAATAATTAAGGAATATACTTATCTCTTAGAATCTACACCAGATCTTAAAGACATGTTTTCTAAAAATAGAATAATAACTGCTTATAGAAGACCAAAAAATTTAAAAGAAATCTTAGCTCCTTCTAAGTTTAAGATTACTAGGAACTATAATGAAATTAATTTAGATGATGTAGGTTGTTTTACATGTGAGAATAGATGTGATCTTTGCACTAATTACTTAGAATCATCTAAAAAGTTCACTAGTTATTCTACAAATAGATTTTATTGTATCAAACAACATCTTAGTTGTAAATCTAAAAAATATAATTTATTTAATTTCATGTAAAAAATGTCGAGTTCAATATGTAGGCTCAACCAGAAACGAATTTAAGGTTAGATTTAGAAATCACAAGTCAGCTATGTTAACTAAGAAAACCACTTGTGAAGTAGCTATACATTATAATAGTGCACCTCATAAGTTATCGGATTTTAGCTTTATGTGCATTGAGTCAATACATAATTTAGAAAACATAGAACAAAACCTACTTAACAGAGAAGCATATTGGTGTACTCAATTGTTTACTTATCAGCCATTCGGACTTAATAAAAGATTAGAAATTAATTCTAGGAATAGAATTAACTATAATAATTAATAGCAATTTAATTGATTGTTATTATTATTTTTCATGGTGCTTATCTTTAGTTTGTTTATTGTATTTTTTGTATGCAGACTGAGGTGGTTCGCGTTAGTAGCAATCTCTTGATCAGCATAGGGGTCATCCTTTAGTTTTTTGGTGGTAGTTTTACTTTAGTTCTAGGTTCCTGGGGTTCATTTTTAGCGCGCGCTTTGTATGTGCGCACGCGCGCTATTGTTGTTTTCTTGTTTTCTTGTGTCACCTAGTGGACATGATTTAGCGGTTGGCTGCGCGCGGATCAAATCAGTCTTGCTGATGAAGGCCGAATGGCCGAAACGTACAATTAAACAGTGTACAAAGTTACAAGTTGGTGTCTTGGTTTTACCTTTATTCTACATATATTCTACATATATATAAACATACATGTAAATAAAAATTTCAAAAAACGAATAAATCAAAAAAGCCAATACATAGCAAAATAGATAATAAGATATATATAAAATACAATAATAAGATATAATAAGATATATATAAATTGCACGTGTTAGAATAACATATTGGTTTGGTCTGGTTGGAAATGGCTAATAAACGATACATGCAATTGAATTATTGAGCGAAAACTATTCATACTTCGATGATTCACATGTGATTGACGTCCACCTAATGCAAAGTACAAACCATCAAATCAAAGTCTAGAGTAGTCGCGTTTCATCGGAATCGGCGGTAAAGCATAATAATAATCGCGGAGAAAAAGACTCGCGGACTTTAAACACGCGAAATATAACCATTTAATCCGACATGAACAATAAACGTTATTTAATACGAAATTGGTTTTTAAAACGACTTATTCAACAACCAAAAGACCCGATAATACTAAGAGAGCGAATCGCGCGGAATCTGATGTTTGGGATATGATCGTGGCGCTAAATCTATTTTTAGTAACCGGAAGGTGAGCTGTACAGGACCCGAAATGATCCCTGGCTCCGAAATGATCCCCAAAGTGTCTAGACTGGCTCCGAAATGATCGCCAGACTGTTCCGAAATGATCCCCAGTGAAATAAATTCTGGAATGGTTGTATTCAGTCCCGTTCATTCTTTTTCTCTTTTTCTTTCTTCTGTTTCTCTGGGGTTTTTTTCTTCCTTCCTTTCGTCTTTCTCTCTCTCTCTATCTTTCTTCCTTTCGTCTCTCTCTCTCTATCTTTCGTTCTCCCTTTCTTTCTCTAATACCGTAGAATCCCGGTTATAAGCCCCCCCGGTTTAAGCCCACCTGTCTGCTAACATAAATTTCCTCCCGGTTATAAGCCCTCCGGGTTATAAGCCCCCCGGCCCCGGTTATAAGCCCCCTTCATTTACTCCTCCCCATACGGGGTATCATATACAGGAAACAATAATCAGGCTATTGGTGTACGTAGCAAACGAGACCGATGGAGTCCAGTAGAATACGGTAGGTCATTGCTTGAAAATCCGCTCAGATTATATATTTTTTCTGAGCATATTCACGTTTAAAAACGTTTACTGTTATTGTTGCATGAACACTGTTTAACTAAAATGGTCACGATTATTAACATTGTTTTTTTTTTAATAGAACGGATTTCAGACGTTTTTTCCTCCCTTTTATAAGCCCCCTCGGTGATAAGCCCCCCTGATTATAAGCCCACCACAAAACCCTTACGAAGTTATATAAGCCTAGGGCCAGTTATAACCGGGATTCTACGGTATATATATATATCAAATCATGAAATGTTACGAACCCGGGGCCGTACGAATCTACTGTGAACGTCTAGATGTTTCTTTGGATAATTTATTAGTTCTATTCTTACATAATCATAGTGCTATGCTAATAGAGTGCAATTTAGAAAAGCGTGAAATAGTACTAACTTTAAATAATACGAAATAGTGATATGTCTATTGTTTTCCATTGTTTCATTAGTGCTATTTAGTACTAATTAGTTATTTAGTTTTCAAGCTTTTCTAAATTGCACTCTATTGTTATAGTTTCATTCATATACATTAATTATTATGAACTTTTGTAAAATATTATTGGATTAAACTCATGTACATTGTATGTGTACCAAAGTCCCATATTACTATTATTATTATTATTATTATTATTATTAATATTATTATTATTATTATTATTATTATTATTATCTAATTTCTTCCTTCTTTCGTCTCAACATTCGTCTGGACAGCGAGTATGACCAGAAGTACATAATTAGTTATGGACTTCTGGTATGACTATGATTTTCGTCTACGAGACATTAGGGACCTTGACGGCGAAGTTCGAATAAAGTGTTTTGTTGTCTGTTGTTTTCATAATCGTTTCTTTTTCCATGTTTTCACTAAATTTGCGCCCCCTTTCATGAATGACATCGTCTTTTTGTCCCCGGTTGACATTCTCTCTGCGTCGTCAAACATAGGCATTTCACGTCGTAGTTTAGCACCCAACGCATGAAGTTAAGACCAAATCGAGCTCATTTCAAACATTCCAACAAGAAGTTATTGAATGTTGTAATTAGCGCTATTGTTTCTCTGACGTCGTCGTCGTCCATTCCGTCCTCGAAGACGCACTATAAAAGGGCATGCTCCGCCCACAATTTTTGAATAGTAATGAGTTTCAATGTGGCGGACAATGGCTGAACATGGCTGAACAACGGGGTAAAATGATTTTCTTAATAAAATCACATTTCAACAGCAAAGTTAATGAAGAAATTATAATTTTCCGTCTAAAACAGTTATAATAGACGAACGTGTCAATATGTTTCGTATTCTGTAGTTATATATACGATTTTCAGTCGCACCACGCGTCTACGTACGAAGAATATTTTGAATTTCGCGCGCCATGTATCACACGTACAAATTCATGAGCCGAAATCCTCTTTGCCTGTAATAAGCATTTCCAAGCATAAAACTATGTTCGGTCATTTCTACATAAAGCGACAAGAGTATTGTTTTCATTACAGAAGTTACGTTCGTCCTCGTTGTCGTTTGTCTTGTTGTGTATTGTTGTGTATTGTTATGGTGTCGTCGTTTGTTATGAGGTAAATGTGTCGAGCATTTGTACATCTCTGTACTTTTATGGTAAAGGCCGGCAAGGATTCGAAACCTATGCTGTGAGTATATTTAATTTGCAAATGGCATTTCCATGTCTTGGCGGAGAAATTTAGGATAACCTACGAAAGAAACGATAAAGTGATAGTGAATTGTACAACAAAAATTATCCATGTGCGATTTTAGTACCTTTATTTCCACAGTTTCTTGTTCATTTGATTGATTTATAGAGCTTGCAGTTCTTGAGATCCTCTCCCTGTGACGTCTCGGTAGATTTGATTGACAGATCCAACGAACTTACCCCAGGTACCTCTCCTTTTATAGTGCGTCTTCGTGTTCGCACATGGATAATTTTTGTTGTACAATTCACTATCACTTTTCACTTTGGTAAAAATTATGGTACTTTGACTTCATAGGAATCGTTTGCCGTTTTGAAGTCGCACGGCTCAGTTCTAGCCAGTATTATTATGCTTATCGTTTCTTTCGTAAGTTATCCTAATATCCTCGCCAACACATGGAAATGCCATTTGAAAATTAAATGCTTATTACAGGCAAAGAGGATTTCGGCTCATGAATTTTTAGATGTTGAATGTACGTGTGATACATGGCGCGCGAAATTCAAAATATCCTTTGTACGCACGAGGAGCTTTACCCAAGAAAGATTTTCGCAGTGGGGATCCTTTAATTCAATCACCAACTCTCTAAAATGGTGATTTTGGGTGTGAACGTTTTTTAGGTGTGTTGGATTTATCTGGAAATCTGAAGTATTATAATAACAATAGACAAAAATAAAAGCAATGTAATATCACACAATCGCTCTAATTTTACGATAAAAGGCCAATGTTTTCTTATAGATCATAAAAACGTGTCATTAATATTGTCCTAGCAGATTAGCATATTTCGAAAAGCGTTCGGAAGGTGGAATGCACAAGAGAAGGTGACAAACTAGAACAAAAGAGCTGCATAATGAATCAACAACTTACAACTACTGAAACTGGTTGAAAAATGTTCTGATTTGAAGCTTATATTGAGCTTGATTTTACACGAACATATCAGCTACAATCTAAATTTGAGCAAAATCAATTTTAAACAAAATTTATCGACGGCATTTTTAATTATGTCTTTTTTAGTAAAAATAGAACGAATGGTGGACAACAAGAGCAAAGTAAACACCTCATCGTGTATGACTTGAGCTCACATTTTCCGATGTCTTTGCAAGCGATTTCTCTCAACTTTTTTCAGAAAAGTAGTTCAATATCATTGCAACAATTCAAGTTAAAATTGAGTTTTAATACGCCAGATTTACTTGGATTTCAGGTGATTGATGTAATTGTTTTATTTACGCTTGAATTATTTACTCAAAAAATTTAATCGAATATATCTCAAAAACGCTCTCACAGAATTTGATTACATTCACTAGAACTAGAGACAATTATGCCCACTATAAGATCAGAAGAGCATTTTCCCAAAATAATCCTAGAATCTATAGAAATCGAGAATATGTAAAAAGAAGAATTCTCTCTCAGCGTTGCCATAGTAACGCCGATCTCCATAAAACATACTTCATCAGAAACTTTGATCTTTCTGTAACAAGGTTGAAATACTCAATTTACCAATAGATCGTTCACAAATGCACAATTGTGTTTCAAACGCAAGAGGTATCGCTACGGAAAAACCCAATCGAGTTAAATACACTAAATGCCCTGAGATGAATTTTGGTTACAACGACGGATTCACATAACATGGAGACCATTACTTTCATACAATTTTGTTACATTCTGTGCACCATTATAACTACTATTCACAACACTCGTAATGACATGCAAATATGAAATAAGGTCTAATACTACTTCATTAGTGGCTAGGTGTGCATAGGCACGCGAATGACGCTACGGGATGACTATAAATACGAAATCAATCCGGTTCAGCACTCCCTTCTTGCTCAGTTTCCAGCGGAACAGTGGTGGGAGGAACTTTTCTTCTTTTCTTTTTGGTTTACGACCCACGCGAATCTGAACATGGCCGAGGTCCCCGGCGTTCCTGTTCGACGACCTGCAGTATAGACGAAAAGTAGCCGGGTTGTTCCACTTTGCTCCGCCAGCACCACTGAACGAGTTGAAGCCGAAGCCGAAGCCTCAGGGCGAACTTGAGTCGAATACTTGAATGTTGATTTGTTAAAGTAAGTGTTGAATGTACATGCTGTTTAGCAAGGGTTTGTCTGTAGAATGAATCAGGCTCCATCGACTGGATGGTTTGTTGAAATGTTTGCTCGCTGCGTGTATCGCTAGGTGAGAGTTTGCACGAGTTTATTTGTAGAATGAACCCTTCGTCAGTATGTTGATTCAATGTTATTTTGCATGTATGGAGAAGAATTTTCACCGTTGAACTATCTGTAGAATGGATTCTTCTACAGGATGGTTCGTTCGACGACTCTAGATATAGCTTGAGCCCAGATACGCATGCGCATGCCTCGACGTGGGATGATCGCATGGCCTCAACCACGTGGGATGATCGCAGGGCCTCGACCACGTGGGATGATCGCATGGCGATGACACAACAGTGTTCCAGGGCGAGGTTTCACCGTTTCAGTACCAGGGTGAGTTTTCACCGTTGACCAGGGTGAGGTTTCACCGTTTCAGTACCGGTGAGTTTTTTCACCGTTTCAGTACCAGGGTGAGTTGTTACCGTCTCAGTACCAGGGTGAGGTTTCACCGTTTCAATACCAGGGTGAGTTTTCACCGTTTCAGTACCAGGGCGAGGTTCCACCGTTGACCAGGGTGAGTTTTCACCGTTTCAGTACCAGGGTGAGTTTTCACCGTTTCAGTACCAGGGTGAGGTTCCACCGTTGACCAGGGTGAGGTTCCACCGTTGACCAGGGTGAGGTTCCACCGGCCGTTGACCACTGAGGGTGAGGTTCCACCGTTGACCAGGGTGAGGTGCCACCGTTGACCAGGGTGAGTTTTCACCGTTTCAGTATCAGAGGGAGGTTTCACCGTTGACCAGGGTGCGCTTTCACCGTTGACTAGGGTCACCGTTGACCAGGGCGCATTCTCACCGTTGACCAGGGAGGTTTCGCATTTCACCGTTGACCAGGGTGCGCTTTCACCGTTGACTAGGGTTGACCAGGGTGAGCTTTTCACCGTTGACCAGGGCGCATTCTCACACGTTGACCAGGGTGAGTTTTCGACCGTTGACCAGGGTGCGCTTTCACCGTTGACCAGGGTGCACCGTTGATTTGACCAGGGTGAGTTTTCGACCGTTGACCAGGGTGCGCTTTCACCGTTGACTAGGGTGTTTCACCGTTGACTAGGGCGCATTTTTTCACCGTTGACGAGGGTGCGCTTTCACCGTTGACCAGGCTGCGCCTTCACCGTTGACTAGGGTGCGTTTTTTACCGTTGACCAGGGCGCGTTCTCACCGTTGACCAGGGTGAGTTTTCGACCGTTGACCAGGGTGCGCTTTCACCGTTGACCAGGGTGCGCTTTCACCATTGACTAGGGTGAGTTTTCACCGTTGACTAGAACGTGTTTTCACCGTTGACCAGGGTGCGCTTTCACCGTTGACCAGGGTGCGCTTTCACCATTGACTAGGGTGAGTTTTCACCGTTGACCAGAACGTGTTTTCACCGTTGACCAGGGTGAGTTTTCACCATTGACCAGGGTGCGCTTTCACCATTGACTAGGGTGAGTTTTCACCGTTGACCAGGGTGAGTTTTTGACTGTTGACTATAGGGTGCGGTTTCACAGGGTCAGATGTTTGCCAATGAATTGTGAAATGATTGAATGTGATAATCAAGTCTCAGAGTTTTGATAGCTTTGAAAAAGGGGTACCTAAATCAACCCCCCGGTTATACTGGGTCTTAGGTGTTATCTCTCTGCTGACTTGTCGGGGTTTGTATTGTTTTTCACAAGAATATTGTAGGAAACGTAGTTAGGCCTTGTAAGGCGATGTACAGCATGCAGATCCGCATGCACGGCGGTCTTCTGCATGGAAACCCCGTCGTACTGTCGGCAGAGGAATGACAGCCAGTATCACGTGGTTGTGATGTGGAAAAAAAGCGGAGTGTTCCCTCCAGTGATTGGTCGATCCAGTCGGGTGCGTTTGTTCTTACGAGTTCCAGGCGGTTGTGCACTGTTGTAAGATGAACACGTAGCCGAGGCTGTTATGTATTGCGTTGTGATACAACATAGCAACGTGTGAATGAGTGAGTCCCTAAGGACTAGACTCTAAGATAAATATAGTGTTATGAATAAAGTAATTCATTCAATCCAAATGAGTCTCAGTCATGACATGACATGATGGTGTCAGGACTAAAACGAAACCCACAAGAAAATGGCTACGATATTCAGCATTAAGGAATTGGATGTAGATTCTTCGAATCTTAACGAAGAGTGGAAGCGATGGAGACAGACAATAGAACTAGTACTCCAAGGTCCTCTAGCGGACAAGAGTGAGAAACAACAGTGTGAATTCTTTTTGCTGTACGTTGGGCAACCGGCGAGAGATGTGTACAATATTGGTTGATCACAGAGTCCGAGAAAGATAATATTCAGGTTCTATTAGTCAACAAGTTTGAAGCTCACTGTATTCCAAAACAGAATGTAACAGTATTAAGATTCAAATTTAATACACGAAATCAAGAGAATGAAAGTATCGATCAATACGTAACCGAGCTTAGGAAACTTGCCAAAGATTATGCTTTTGGTTCACTCAAGGAAGATCTTATCAAGGATATAATTGTTTGTGGAACAGACAACCCAGTAATTACTCGACACTTCCGCAGGAAGTGACCGAGTTAGAAAATGCGCTTTCTTTTTCTTTTTCCTTGGTAGTACACAAAATGCGAAGAATGTGATCGTATCGGTCAGGAATGTCTGTTTCAGGGTTTCGATGGGATGAAAACGGGGGCGATGATATCCGTACGCCTAATGAAGTAATTATATGCTCAAACGGGTGAAATGAGTTTTCCGAGCGTATATCAAACTAAATCCGAAGTATTGTTCTCTCTAGGGTCAGAAGTGCTGTGTAGCTAGAAGCTCGTGCTGTATCAAGAGAGAAGCAGTTGTGTTTAATATGCAGAAGAGAAATGAAGAAGCATCGATTGACTGAAAATAGTGCTATTGAAGCCTTTGAAAGCTTAAATATATTTAACAAAAACAAACGCGCCTTGAAGGGCGTTATCAGAATCATCTGACCTATGCAACCTCAAGACGTACCAAGTACGTACTGATTCGAGATCTTTATCTATGATCACCGACAAATAGTCTCCCTCGTCACGCAACTGTCATTGTCATTGTCATAACGTACACTAGACGTATGATCATCAAACAGGGTCAAGTATCGGAGATTGTCACGGAAGAATGACTCTTCTCTTCTCTTCGTCTGTCAATTTTGAGATAGCTGTTCTACCAATGGTGTGTGTTGGTGAGCAAAGATAGAGATCTACTTGTCATAATGTCCGAGTATACGCTCATTAAGCGTCTTGTTAAAACAAAGCTTCTACAAGAAGAAGAGTTAATTACTTGGAGAAGGTGCTTGACCGTTTGCACGGTTCGCTCCGCCAATCCATTTGATTGTGGATATAATGTTGATGATGTGACGTGTTTGAAATTCCACGATTTGGAAAACTGTTTGTATTCTTCAGAGGTGTACTGCGGGCCATTATCAGAGAGTACTATCTCGGGTAGGCCATGACGGGCAAAGACAGATTTTGTATGAGCAATTACAATTGAGCTCTTGGTGTTCTCCAGCTTTGCGGTCTCAAAATAATTACTGCCGGTAAGAATCTACAATAAGAAGATAGTTAGTATTGTTCCACACGAATAAATCCGTGCATACCATTTGCCAAGGGCGTACGGGAATTTCGTGCGGACACAGGGGCTCGGCTTTTTTGGTTGGCATTTTGGGTTGCTGACATATCTCACATGTAGATACAAGATCCTCGATTTCCTTATTCACTCCACGCCAGAATAAGATATCTCTTGCTCTACTTTTGCACTTTTGCATACCCAGATGACAGCATGTATTTTGTTCAGCATGTCCTTTCGTAGGGACTTAGGAATTACGATCTTGTCAGTTCTGAAAATGATATCATCAGTGATAGATACTGAACTCGTCGCGATAATTCCAGAATGGTTGAACACATGGAGGAACTTCTTTCCTTGTTTCGGGCCACCGTTTTCGATGAATGTTCTTAGTTTTAGTAGCTCTTCATCAGTTGTTTCGTTGGTGGCACCTCGTGCACCATTGAGTGGGTGTTTTTCTATGAAAAAATGTGCCAAAACGGGCTCCCCCGGATATACCTTGCCGGGGATTATTGTATTGTATTTTTGTGAGAGTATTGTTAGCTATGTTGATATTGTACAGTCCTGCATTCAAGAGTTGGGACAAGATTTGGGAACTGTAAGATTTGGGGACTGTAAGATTTGGGGACTGTAAGATTTGGGGACTGTAAGATTTGGGGAGTGAGGACTGTAAGATTTGGGGACTGTAAGCTAGATTTGGGGATTGGATAAGATTTGGAGGTTGTGAGGATTGGGGGTTATTTCAGGGATTAAGATAAAGGGATGAGAAAGGGAATTGATAGTGAATCGGATGCTTTATGTTGTCTGCCTATTATGACCAAAGTTGTAATAGATAGGTGCAGGGGCGCTGGTCAATATTTTGCCCCATACCTTAATTCAACTGAGCACGAATGCGAGTGTTGTAGAATAGTATACTATTCACAACACTCGTAATGACATGCAAATATGAAATAAGGTATAATACTACTTCATTAGTGGCTAGGTGTGCATAGGCACGCGAATGACGCTACGGGATGACTATAAAAACGAAATCAATCCGGTTCAGCACTCCCTTCTTGCTCAGTTTCCAGCGGAACAGTGGTCGGAGGAACGGCCCACCCTACCCCTCCCGACAGATTCGCGTGGGTCGTATTCCCCTGACACTGCTAAGCCAAGCTGTACCAGCTTGGCTTAGACCGCTGGTCAATATTTTGCCCCATACCTTAATTCAACTGAGCATGAATGCGAGTGTTGTAGAATAGTATACTTTACCGGCTCCACTACCCCAAGAAGCTTTCCAAATTCCGTGGGAGCAATTGATGGGACATATACCCCAATAAATCGGCCTTCGGAGAGGCAAGGGAACTTTTACAGTGGACATCGACACAGACATGTAATGAGTATCCAAGTAGTCTGTGACTGCTTAGGTCACATACGATTTATTCAAGCTGGATTCCCAGGACATTTGAATGAAACTGGGGCCTATTTGAGAATGCAGCCGATAGGGCCTGGGCAGTGGCGGATCCAGGATTTCAGTACAAAGGAAGGTGGATAATTGGTGGGTGGATAATTGGTGTTTATTGACGCCAGGAGCGTATAGCTAGACCTTTTTTTTTGCTGGTCCACAAAAGTGAACCAGGGCCGTAGCAATGGCCAAGCGGTGGGGGAGACGCCTAGCAAGCGCCATAGGCGTGAGCCGGTAGGGGGTATGGGGGCATGCTCCCCCAGAAAATTCTGAAATCTAGAGGCTCGAAAATGCTATTTCCAGCGTTCTCCAAGAGTTATTTGTGATTTACGCTATTTACTAATTACTCGCTAATTACTTCCTACACTGTCTCAGCAAACCAATGCTGACTAACACTTGAGAATTTCGATGGCTGAATCGATTCGGACAATCCTTTAATTCACGAAAGTCCGTAAGAACGCGCTATGAATCGTGCTCTGCTCTGACCAAGGCTGGTTTACAACCGGTTTCTCCTAAACCGTGTCAATAACGCGAAACATGAAAGGGAGTGTTAGAACACTTACAATACAGTGGAACCCGGTTAATACGAACACCATCGGGACGAGACGCAGTGTCCGTATTAACCGGGTGTCCGTCTGAATAAACAGGTATATTTTATAGGCATTTGTTTGAGTTTCGATTCAGCCGGGACAGAACAACATGTCGGTAATAACCGGGTGTCCGTTACGCTGGGATCCACTCTACTTCTAATTCATATTTTTTCTCAGTTAGACCTCTAGAGGAGGGTGGCTAGCCACCCAATCCACCCCCCCTGTATCCGCCCCTGCTGGGTTAATCTTAGATTTCCCAGCTAACTGTGAGCTGCTGGCCGATAATTTAAAGGATATGCTGCTCGTGCTCCTCTTCGCACAATGTGGCGACAAGCGCAACTGAGACGTATCACGGCCTGGTAGACTTTGTCGGCTATAGCTATGAAGCAAAATATAGATACCACAAAAAGTACAGAATGAAAGTAGAACATGTCATTAAACATATAAAAGACTACAGAGCATCCAGAAATATATGGCGGCATCCACGGTGGTTTCATCTTTGAATTATGTGCATTTATGGCTGAGAGACACATACGACTTTTTCTTGGCTTTGACAGGACAAGTTTGTTTTTGTTTGATTTCCCAATGGATTAATATGTTTAGGAGTATCGATTGACAAATGATACATTAGTATGGCGAAAAATGTGCTCATTTGTCTAAAATGGCGGGAGAAAAAGAAAAAAAAAGTGTTATTTGAAACAACATACTCGTGTTTCTTAGCCAAGACAATGCTGTCTTTGTCATTCAAATAAACGTTCTTTCAAAATTTGCATCTGCGTAAAAGTAGCGTAAAAGTCTCCGTCTTATGAGAAATCTCTATTACGCGTTCTATTTTTAGAACCGCCGCGCAGCGCTATTGGCTGAACTGCTTGGTGTAGCGGTGCTTGTGCTCCGGTGCACCTTGTTGCTGCTGATCGAGGTACTTGTTGGCCTCTTAACTGGACCAAAGCAGCCTGCTTAGGTTGGATAGTGATCGACATCTGCTTCGGCGACGTACGTTGAGAAATGTTCAAACCCTAGTACTACAGCAGCGTGCAGCAGCATTATCCTATTCTTAAATAGTCCTTAACTAGGTCGCACGGACTACATGTAGTTTCGTGGATATTTTGTCAATGAGAATATTCTGAACATCAGATTTCCACACGGCAATCATGTAAATCAGTATGCAGTAATAGTATGCATGTATTTTTATATTTTTATTTGTATATCCACAGGTAGCCCAAGCTCACCATTTGAAGCTTTATATATAGATTTCATTATACAGTGCAAATTTATTAAAAATCGAAAATACGATAAATCGTTTTTAAATTGTTTTTATTTGTTTTTTGTGAGTTTATTTAACTTTGGGAAAAATCTGGTGTCCCTACGACTGAAAACTAAGCGAGTTATAGCCATTTGAATTTTACCCTATGGTGTATAAATGGCTATAACTCGCTTAATTTTAATCGTAGCGACACCAGATTTTTCTCAAAGTTAAATAAACTCACAAAGAACAAATACAGACAATTTAAAAACGATTTATCGTATTTTCGATTTTGAATAATTTACACTACATAATCTCTATATAAAGCTTCAAATGGTGAGCTTGGGCTACCGGTGGTATACACCTATTTCAAAAAACGTTGTCTGTGAACATATCTCAAGCGTACGCGACTAGACCGAAAGGGAGCATTATGATGGTACATTTTGATGTTTATGATCACGTTGAGCAACATCTGAATGTCTATTTGTGCTTTTATAACCATCAAGCGAGAGTACAACGCAGAACTTAACTTGGCCATGCCAGAATTAAAATATGTTGACATACCCATGCTCCCTTTCGGTCTGGTCGCGTAGTGTTTCAACTTGTATTGCCCATGTTATTGATGATTTTACCGTGTCAAAATAAACTATATGTATGTATGTATGTATGTATGTATGTATGTATGTATGTATGTGTGTATGTATGTATGTATGTATGTATGTATGTATGTATGTATGTATGTATGTAGTGTTGAACTGCTTGTTCGATTCCGCGGCTGTACGAGGGTTTTCTGGTTCTTGAACCGCCTGAGCCGCATATTGAACTTCTGCCATGACTGAATTCGTGTGGGTCGTAGGAAGAAATAAAACCAAAGTTTCCTTTCTCCTCACTCCGCCAGGGTAAGAAAGTGAGCAGGAGAGCGAGCGTGGCTTGCCTTCAGTATTTATACTAGCCTATTACGTAATACACATGCATCCTTTTTTGAAATAGCTCTATATTAAAATACAGATTTTAAAACCATGAATTAAGTATGTGTAGTGCTTTTAACAACCACGTATGACGGTACAACACAATGGGAGGCGCACCATCTTGCCATCAATTTATCTTTAAATAGAAAATAATAAACGAAATAACTAAATGAAAAGAGAAAATGAAACAAAACTAGAAAGTAGTAGGCAGTTCCCCTCGACCAATCTTGCCACAGGGATCCCAAACATGTTGTGTAAGTGATTTGGATTTTGGGCGCCATTTTGGTTCGTGCTAATATCAGCTTGACACCAACAAATCACACTAAATTTGCTTGAATGTTTAATTTGATTGCTCCATTGATCTTTCTCGAAACAATCCTCCTCTATCTCCCGTCATATTAGTCGTTTTGAATTGAATTTGGAGTCATGTACAAATTCAAACGTTGGATGAAGAAGGAAGCTGATGCAGAGAAGCCAGACGAGGTATGCAGTCTAGTGGTCTAGTAGTATAGAGTACAAACACTAAAAGCATGCAATACTTTGCACTATTTAGTACTAAATAGCACTAATTAAACAATAGAAAACAATAGAATTAGCATAATTTAGCACTATTTAGTACTATTAATGTTGCACGCTTTTAGTAAGTTATTTGTACTCTCTAGACTAGTGAATATCGTACTGAACCATTCACAGTGTTAGGGTCGATAGCCGTGTTCACACTACACCTCTAAAGTAGGCCTTAAGTTGTATACTTTAGTCTTACTTTCAGTGTGAACAGAATTTGGTCGACTTTTTTACTTTTAAAGTAACATACTAAATGTAGTTATGGATACCCCGGCCATACCAATCGATAATTCCGATAATCGATAATAATCAATAACAATCGATAATAATCGATACTAATCAATCGATTAATATTGGAAATCGATGAAAATCGATCACGTAAAAATGTGTGAGTATCGATTTTCATCGATTTCTATCGATAATTATCGATTTTTATCGATGCTTAGAAATCCTTGATATGTGGCATTAACTAGAGAGAGCAAGCTATAACACAACATATTTTATTGAAGACTTGTAAGTGCCTCTCGTACATAAATCATAATATTATAGCTCAACGTTAACTATAAAACACTTCAAGCGGAACAGATTTCACAGTGACCCGGTGTCGAACATACGCGATCTATTCACATCTGTAGATCACGTATCATATTCGCCGTGGTGAATTTTAGAAATCGATGATAATCGATAATATTCGATAATAATCGATATAATCAAGGACACTTGGGTTGTGAGTATCAATTATCATCGATTACCGATATCAATCAATACTAATCAAATGATTATTATCGATTAATATCGATGAATTCGATTACTTTCCGATGATCGATTTTTATCGATTGGTATGGCCGGGTGGATACGCCTGCACTTCAAAAGTACCAAATATTAGTCCAAGATGGTTTCAACCACACTTATGGTCATACTTTAGATCGTCTAACAAAAAAACGTCAATCACATCGTCCATGCATTTCGTAAAATATGCTACATTGTGCTAAGCTCGTATTTTAGTTGATTCAGTTCTAGCTTGAATCGAACAGATCGACAGTATCGATATTCGCCGGCGATGTCTCACCTGTTTCGAGCAAATCAGTTCAACTATCCGGCAGCCATACAACGAGTACATTTCATTTTTTTTTTTGGTGGTCATCGTTGAGATATGGCAGAAGGAGATATCAAGTCTGACCACGAGAGAGATTACAAATGACAAACCAATCAGGAAGCACCGGAGGTCAAGGGGCAAGTTCAGCCTTCAAAATCAATCACGGAAAGATGTCAGGCGTATTCGGACCAGGTCGTTCCGCGGACTCAAAATCTTATCTGAAAAATCTGAAAAAATCATATCAAAATCTTATGAAATATCAAATGGAAGTGAAAAAACTTTGAACACAAACTACGACCAAAATGACAAAACAATGACTATTGACTTGATAACTAACTCTGAAGCTGAAAAGAACTACTCTGATTGCAAGAAGACCAGTGCTCAATCGCACCAGGGCACGAGTGAATGCTTATTAAAGTGTCTAGTTTTTTTTTTTTTAATATAGCCAAGAACTAAAGCTTAATAGTTGATCTTTAATCTGGACTTCATTGAAGTTCAGTAATTGTAAATACTGCTCTACAAGAGCAGAGAGAAATCATTGGAGGAATTTACGCTTCGCGACTGTTGTTGGCTTGTTGCATTTCTTGTCGTACATATTATTAAACGAGTTGTTTTCTTCAGCTTCTCTTCATCAGCATCTGAGTAATACTTTACAGTACAAGAGTTTCAAGAGTTTATAGTCATGTCTTTAGTCATAGTTTCGTGATTTGTATCAGTTTGATTATTTCTAGTTTGAATATATTTTGCTCATTTGATCTCATACTTTGCTTTGAATATTCTCTTCGAGTTTGCTGGACGGCCTGGTCCAAAATCGCTCAATGACATCTTTTAGAGTAAGCCTAGCGTTTGTAAGCATAGTAAGCGTTTGGAGAAGAAGATAACGAAGAACTTCGAACCACATCTTTTCAATCCTCAAAGTGAAGACTAACGAACGATAGAACCGAGTGAATGCTTTCGGGCTTCCTGTGGCTGGGATGGACTGGACACTTCTAACACCCAAAAAAAAGCCCATTTTAAGACTTGGCGTCTGCCACAGACAGCCCGCCAAGTAATGAATCAAAGAGTGAGTTTTCAAGTGTTCACAAGTTTTATACACAAGTAATTCAGTAAACGATATCAACCAAAATCGACAACAAACAACAGTCTCGCCACAGCTCCCTTGGTCGAACAGAATAACTACGAAAATATAAACTGTTATTTAAAATTTACTCAACAAGAACATTTGGTAATCTTTTAAAACAATCATTTATTTGAGAGAACATATATATTAGAACTGTAACTAATTTTACTAAGTTTTAATACTGTGCTAAACAAGTACGTAAGCTTAATATTCTAGTCGAGTAGAAGACCATCAGCGTGGCCGTCAACTGAACAAACATCTTGGTTTGGCGATCGTTTGCCTGGTGGAAATTATATAAAGACAGTCAAAAAACCTGAAAAATTATTTACAAGAACTCCACTGGACACATTGCTTGAAAGCTGTGCTTGATTACTGATGCAGAAAAGCACAAAATCATAATCAGTAATTGTAAATTGAGTCTTACTTTACCTCAATCGTAAACATAATCACACATCGAGCACATGGAAGAATGTAGCTTGTACGTTGCCATCGATAAGAAGTCGATTATTGATGAGAGTTGACAAAATTGACAAAATGTAGTCGAACAATACGCCGGTCGAGACGAGAATAGAACAAAAATACATCTGGTATCATCGGGAAAAGGTTTTCTAGTCTTCAGTGTCTTCGCTCTCGTTCGAGTAATTCGACTCACTTCAATCGGATTTTCCGAACGAATCCGAGTCAACCCGAAAATTTGGTGTTAAAGAACACCAAGCAAGAGAGGACATGTACCATCATGTAGGTTATACTTTTCTGATGAAGTAACTTCCGGTTTTGTTATTACCAGTCCACAACATATACAACTTCGTAAGGGTGTATGAAATGGAGGAAATATCTGCAGAAACATCAGCAGTCTTGTATACTCTAGTCTACAATAGGTAGTAGTGTAGGGTCAATCAGTTTATTAGGCAAAAACTGCAAACCGTTAAAAGTCGAATCACACTTTTTTTCTTTATCAATTTTCCGCAAGTATTATCTGTCAAGCCATCAAATAAGGGGTTTATTATTCCACAATTGATTTTGTTTCTTTTGCTATGTTTTTCTTGCGCGTGCGAGCTACTGTGTAATATGCTGGCATATTTTGCGTGTTATCTTGCCCTTATATGGTAAAATGATGCACAAATGGAATAATAAAGTTCATTACATCCCACATTGCATGGAGAAAGGTAAATATTGCATTCATAAGTAGGAAGTTGTATTAAAGGATTATCGAAACTTACTGTGTATGCAATGGTCAGTGATCCAAGTAAATGAGACCTTTGCAAACTCATTTACTGTTTATTATTATACAGCTGAATTAGCTGTAAAATGCAGTCTTTGTTCTATCCTGTAGGGGTTTATATGTCCAATATGTATGGTAGCATTTGAATCAGCTGATGCCCTTCAAATACACTTTGTAATGGCTCATGCAGAAGGCAATGAAGCTTGTCAGACTCCAGAAACCAAGGTAAAGGCTAAAGTGCAACAATGAATGTATATACATTGTCTAAACTGTCTATACTGTGTATTAGTAAATACAGTCAACAATGAATGTGTACACGTTATCTAAGCTGTCTATGCTGTGTATTAGTAAATACAGTCAACAATGAATGTGTACATATTATCTAAGCTGTCTATGCTGTGTATTAGTAAATACAGTCAACAATGAATGTGTACACATTATCTAAGTTGTCTATGCTGTGTATTAGTAAATACAGTCAACAATGAATGTGTACACGTTATCTAAGCTGTCTATGCTGTGTATTAGTAAATACAGTCAACAATGAATGTGTACACGTTATCTAAGCTGTCTATGCTGTGTATTAGTAAATACAGTCAACAATGAATGGGTACACGTTATCTAAGCTGTCTATGCTGTGTATTAGTAAATACAGTCAACAATGAATGTGTACACGTTATCTAAGCTGTCTATGCTGTGTATTAGTAAATACAGTGAACAATGAATGGGTACACGTTATCTAAGCTGTCTATGCTGTGTATGAGTAAATACAGTCAACAATGAATGTGTACACGTTATCTAAGCTGTCTATGCTGTGTATTAGTAAATACAGTCAACAATGAATGTGTACACTATCTAAGCTGTCTATGCTGTGTATTAGTAAATACAGTCAACAATGAATGTGTATACAATGTACATTATCTAAGCTGTCTATGCTGTGTATTAGTATATACAGTCAACAATGAATGTGTACACATTATCTAAGCTGTCTATGCTGTGTATTAGTAAATACAGTCAACAATGAATGTGTACATATTATCTAAGCTGTCTATGCTGTGTATTAGTAAATACAGTCAACAATGAATGGGTACACGTTATCTAAGCTGTCTATGCTGTGTATTAGTAAATACAGTCAACAATGAATGTGTATACATTATCTAAGCTGTCTATGCTGTGTATTAGTAAATGCAGTCAACAATGAATGTGTACACTATCTAAGCTGTCTATGCTGTGTATTAGTAAATACAGTCAACAATGAATGTGTACACTATCTAAGCTGTCTATGCTGTGTATTAGTAAATACAGTCAACAATGAATGTGTACACTATCTAAGCTGTCTATGCTGTGTATTAGTAAATACAGTCAACAATGAATGTGTATACAATGTACATTATCTAAGCTGTCTATGCTGTCTATAATGTACATTAGTAAATACAGTCAACAATGAATGTGTACACTATCTAAGCTGTCTATGCTGTGTATTAGTAAATACAGTCAACAATGAATGTGTACACATTATCTAAGCTGACTATGCTGTGTATTAGTAAATACAGTCAACAATGAATGTGTACACGTTATCTAAGCTGTCTATGCTGTGTATTAGTAAATACAGTCAACAATGAATGTGTATACAATGTACATTATCTAAGCTGTCTATGCTGTGTATTAGTAAATACAGTCAACAATGAATGTGTACACGTTATCTAAGCTGTCTATGCTGTGTATTAGTAAATACAGTCAACAATGAATGTGTACACGTTATCTAAGCTGTCTATGCTGTGTATTAGTAAATACAGTCAACAATGAATGTGTATACAATGTACATTATCTAAGCTGTCTATGCTGTGTATTAGTAAATACAGTCAACAATGAATGTGTACATTATCTAAGCTGTCTATGCTGTGTATTAGTAAATACAGTCAACAATGAATGTGTATACAATGTACATTATCTAAGCTGTCTATGCTGTGTATTAGTAAATACAGTCAACAATGAATGTGTACACGTTATCTAAGCTGTCTATGCTGTGTATTAGTAAATACAGTCAACAATGAATGTGTACACGTTATCTAAGCTGTCTATGCTGTGTATTAGTAAATACAGTCAACAATGAATGTGTATACAATGTACATTATCTAAGCTGTCTATGCTGTGTATTAGTAAATACAGTCAACAATGAATGTGTATACAATGTACATTATCTAAGCTGTCTATGCTGTGTATTAGTAAATACAGTCAACAATGAATGTGTACACGTTATCTAAGCTGTCTATGCTGTGTATTAGTAAATACAGTCAACAATGAATGGGTACACGTTATCTAAGCTGTCTATGCTGTGTATTAGTAAATACAGTCAACAATGAATGTGTACATATTATCTAAGCTGTCTATGCTGTGTATTAGTAAATACAGTCAACAATGAATGGGTACACGTTATCTAAGCTGTCTATGCTGTGTATTAGTAAATACAGTCAACAATGAATGTGTACATATTATCTAAGCTGTCTATGCTGTGTATTAGTAAATACAGTCAACAATGAATGTGTACATATTATCTAAGCTGTCTATGCTGTGTATTAGTAAATACAGTCAACAATGAATGGGTACACGTTATCTAAGCTGTCTATGCTGTGTATTAGTAAATACAGTCAACAATGAATGTGTACACATTATCTAAGCTGTCTATGCTGTGTATTAGTAAATACAGTCAACAATGAATGGGTATACAATGTACATTATCTAAGCTGTCTATGCTGTGTATTAGTAAATACAGTCAACAATGAATGTGTACATTATCTAAGCTGTCTATGCTGTGTATTAGTAAATACAGTCAACAATGAATGTGTACACGTTATCTAAGCTGTCTATGCTGTGTATTAGTAAATACAGTCAACAATGAATGTGTACACGTTATCTAAGCTGTCTATGCTGTGTATTAGTAAATACAGTCAACAATGAATGTGTACATATTATCTAAGCTGTCTATGCTGTGTATTAGTAAATACAATCAACAATGAATGTGTACACGTTATCTAAGCTGTCTATGCTGTGTATTAGTAAATACAGTCAACAATGAATGTGTACACATTATCTAAGCTGTCTATGCTGTGTATTAGTAAATACAGTCAACAATGAATGTGTATACAATGTACATTATCTAAGCTGTCTATGCTGTGTATTAGTAAATACAGTCAACAATGAATGTGTACACGTTATCTAAGCTGTCTATGCTGTGTATTAGTAAATACAGTCAACAATGAATGTGTACATATTATCTAAGCTGTCTATGCTGTGTATTAGTAAATACAGTCAACAATGAATGGGTACACGTTATCTAAGCTGTCTATGCTGTGTATTAGTAAATACAGTCAACAATGAATGTGTACACATTATCTAAGCTGTCTATGCTGTGTATTAGTAAATACAGTCAACAATGAATGGGTATATACATGTACATTATCTAAGCTGTCTATGCTGTGTATTAGTAAATACAGTCAACAATGAATGTGTACATTATCTAAGCTGTCTATGCTGTGTATTAGTAAATACAGTCAACAATGATTGTGTACACGTTATCTAAGCTGTCTATGCTGTGTATTAGTAAATACAGTCAACAATGAATGTGTACACGTTATCTAAGCTGTCTATGCTGTGTATTAGTAAATACAGTCAACAATGAATGGGTACATATTATCTAAGCTGTCTATGCTGTGTATTAGTAAATACAATCAACAATGAATGTGTACACGTTATCTAAGCTGTCTATGCTGTGTATTAGTAAATACAGTCAACAATGAATGTGTACACATTATCTAAGCTGTCTATGCTGTGTATTAGTAAATACAGTCAACAATGAATGTGTATACAATGTACATTATCTAAGCTGTCTATGCTGTGTATTAGTAAATACAGTCAACAATGAATGTGTACATTATCTAAGCTGTCTATGCTGTGTATTAGTAAATACAGTCAACAATGAATGTGTACACGTTATCTAAGCTGTCTATGCTGTGTATTAGTAAATACAGTCAACAATGAATGTGTACACGTTATCTAAGCTGTCTATGCTGTGTATTAGTAAATACAGTCAACAATGAATGGGTACACGTTATCTAAGCTGTCTATGCTGTGTATTAGTAAATACAGTCAACAATGAATGTGTACATTATCTAAGCTGTCTATGCTGTGTATTAGTAAATACAGTCAACAATGAATGTGTACACGTTATCTAAGCTGTCTGCTGTGTATTAGTAAATACAGTCAACAATGAATGGGTACACGTTATCTAAGCTGTCTATGCTGTGTATTAGTAAATACAGTCAACAATGAATGGGTACACGTTATCTAAGCTGTCTATGCTGTGTATTAGTAAATACAGTCAACAATGAATGTGTATACAATGTACATTATCTAAGCTGTCTATGCTGTGTATTAGTAAATACAGTCAACAATGAATGTGTACACGTTATCTAAGCTGTCTATGCTGTGTATTAGTAAATACAGTCAACAATGAATGTGTACACGTTATCTAAGCTGTCTATGCTGTGTATTAGTAAATACAGTCAACAATGAATGTGTACATATTATCTAATTTGTCTATGCTGTGTATTAGTAAATACAGTCAACAATGAATGGGTACACGTTATCTAAGCTGTCTATGCTGTGTATTAGTAAATACAGTCAACAATGAATGTGTACATATTATCTAAGCTGTCTATGCTGTGTATTAGTAAATACAGTCAACAATGAATGTGTCCATATTATCTAAGCTGTCTATGCTGTGTATTAGTAAATACAGTCAACAATGAATGTGTACACGTTATCTAAGCTGTCTATGCTGTGTATTAGTAAATACAGTCAACAATGAATGGGTACACATTATCTAAGCTGTATATGCTGTGTATTAGTAAATACAGTCAACAATGAATGTGTATACAATGTACATTATCTAAGCTGTCTATGCTGTGTATTAGTAAATACAGTCAACAATGAATGTGTACATTATCTAAGCTGTCTATGCTGTGTATTAGTAAATACAGTCAACAATGAATGTGTACACGTTATCTAAGCTGTCTATGCTGTGTATTAGTAAATACAGTCAACAATGAATGGGTACACGTTATCTAAGCTGTCTATGCTGTGTATTAGTAAATACAGTCAACAATGAATGGGTACACGTTATCTAAGCTGTCTATGCTGTGTATTAGTAAATGCAGTCAACAATGAATGTGTACACTATCTAAGCTGTGTATGCTGTGTATTAGTAAATACAGTCAACAATGAATGTGTACACTATCTAAGCTGTCTATGCTGTTTATTAGTAAATACAGTCAACAATGAATGTGTACACTATCTAAGCTGTCTATGCTGTGTATTAGTAAATACAGTCAACAATGAATGTGTATACAATGTACATTATCTAAGCTGTCTATGCTGTCTATAATGTACATTAGTAAATACAGTCAACAATGAATGTGTACACTATCTAAGCTGTCTATGCTGTGTATTAGTAAATACAGTCAACAATGAATGTGTACACATTATCTAAGCTGACTATGCTGTGTATTAGTAAATACAGTCAACAATGAATGTGTACACGTTATCTAAGCTGTCTATGCTGTGTATTAGTAAATACAGTCAACAATGAATGTGTACATATTATCTAAGCTGTCTATGCTGTGTATTAGTAAATACAGTCAACAATGAATGGGTACACGTTATCTAAGCTGTCTATGCTGTGTATTAGTAAATACAGTCAACAATGAATGTGTACACATTATCTAAGCTGTCTATGCTGTGTATTAGTAAATACAGTCAACAATGAATGTGTATACAATGTACATTATCTAAGCTGTCTATGCTGTGTATTAGTAAATACAGTCAACAATGAATGTGTACATTATCTAAGCTGTCTATGCTGTGTATTAGTAAATACAGTCAACAATGAATGTGTACACGTTATCTAAGCTGTCTATGCTGTGTATTAGTAAATACAGTCAACAATGAATGTGTACACGTTATCTAAGCTGTCTATGCTGTGTATTAGTAAATACAGTCAACAATGAATGGGTACACGTTATCTAAGCTGTCTATGCTGTGTATTAGTAAATGCAGTCAACAATGAATGTGTACACTATCTAAGCTGTCTATGCTGTGTATTAGTAAATACAGTCAACAATGAATGTGTACACTATCTAAGCTGTCTATGCTGTGTATTAGTAAATACAGTCAACAATGAATGTGTACACTATCTAAGCTGTCTATGCTGTGTATTAGTAAATACAGTCAACAATGAATGTGTATACAATGTACATTATCTAAGCTGTCTATGCTGTCTATAATGTACATTAGTAAATACAGTCAACAATGAATGTGTACACTATCTAAGCTGTCTATGCTGTGTATTAGTAAATACAGTCAACAATGAATGTGTACACATTATCTAAGCTGACTATGCTGTGTATTAGTAAATACAGTCAACAATGAATGTGTACACGTTATCTAAGCTGTCTATGCTGTGTATTAGTAAATACAGTCAACAATGAATGTGTACACATTATCTAAGCTGTCTATGCTGTGTATTAGTAAATACAGTCAACAATGAATGTGTACATTATCTAAGCTGTCTATGCTGTGTATTAGTAAATACAGTCAACAATGAATGGGTATACAATGTACATTATCTAAGCTGTCTATGCTGTGTATTAGTAAATACAGTCAACAATGAATGTGTACATTATCTAAGCTGTCTATGCTGTGTATTAGTAAATACAGTCAACAATGAATGTGTATACAATGTACATTATCTAAGCTGTCTATGCTGTGTATTAGTAAATACAGTCAACAATGAATGTGTACACGTTATCTAAGCTGTCTATGCTGTGTACTAGTAAATACAGTCAACAATGAATGGGTACACGTTATCTAAGCTGTCTATGCTGTGTATTAGTAAATACAGTCAACAATGAATGTGTATACAATGTACATTATCTAAGCTGTCTATGCTGTGTATTAGTAAATACAGTCAACAATGAATGTGTATACAATGTACATTATCTAAGCTGTCTATGCTGTGTATTAGTAAATACAGTCAACAATGAATGTGTACATATTATCTAAGCTGTCTATACTGTGTATTAGTAAATACAGTCAACAATGAATGTGTACACGTTATCTAAGCTGTCTATGCTGTGTATTAGTAAATACAGTCAACAATGAATGGGTACACGTTATCTAAGCTGTCTATGCTGCGTATTAGTAAATACAGTCAACAATGAATGTGTACATATTATCTAAGCTGTCTATGCTGTGTATTAGTAAATACAGTCAACAATGAATGTGTACACATTATCTAAGCTGTCTATGCTGTGTATTAGTAAATACAGTCAACAATGAATGGGTACACGTTATCTAAGCTGTCTATGCTGTGTATTAGTAAATACAGTCAACAATGAATGTGTACATATTATCTAAGCTGTCTATGCTGTGTATTAGTAAATACAGTCAACAATGAATGTGTACATATTATCTAAGCTGTCTATGCTGTGTATTAGTAAATACAGTCAACAATGAATGTGTACACGTTATCTAAGCTGTCTATGCTGTGTATTAGTAAATACAGTCAACAATGAATGTGTACACATTATCTAAGCTGTCTATGCTGTGTATTAGTAAATACAGTCAACAATGAATGTGTATACAATGTACATTATCTAAGCTGTCTATGCTGTGTATTAGTAAATACAGTCAACAATGAATGTGTACATTATCTAAGCTGTCTATGCTGTGTATTAGTAAATACAGTCAACAATGAATGTGTACACGTTATCTAAGCTGTCTATGCTGTGTATTAGTAAATACAGTCAACAATGAATGGGTACACGTTATCTAAGCTGTCTATGCTGTGTATTAGTAAATACAGTCAACAATGAATGTGTACATATTATCTAAGCTGTCTATGCTGTGTATTAGTAAATACAGTCAACAATGAATGTGTATACAATGTACATTATCTAAGCTGTCTATGCTGTGTATTAGTAAATACAGTCAACAATGAATGTGTACATTATCTAAGCTGTCTATGCTGTGTATTAGTAAATACAGTCAACAATGAATGTGTACACGTTATCTAAGCTGTCTATGCTGTGTATTAGTAAATACAGTCAACAATGAATGGGTACACGTTATCTAAGCTGTCTATGCTGTGTATTAGTAAATACAGTCAACAATGAATGGGTACACGTTATCTAAGCTGTCTATGCTGTGTATTAGTAAATACAGTCAACAATGAATGGGTATACAATGTACATTATCTAAGCTGTCTATGCTGTGTATTAGTAAATACAGTCAACAATGAATGTGTACACGTTATCTAAGCTGTCTATGCTGTGTATTAGTAAATACAGTCAACAATGAATGTGTACACGTTATCTAAGCTGTCTATGCTGTGTATTAGTAAATACAGTCAACAATGAATGGGTACACGTTATCTAAGCTGTCTATGCTGTGTATTAGTAAATACAGTCAACAATGAATGTGTACACGTTATCTAAGCTGTCTATGCTGTGTATTAGTAAATACAGTCAACAATGAATGTGTACACGTTATCTAAGCTGTCTATGCTGTGTATTAGTAAATACAGTCAACAATGAATGGGTACACGTTATCTAAGCTGTCTATGCTGTGTATTAGTAAATGCAGTCAACAATGAATGTGTACACTATCTAAGCTGTCTATGCTGTGTATTAGTAAATACAGTCAACAATGAATGTGTACACTATCTAAGCTGTCTATGCTGTGTATTAGTAAATACAGTCAACAATGAATGTGTACACTATCTAAGCTGTCTATGCTGTGTATTAGTAAATACAGTCAACAATGAATGTGTATACAATGTACATTATCTAAGCTGTCTATGCTGTCTATAATGTACATTAGTAAATACAGTCAACAATGAATGTGTACACTATCTAAGCTGTCTATGCTGTGTATTAGTAAATACAGTCAACAATGAATGTGTACACATTATCTAAGCTGACTATGCTGTGTATTAGTAAATACAGTCAACAATGAATGTGTACACGTTATCTAAGCTGTCTATGCTGTGTATTAGTAAATACAGTCAACAATGAATGTGTACACGTTATCTAAGCTGTCTATGCTGTGTATTAGTAAATACAGTCAACAATGAATGTGTACATTATCTAAGCTGTCTATGCTGTGTATTAGTAAATACAGTCAACAATGAATGGGTATACAATGTACATTATCTAAGCTGTCTATGCTGTGTATTAGTAAATACAGTCAACAATGAATGGGTACATTATCTAAGCTGTCTATGCTGTGTATTAGTAAATACAGTCAACAATGAATGTGTACACGTTATCTAAGCTGTCTATGCTGTGTATTAGTAAATACAGTCAACAATGAATGGGTACACGTTATCTAAGCTGTCTATGCTGTGTATTAGTAAATACAGTCAACAATGAATGTGTATACAATGTACATTATCTAAGCTGTCTATGCTGTGTATTAGTAAATACAGTCAACAATGAATGTGTATACAATGTACATTATCTAAGCTGTCTATGCTGTGTATTAGTAAATACAGTCAACAATGAATGTGTACATATTATCTAAGCTGTCTATACTGTGTATTAGTAAATACAGTCAACAATGAATGTGTACACGTTATCTAAGCTGTCTATGCTGTGTATTAGTAAATACAGTCAACAATGAATGGGTACACGTTATCTAAGCTGTCTATGCTGTGTATTAGTAAATACAGTCAACAATGAATGTGTACATATTATCTAAGCTGTCTATGCTGTGTATTAGTAAATACAGTCAACAATGAATGTGTACACGTTATCTAAGCTGTCTATGCTGTGTATTAGTAAATACAGTCAACAATGAATGTGTACACATTATCTAAGCTGTCTATGCTGTGTATTAGTAAATACAGTCAACAATGAATGTGTATACAATGTACATTATCTAAGCTGTCTATGCTGTGTATTAGTAAATACAGTCAACAATGAATGTGTACATTATCTAAGCTGTCTATGCTGTGTATTAGTAAATACAGTCAACAATGAATGTGTACACGTTATCTAAGCTGTCTATGCTGTGTATTAGTAAATACAGTCAACAATGAATGGGTACACGTTATCTAAGCTGTCTATGCTGTGTATTAGTAAATACAGTCAACAATGAATGTGTACATATTATCTAAGCTGTCTATGCTGTGTATTAGTAAATACAGTCAACAATGAATGTGTATACAATGTACATTATCTAAGCTGTCTATGCTGTGTATTAGTAAATACAGTCAACAATGAATGTGTACATTATCTAAGCTGTCTATGCTGTGTATTAGTAAATACAGTCAACAATGAATGTGTACACGTTATCTAAGCTGTCTATGCTGTGTATTAGTAAATACAGTCAACAATGAATGTGTACACGTTATCTAAGCTGTCTATGCTGTGTATTAGTAAATACAGTCAACAATGAATGGGTACACGTTATCTAAGCTGTCTATGCTGTGTATTAGTAAATACAGTCAACAATGAATGGGTATACAATGTACATTATCTAAGCTGTCTATGCTGTGTATTAGTAAATACAGTCAACAATGAATGTGTACACGTTATCTAAGCTGTCTATGCTGTGTATTAGTAAATACAGTCAACAATGAATGTGTACACGTTATCTAAGCTGTCTATGCTGTGTATTAGTAAATACAGTCAACAATGAATGGGTACACGTTATCTAAGCTGTCTATGCTGTGTATTAGTAAATACAGTCAACAATGAATGGGTACATATTATCTAAGCTGTCTATGCTGTGTATTAGTAAATACAGTCAACAATGAATGTGTACATATTATCTAAGCTGTCTATGCTGTGTATTAGTAAATACAGTCAACAATGAATGGGTACATATTATCTAAGCTGTCTATGCTGTGTATTAGTAAATACAGTCAACAATGAATGGGTATACGTTATCTAAGCTGTCTATGCTGTGTATTAGTAAATACAGTCAACAATGAATGGGTACATATTATCTAAGCTGTCTATGCTGTGTATTAGTAAATACAGTCAACAATGAATGTGTACATATTATCTAAGCTGTCTATGCTGTGTATTAGTAAATACAGTCAACAATGAATGGGTACATATTATCTAAGCTGTCTATGCTGTGTATTAGTAAATACAGTCAACAATGAATGGGTACACATTATCTAAGCTGTCTATGCTGTGTATTAGTAAATACAGTCAACAATGAATGGGTACACATTATCTAAGCTGTCTATACTGTGGAATAAGTGTTTCATTATTAATAATAGATAGACAGAAAATAAACAAGTATTGATCAACTAAGCTTTGCTAACAAGCTAAACATGAGGGATGACTTGACATCCAACATTATAATTATAACAAAACCCTATTACGTCACATCCCTCTTGTCAACAAATAGCAAACAATACCATGAAAATAGATACTGTAACTAATTATCTAAATTAACATGTTCAAGTATGATTAGGCTTAGGTGGGTAGACAGTCATTGAGATGGCTTGGCCTTCGGATCTCTCTCCCTCGAGAACAGTACTTGGCAGGTGTAGAGTTGTCGTAGGGTTGCTTGATTTGGGCTGATTTTTCTACAGCTGATTGAACTGGTTGCATCACAGGTAAGGGTTATTCTACCTGGCTGCTTGCATCTGGTTGGGGGCTTGGGCAGTGTCTTAGGTTTCTCTGTTGATAATCCTGGAGGTGGAGGGTCAACGGTAAGTGCTTCTGGAGCCATTCTCAGGTGGTGTCTGTTTCTTCGATATGTTTGGCCCTGTTCTGTTGTAACCTTGCCTCTGCTCTGCTTTAACCCATATTTTTCCTCTGGCACTTGGTTTAGTTGTCTGTTATATCCTGGGCTCCTGGCCCCGGTTGCACGAAAGGTGAATAGCACTATCCACCAGATAAGTTCTATCCAACGGATACAATTTATTGGATAACTGCATCAGTTTTATCTGTTGGAAGCTTGTAGGTGTTGGCAGCATGGTCTTCGCCCCAACAATCGCTGTGCGGTGACATTCCAATGCCTTCTGTTGTCTAGCAATGCAAGGTTAGGGTCTGTTCTTAAATTTAATGCTTTGCACATGATACTCTTCGCGGTTTTAACTGCGTCCTCTGCTTTACCATTCGACTGTGGGTAGGTGGGAGAGCTTGTGATGTGCTGATACTGGTAGTCTGCTGCAAATTTCCTGAACCATTCTGAGTTAAATTGAGGCCAATTTTCACTTATTAGGCGGTCAGGTATTCCGTGGCGACCGATATGGCTCTTGAGTTTGTTGATGACGTCACGTGATGTCGTACTGTAGAGTCTGTCAATTTCACAGAAGTTGGAGAAGTAGTCTGTAGTTACCAGGTAGTCTCTACCATTGTGTTCAAACAAGTCGGTGGCAATGAACTCCCATGGCTGATTGGGGACTGGATGGCTCATCAATGGCTCTTTCTGTTGCTCTGTTTGAAATGTGTTGCATATGCTACATTTGGAGATACAATACATTACAATAGTTTATTTCGACACGTGTCGTCCAAGAGCGCGAAGCTCGTTCAAAATACGAACGTGCAATATAAATTAAGAATAAGTTAAGAATTTAAGAGATGTATTCTTCTACTTCTGTGCTCATCCTTGGCCAATAGAAAACTTCTCTGGCTATACACAGACAGCCTTGGATTCCAAGATGGCTGACATGTAGTTTACTCTTGATTTCATCTCTCAATCCATAAGGAATGATGACTAGCTCGCCCTTGAATATGACACCGTTCTGAACTGAGGGGGTTTCTCTGAATGGGTAGTACATGTAGTTACGTACCTCTTCTTTTACTTTCTTTATTGAGTCAGGCCAACCTTGCAGTATCACTTGTGTTAGAATCTGCAGCTGCTGATCTTGTTGGGTGTGTGCTTGGATCTTTGCCAGAGTTTCGTCGGTGACTGGCAGGAATTGGCACATGTTGATGTGTTCTACATCCTCTGTAGGGAATTTGTCTACTTTGGTGACTTTCATTACCTGTTCATGGTCACCTGATCGACATGACTTCATTGTTTGGAAGGTAGGCTCAGCTAAGCGTATCCGCCATGTACATTTGGGTTCCCCTCTTGTACATGTAAGTTACTTCAAATTCAAATCTTTGGAGTCTCAACATTATCCATTGAAGCCTCTTTGGTGACAGATTCGATACACAAGAATGAACAGGGATTGCCACAAGAGGTCTGTGTCATTCTTGATAAGGTCTCAAAGTGGTTTGGTTACTTCTGATAGGTGTGGAGCAACAGCTTGCTTGTCAGGGTCTGGTCGTAGCCATAATGAGGTGACCCATGAAGGTGACTTGGTCCTTTCTCAGCTGCAATTTGGATTAGTTGAGCTTGTTGCCTTTGTCCTTCTCCTTTAACCGCATCAGAGCACTGCTGGAGTATCTGTTCTCTTGTCAAGTGGGTATTATTATTGTTTCTGCTTAATCGCATATTTGGCAATTACATGTAATATTATTTTGGATAACTGTCAGAAGCTTCATCTGTTGGCTAGCTCTGGTTCCAAGCCGAATGATCGTTCACTGTCTTTCATAAACTCCACGCTTTACCATTCTTGGGATTCACTACTTGCACTCGTTTCTTTCCTAGTGGTCTCTCTTCACTGTTGTTGTACATTACCAGGACTGTATTAGTGGGGTCTAAGGACATGAGGCTATCAACACCATACACTTGTCTGTAGGTCTTCGGGGTAAAAAGGATAGGAAACCTAAAAAATACCCTAAAAAAATATCAAGCCGTAAAAACTGCCTACCCTAAAAAAATACTTCGTAGCCTGAAAAAACGGAAAAAACCCTAAAAAATACCTAATCACCGTTTATTGTTTAACATCAAACATATCCATACAATTACGGTTCGAGGATACATCGTCATCCTTACAATATTAACCGACTCGAAAATATGAAGGGGTCAATTCAATAAAACATTTATGCTTCTAACTTTTTAACATTCTGTCGCGAGAGTACCCAAAAAATACCAGTTTTCAGGAAATAACCAGGACGTCGCTTTGACAACCCTAAAAAATACCAAAATGACGATTTCAACCCCTAAAAAATATGACAGTCATCCCTACCACTCGTATATAGGGAGTACCCCCCCCCCCCCCCCCAGGTCTTTTAAAAGTCTTGTAGCTAGCTCGTAGTTCTCTCAGTTACGGCCAAACCTTTCCAATTAGTAGGTACGGATTTCCTGTAGTTTCTATTTTGGCTAGTAAGGAAATATTCATTGGAATATGAATAACATTTGGTGCTTGTAATATAGGTTGTTTCACGCTGGACGACGACGCTTCGTTGTCAGGTATATTTTCCTGGTTTCTCGTGCAAAAAATACTCTAATCTCCGTCACAAGTTGTAAAAAAATAGTTTTTACCAGTTAATGCGTTAGTTAATAGATAGACAGGAAATAAACAAGTAGATGTAGATCAACTAAGCTTTACTAACGAGCTAAACATGACAACTTTACATCCGGGAACTTATAATTATAACAAAACCCTATTACGTCTCAGTAAGTACTGTCAACAATGAATGTGTACGCATTATCTACATTGTAAGCTATCTGTGGTATTATATGGTATCATGCATGCATGCATGTGGTAGTACATATTGTATTCACCCTTGGTAATCACTCTGCAGTTTATATTGGCACTAAGTCATTACATCACTACATGTGTTTCACACAATATTAATTTTTTTCCTTTTCTTTAATTAGGATTTTGTTTGTCCAATGTGCAGTAAAACATTTAACACATCTAATGAGTTACAATCTCACTTTGACAAAGAACATGACATAGATGCTGTAAGTTCTTATGGATCTTTCTTTTCTAACTAGTTGTAGATAAAACAAAACAAAACTGCATTAAATAATGTTATCAATTGGTCATTCAGTCGACAGAGACACCTCTTCAAGCATCAGCAATCAATATCCCCAATCAAAAAGACACAACAAAGATCTGGAATGAGGAGCAAGGCTCCCTTATTTCATTTGATGAGAATATGCCTGTCCGTAAAGAGTCTGAAGTCTCTCTTTTGTCAACATCAATAAAAGATATTGAAGAAAAAACTCAGGAGATTTTGAATTTGCAACAAGATATGAATGATGTCAATGCATCTCTTAAGGTAACAATTACACTTTTATATATATTCTAGTTAAGGTACTTCTGGACCCAGACATTTCCTAGTCTTCTACTCATCCGTTTTTAGTTCCGTCATGCATGGGCCGGGAGCATTGCATGACGGAACTAAAAACGGATGCGTAATTAGTCGGGCTTCCTGTGGAAAAACCCGACTCTAAAAATGAGATCCGGTCGTATTCTTTGGCCTCAAATCGCCAACTGGGTTCTACAGCGCATGCGCCCTGTGCCGGCTGCTCAGATAATCACCGAAGGCTCTAACAACATGGTTTTATATCAAACATCGCTTCACAAACCTTGTTGGAGGAAGGTTATGTCGTCTTGTTTTCAAAATAACCACAATAATTCATAGAGATATGAACTGGTTTATCCAGTACTAGTACTACAAAGGGTTTAGAGATCTTTAGAACGAAGTGAGTTGATACATACAATGAAGAGAAAAAAGCAATGCTATATAGGTATGTGCCCCAAAATAGGGTATGGTTTTTCAACCCCCAGATCCTTAAATTGGGTACCATATTTTTCTTTTTCACCATAAAATAAAATATTCGATCTTTAATTTGGGTGCACTTTTTTATTTTGACTAAAAAATCCGCTTAGCGTAACAGCCAGTGTATGCACTTCTGATATTAGAGATTTCCAAATGAATACTATTAACTTTTTCCTTAAATTGGGTCTATATTTCAGTGACAAATCCTTGGAAAGGGTATGAATTTTCCAATTCTCATCCTGAACAAGACGCTCAATGAGCGTACACTCGGGCTTATGACAAGGACAATGTCAGTTGCGTGAGGAGGGACATGACAATGACTGACAGTTGCGTGACGAGGGAGACTGTGTATATATGTGTCGGTGAGCATAGATAAAAATCTCCGAATCGTACTTCCGTAGCATGTACTTGGAACGTCCAGTTGAGGTTCATATTCATGGTCAGACGGTTCTGATAACGTCTTTGGTTTCTTCGTTATCGCAGAGGAAAGTTGAACTTCGTATCTTTTAAACATCCAATTGATTCAGACTACGGTATGATGTGACAAAGCTCGACCAATCTGCTGTCTCTGCCTATACATTGAAAGATCTTGTTCGATTTATCTCGAAATCAGAAAAGAATTATCGATTAAAAATCAAAAGCTGCTTCTGTTAGATTTAAGATGTGACCTCAAGTGACCTCAAATACGTTTAAAGACGTACGACAGCGTACCTTAAGAGTCGGAGATCTTTATCTATGAGCAGTCACCGACACAAATATTCTCCCTTGTCACTGAGCGTCTTCTTCTGTAATAGATCCCTAAAATCTAAGGACGTTTTGATTTCAATTGTATTTTTGCCGTTCACTGACCTGTTTTGAGCGTGGAAATTCTGTTCTAACAAGGATCACACAACTGTAATCGTACTGAATTTTTCAAACGTGGAATAAAATAAACATCCATCGTGAGTTACTGAAAATATTAAACTCGACTGGCTCGATTGTTTGCATGACTTCTGTACATATAGCTTTGTGTCAATAGATGTAGTTACATCGCTGGTCGTGAGTTTAATTATAAATACTCAAGGACATACGACTGGACTGTACACGTACTATTACAATTAGCATCAAACATGGCATAGCGAGGTCATGATAGTTTTTGAGTTCATTTCATTTACTTTTCAGTCTCGACTGGCTCAATTAGCAACAAACATGACAACATAGCGAGTTCTTGATACTTTTTGAGTTCATTTCATTTGCTTTTCAATTCATTTTTTGATGAGTTCGAGTTCGTGGAACGACGTCGTACAACAGCCGATAAAACACGGGCTTTAAACACGCTCATCTCACAGACAAAAGCATACGCCGATTCGTGTGGGCCCACTCTGAAAGATGTCGTTTCATTTATAACAACAAGGACATAACTGTACACGTACTATTACAATTAGCAACAAACATGGCATAGCGAGGTCATGATAGTTTTTGAGTTCATTTCATTTGCTTTTCAGTCTCGACTGGCTCGACTGTTTGCATGACTTCTGTACATATAGCTTTCCATAATAGATGTAGTTACACGGCGCTGGTCGTGAGTTCAATTATAAATACTCAAGGACAGAACTGTACACGTACTATTACAATTAGCAACAAATTAAAAGGCCTATTCTGGGGTCCAATGTCGCCTAATAACAAACATGACATAGCGAGGTATGATAGTTTTTGAGTTCATTTCATTTGCTTTTCAGTTCATTTTTTGATGAGTTCGAGTTCGAGTTCGTGGAACGAAGTCGTAGAACAGTCCTTTCGAAAACGCTCGAGGAAGATTTAGAGTATGCGTATCTGGTATGTAGTACGCGTATGCGTTTCGATGGCTTGCTTTTCAGTCTCGACTGGCTCGACTGTTTGCATGACTTCTGTACATATAGCTTTCCGTAATAGATGTAGTTACATCACTGGTCGTGAGTTCAATTATAAATACTCAAGGACATAACTGTACACGTACTATTACAATTAGCAACAAAAGACCTACTCTGGGGTCCAATGTCGCCTAATAACAAACATGACATAGCGAACTAGAATCCTGACCTTTCGATAGCTTCAAGATCTACAGCTGCTTTCAAAACTAAGATTCAAATCTACTTGAGTCCTGTGTGTCGTTTGTTTTCCCTTATCTGCTTCAGGAGTAATCTTGAAACTCGATACGATCAAATACTTCGCATTCTTTCTTCATTCTTCGCATTTTTTCTTCATTCCATGACCATGAAAAAAATAAAATAATAAAAAGAAAGCTCATTTTATTACTCGGGCTTCCTTCGGAAGGGCCCGAGTAAATAGGGTCAGGGTTTCAACATCCCAGTCCCGGGGGCACACCCCTATCCTAAATTTCCGGTAGTACCCTCCCCCCGGGCCACATTCATTGCATTTGATCTCGTATAGGACCTCGTTTTTGGAGCAGTCTCCTTTTCCACTTGATCCGCAGAGGAAGCATTCTTCGCGTTGGCAGCCTCATTCTTTCATTGGGTTTGATCTTTGTATTAGTGAAGTGCCACCTTTCTCTATCACCTTGACCCTGATCTTTGTCTTGTTCACTTCCTCCTGTAACGCTCTTCTCAGTTTCTCATCCGACGTCGCTGGAACAAACATCACCCATTCGTATTCACCTTTACTATACCACTTTTCTCTCTTCTCTTCCTTCTCCTTGTCCCTTTCATTCTTTCTCCATTTCTTTGGTCGATAAAATGGTCTGTCTCCTCGTTGGTTCTTTTCTAGAAGTCTCCTGTATGCAGATAGGGCCGATCGTACAACCTCGTACCTGAATTGTTTATTGCACCCTGAGTATTGCATCTTTAGTGTTGCATATGACGCATGTTCCGCTCCTGTCTCCCATCGGAGGTACGGACTGTAATTCACTAGTACTCTCAGTAGTTCTTGTGTCATGATTGTATGTTTCACAGACCATGATAGTGCAGACTTAGCGCGTACTACTGATTTTGAAGACACTTCTTTTGCGTAGAATTCTTGCATGATCACTTGCCGTGTATTTCATTTGCAAATTCTGAAGTTTTATTTACGCTTGACACAACAACAGTACATTGACAAGGCTGGACGGCGAAACATGTCTGAACTGAACTTAACTTAACGATATCTGGTGCGTCAGCAGGAGAAATTACTAATATATAAAACTATCTATATATCAACCATGTCCATATCAAACTTCGCTATTGCGAATATTGCGATTTTATGTGATTTAAGATTATGATGAAGCTGACGAGAATGAACAGCTAGCGACAGTTTTGAAGAACAATCAGCACCGGAGCGAGATGTGTCACTTTCAGTAGCCAAACGAGCCACATGTCAAACCAGCAAAACATCGGAAGGCAGGGTTCTGTATCGATCTGTGACTCTTTTGAACTTTAGATCATCAGTTAAACTAAGTTTTTTTCATGCATGGATTTCTTTTTTAAATTCACTTGAATTGTTGCTAACTTGATTTGAAGTTCGATCGTCAGAATGATCTGAATGCATTTCATTTGACTTTTAAGTTAATTTTAATTAATTTTGTCACGTGATTTGTCAACCAATAAAATGCAGAGTTTTGTAAGACGTGATCGTGTGTTTTGTCATGAACGCAAAAAAGCAAAGACGCCTGTTTGAAATTATTTCATGTATATTATTAAAAAGTAATTGTATCATCTATCTAATATCCCATACAAGCACCTATGGTATTATTTTCATATTTTTCAAACTGTCCAAATTATTAATTTGGACAGTTTTCGTATGGACTTTTCTTAAGAAAATACATATGATATAATTAACCCATTCGCTCCTGAGCTATTTTGAGTTTTTTAGCGATTTTCTGGACCTAATCACGTCGTAGGAAATTTCGATTCCATATAAGGGGTTTCCATGGAAATCTTGACAGTTCTGAATGCCCGTAGTAGTGTTCACTACTCGAAGAGGCCAATTTATAATAATAATTTTGCAATTTTGCATTTTTAGAGTGTTTATAGCCATTATTCAACACAGAAGCCCCCAGGACAGCATCATTAACCCATTCGCTCCTGAGCTATTTTGAGTTTTTTAGCGATTTTCTGGACCTAATCACGTCGTAGGAAATTTCGATTCCATATAAGGGGTTTCCATGGAAATCTTGACAGTTCTGAATGCCTGTGGGCTCGCGTCTTCACGTGTGCTGCCTTTCTTCTTGGGAGTTCGTAGGGGCTAGTAGTAATCACTACTCGAAAAGGCCAATTTTGCATTTTTAGAGTGTTTATAGCCATTATTCACCACAGAAGCCCCCAGGACAGCATCATTAAGCTTGACTGGTGTGGTAGAGACCGTTCTCCTGGAAGAACTCAGGAGGAAGATACGAATTCTCGAACACATTTCGGCAGCTCGTTGAGATTTTCCAAAATGGCGGACTCAAAGTGAAATCGTCTCTCTGGTCTTTCTGTGGTGGATTCCAGGGCCTACAAAGGCATTTTTGGCGACTTTGAACTTGAAAAGAATGCAACCGGTGCAATATTTTGCCTGTAGGACCGAGTGGCTCGACACTCTATATATTCTTAAAAAAAGGATATGGCGGGAGGATTTCTGTCGAAATATCCCGGATGTTCCCGGCATCCTTTTCGGGCGTGCAGAATGAAAACACGTGTTAGCGAAAGTGGTCCTAAGGATTGTTCGGCGAGTTAAGGAAGAGAGAGGGAAAAATTCACGAATATATCAAGAAGAGAGATGGAAGTTTGCTGAGAAAGTGGCGTTTTGTTTCGCAAGGATGTATTTTGGAAGAAAATCCAAGTCAAATGTCGTTCATTTTCGAGGTGTAAAATTGCGTCAAAAACACGCATTTTTGATTTTTATGGCAAACAAATTGAACTAATGCCCAGAAATCGGACCTGTAAGTCAGTTTACTTGAGGTTAAAATATGAAGAGTTATCTAGTTGTCACTAATAACTGGCCATTAGATCGATGTTACGAAAATTCAGAAAGTTAGAATTTTTCAAAGCAGTATCGATGTTTACGGCCGGTTTCAGCCGGTGTAGGAGTCAATGGGTTAACAAGTAACAGGACTACATGCCTGTCCAATTTGGAAATAATTGAATTCAAAAAATTCCTCTGACTGACAAATTGGACTCGGCCTACGGCCTCGTCCAATTTTGGCAGTCCTCGGAATTTTTTTCATCCAATTATTTCAAAATTGGACAGCATGTGGTCGTATTACCTATACTAATCGCACGATTGTTCTCGTACAATTTAGGATTAATAAGCATGCACTCGTCCATTTTCCAAAGACCACAAATTGCACTTGACCCTACGGTTTCGTGCAATTTTGTTAGTCTTTGAAAAATTGACTTGTGCTTGTTTATCCTAAATTGTACTCGAAATCGCGCGATTACCTGTATGAATTGATGAGTTCATTGATAGTGTAAATATTTCTCAACAGGAAGAAAAGTGGTATTCAGCAGCACTGAAAGAAGAAATCGAAAAAATCACTCAAGAAAATAATGGTTTTCACCAGAAATGCAAAGACTATATGAAGGCAATTAAACAATAACTTGTGTATTACTTACTACATGTTAGTCTTGACTTTATTTATCTGAAAAATGAGCCATGAGTTGTAACACCTGTTCTATAAAACTGCATTTAAGGAGAAGCAAGAAATGGAAGAAAACTTTACCAAAAAGTTGATGGAAGAAAAGGAAAAGAATGTCAAATGTAAGTTTTGCAATGTACATTGTACAATGTGAGGAGGGCATGATTCATTGGGCTGCTGTCCTTTTGATAACACTATTTTACTCCATGTAGCCATGGCTGAATTTGCTCAGCTAAAAGTGGAACTGGCCAAAGCTGTAGAATCCCGCACTGGGACCCAGAGTAAACAAAAAGATTTGACTTTGAGATCATCTCAACTGGTAAGTAAACTTTATCTACTGTACCTACATTGTAGTATAACATAATTATAAACATGTACAGTGCATTTTTTAACTTGAAAAAATATACTTTTGTCTCTGACTTTAGTTTTTTTTTTATTAAGACGTTTCGACTGTAAATCAACAGTCTTCATCAGTTATAATAATAATAATAATCTTTATTTTGAGTGGGTTTACAAATACAGCAATACAACAATACTGGTTTCCAATTTGGCCCACTAGATACAAATACTAGATACTGCACGCGCAGTTTCTTACTAACCAACTGATGAAGACTGTTGATTTACAGTCGAAACGTCTTAATAAAATAAAAACTAAAGTCAGAGATAAAAGTCGGTAAGGTCGCAGCTCTTAGAAGATCTAGTCCAATTGGTTCAATACTATTAGAGTAAAACAATAGAACCAAAACCATAGAACGAGTAGATAATGAATTCTATTGTTTGTATTATCCAATCACAACAGATCTTGTAAGCAGCTGCGTGGCACTTGACAAAAGTATATTTTCAATTTAAAACATGAATCCTGACTGCAAGTTCAACATTTTTAATGTACAGTGTATGCTACAATGTACATTGTATATGCATACCTGCCTACACTATACCTACATGTACATACATATGTATGACCATAGGTATGTATTACTTTGTTCATATAGGCTACAGAGAATGCTGGTCTAGAGGTAAAGCTTGAAGATGAAATTGCAAATAAAAGTGCTTTGATGGAGGAAGTTAATAGACTGAAGGTAAAAATGGTTTCCGGTACCCTACAGGCGGTGCATTAAATCACTTAATAGTTACCTAATTGGATAGAGTAATGTAATATACCGTAAACACCGGCGTATAAGCCACACTCGCACATAAGCCGCACCCTGAGTTTGGCAACCAGAAATCGGCTCATGCGTTCCTATCAAATTACCGGTATTCAATCTTGTTTTGAAGCTTGCATTGAATGGAATGGAACTTGTAAATTTCATTGAAACGGTCTTGATTCGATATTTCTGTCTCGCTGGTCCCCGACTACCAAAGCGCAATCTGTTGACAAATTTAAAACTTACTAAGCTTATACGGCCTCATGTTTGAACTGGTTAACTTAGCTTATATACTGCACGCGAAATCTATCAAAAATCCATCAAAGCCCGACGATCAAAATTCAAAGGATATTTTTAATCGATCGCCATTTTGTATTACTGTTCGTTCTCGATCTTACTCGTGTATTTTATCTCAGATTTTGGATACAATTGGGCTTCCTGTGTTTGGATGCTGAAACGAAGATGCCTTGTTTGGAGACTGTTTAACCAAAAACAAAAAAGCTATTAAATAGACGTATCATTTACATAATTTGACTGAAACAATTGGTCTGGACTACAAAATTGTTGCCCATCTTTGATGACATGCTTCTCATAACAATGCATTCAGTACTTTTGCATTATGTCCACATTTCCGGCATAACATTTTGTGTGGCAACATTCACTAAGGTAGACTAGTATAGTTTAATTATAACGGAAAAGGGTTGCAACCAGCCGCATTCGTCTGTGTAAAGAACACCTCAATAACTGACACCAGAGTCAAACACGCGAGTCTTGTTAACAATGTGATTTATTTCCAACTTGGCAAGTCTGTATTCATCACAACATTTCTTTAAAGAATGCGCAATCATATTTTCTAAATCTGTAAAATCATCCGTCAGTTGCGCCTTCCGTATAATTTTACACCAGCCATAATAGTGTTCTTCACTGTCTCTTGAGTTCAGCTGGGAAAGGAAAACCATAGGCTTCCATGATGTACGTGAACAACAATCGAATGATACGACCGTTTCAGCGAGACCGAAAAAGAGAGAGAAGCAGCACCTGGTAAGAAACAAAAGACTAAAGGAAGTACTGCAAGAGAGGCATTTCAGGTGCACAAAAAAATGTGCGAAAAAGCAATGGTCAGACAGCATTCAAAACTTACTCACAAAAGTGGAAAATACACTTGATAAGCAAAAGTAAATTGTTAGGGTTAGACTTACTGAATATTTTATACGTTATCTATTGCTATGTTTAGGAGGCGTTAAACATTAAAAATCCCTTGTTATTGTTATCTATTTGGTGTTTTACTGTTTATCTAGTGTTTATTCATTTCCGGCAATCGCAAGGTCGCTTTATTTGGAAAAAGTCACTTAATTAATCATTAGCATATAAGCAAAGCTCATCTACGGTGCGGGTTATACGAAATCGCTCTATTAAACATTAGATTAATTGTATTTATTTATGGACAAATAGGTGCTATCATTGAACCGTGACATTATCTTGACTGTTTTTTTTCGTGACGTCACACTTCGGTACTCTATTGCAGCATGTATGATGTAATTCTGGACCAATCAGAGTGTGCAGATCTTTATTCAATGAGTAACGCAGAGTCGGCTTATCTGTGGGTGCAGCTTATGAGTGTAATACATGTAATGTCGAGGCCACTGTCTAAAATTGTAAACGCAGTTATGCATGGATCAATTCCAGCTGTTACCATCCCCCCCGGGCTGACCCCCGGGGATTTGTAAAAAATTTTTCTTGGGACTACAAATTCCCTGCCCCTGGACCGCCAAAAATAACAAATTCCCCGCCCCAGGGCAACGGAAAAGCAACCAACAATTGAATATATTAAAGGCATGTTTAATAATCAAGCTAGACACCTTTTGGAAATAATTATTGACCAAAACAGTAGAGATAAGAAATCATATGTGCTTAAACACTGCCTTTTTTTTTCAAAGAAAGCCTTTAACTTTGCAAGACCTTGTTTTTCAAGCCAATCGGCGACAAAAGTGGAGGTTTCTTGGTGTTGCAGAACACCAGATGACGTTAGACAATGAACACAAAGAACGAGAAGAATGAACTTGAACCAAAACAATACCCTGCATACAAAGAAACCTAACCAAGAATACAATGCAGACTGTAGCACCAAGAAACACCCACAAAAGTAGTCTCTTTATTGGCGAAATCCATTATTTTGAATTCCTCCTTTGATTATACGCTCGGTCAAGTTATCAACGCCCCCCGTCCCCGGGGCAACACGTTGTTGTACAAAATCCCCGCCCCTGGAACACAGGTCCTTACAAATCCCTGGGGTATGTAAGGGGGGGATGGTAACAGCTGGAATTGATCCATGCATTAATTGTAGTCTTCTTTAATTTACTTGTCATGAATTTCTAGCAACAGTTGTATGACAGAACAAAGTTAAACGAAAGTCTAGAGAATCAGTTGGCTGAAAGGTAAGCAATATCAACTGCCTTCCCCCTCTCCATGGGTAGAGATACTCCTGTATATACGATATATGGCTCCAGGGATGTGCCGACAAATAGGGTATGGTTTCAGCAGTTTTAGTGTGGAACAGAGTCAGGTGCCCAGTACATTGTAATGACCCCTCATGTACATGTATGTACTAACACAACCTTTTTCTTCTCCTATCTGAGTTTAATTTTGTGTTTTGTTTCCAGGCCATCAGGCTCTGAGATAGTTTCCCTTCAAAACACCATATCAAGTCACCAACAACAAATATCTGTATTGAGACAAGAGAAAGAAGATGAACAAAGACAGTGGCAAAAACAATACAATGATTCAATACAACAACTCACTCAGTGAGTATAAGTGTTTACAACATGAACAGCAGTGTTGTATCTGATTTACCAACTCCTGTGAATGTTATCAACTGCTTTCCCATCACACGTATTATTTCATGTTTTACTATAATTTTGATGATATAAGTAGTTTTTTCATTGAGAAATGGGTCATTTTTACAACATACATGTACAGTTCTCAATCATCATCATCATCATCAGTAGCATCAGCATCAGCATCATTATTTTTAACTCGTGGATTGCGTAGCATCCACGAGTTATTGGGATGAGTTTGGAGAGGACAACTTATGGGCTCCATCAATGTAAACCATGAAATGAGTGAGCCCTGGGAACAATCCCAGGGCTCACTCATTTCATACAAAACGGCGGCCATTGGCATCGACAGTATTTAAGAAGACTACAACACTACATTACAAATACCCTGAGAACCAATTACCTATGTATACTCTAAACAAACCAAATACTCAGTGCGCTGATAAGAGTATAAAAAAACTACTATGCTGTATGCATCGAGTAAAGTCGATTATACTAAAGCCAAGATTACAAAGCATTCAGGGAGGATCGAGTATGGAATATCACAGGCAGCCCAAGCTGTGATCTTGTGAATAATTGTAGAGAATGTATGTAGAATTACAAAATAACGTATAATGGCACTTACGTTGTCAATAAAGGACTGAAAATTCACCACAGCGTTGATAATTTACTGTTCTATTGCCCTGATGTGTTAGTTTTGCGTTTTAGGCCGTTTTTAATTTTGTTCTCCCTTAACCTGTAAAGGAAGAGAAGGCTGGAAACTACGGACGCCGAATCTTGGCTACGGCGATCTTCGAGGCCTCGAAAAACCTACAAAAATTTGAAATGTTCGCAATTTTTTCACATAATCCCGTTCTCACATTCCCCTAGCACACATCCAATCGGTTCATCACTGACCTACTCGCTTTTAAAGTCGTGAATTGAACTCAATTCGAAGTCAACCTTGCTTGTGACTAGCCGTGGCACCATCAGCTTACACATTCCACGTATTCGGTTTCAACGAACTTTCTTCGGAACACGTGCCGAACCGAGCCGAACCAGCGATGATAAAGTCGGCCGATCTCCGGAATCAGCCGACTTTATCATCGCTGGTTCGGCTCGGTTCGGCACGTGTTCCGAAGAAAGTTCGTTGAAACCGAATACGTGGAATGTGTAAGCTGATGGTGCCACGGCTAGTCACAAGCAAGACTTCGAATTGAGTTCAATTCACGACTTTAAAAGCGAGTAGGTCAGTGATGAATTGGATGGTGCTAGGGGAATGTGAGAACGGGATTATGTGAAAAAATTGCGAACATTTCAAATTTTTGTAGGTTTTTCGAGGCCTCGAAGATCGCCGTAGCCAAGATTCGGCGTCCGTAGTTTCCAGCCTTCTCTTCCTTTACAGGTTAAGGGAGAACAAAATTAAAAACGGCCTAAAACGCAAAACTAACACATCAGGGCAATAGAACAGTAAATTATCAACGCTGTGGTGAATTTTCAGTCCTTTATTGACAACGTAAGTGCCATTATACGTTATTTTGTAATTCTACATACATTCTCTACAATTATTCACAAGATCACAGCTTGGGCTGCCTGTGATAACATGTGCTGGTTCCATGTTCCATGCTCAAATATGCCCTAATAATAATAATAATAATAATAATAATAATAATAATAATAATAATAATAATAATAATAATAATAATAATAATAATAATAATAATAATAATAATAATAAATGAAAGGATTGTTTGAACTTTTGATACTCGGTATATGGTAGTTAAAGTTTTGAGCTTTCGGCTCAAACTAGAGCCTTGATCACAAGTAAGTGGAACACGCTAAGCTGCGTTCTTAGTGTTGTTTATATTGGGGACAATAACAACACTTAAGAACGCAGCTCATGGCTCCCCCATGTGCACGGGATAGTATAAATACGCTGCCATACACCAAAAAGCCCTCCTTGAACCAGTTCAGAAGAGCCGAAGACTGGCTTTCGACGCTTTGGTTTGATTTCATCGCTGCGCCATGTCCCAAGTACCCGTGGCAATACCTCCTGGTCAAGTACCGGCAAACAACCACCGGCAAACAACCACCGGCGAACAACCAGCAAGTACCGGCAAACAACCACCGGCAAACAACCACCGGCGAACAACCAGCAAGTACCGGCGAACAACTAGCAAGTACCGGCGAACAACCAGCAAGAACCGGCGAACAACCAGCAAGAACCGGCGAACAACTAGCAAGTACCGGCGAACAACCAGCAAGAACCGGCGAACAACCAGCAAGAACCGGCGAACAACCAGCAAGTACCGGCGAACAACCAGCAAGTACCGGCGAACAACACCCAGCAAGTACCGGCAAACAACCACCGGCAAACAACCACCGGCGAACAACTAGCAAGTACCGGCGAACAACCAGCAAGTACCGGCGAACAACCAGCAAGTACCGGCGAACAACCAGCAAGTACCGGCAAACAACCACCGGCGAACAACTAGCAAGTACCGGCGAACAACCAGCAAGTACCGGCGAACAACTAGCAAGTACCGGCGAACAACCAGCAAGTATACCGGCGAACAACCAGCAAGTACCGGCAAACAACAACCGGCGAACAACTAGCAAGTACCGGCGAACAACCAGCAAGTACCGGCAAACAACCACCGGCGAACAACTAGCAAGTACCGGCGAACAACCAGCAAGAACCGGCGAACAACCAGCAAGAACCGGCGAACAACCAGCAAGTACCGGCGAACAACCAGCAAGTACCGGCGAACAACCAGCAAGTACCGGCGAACAACCAGCAAGTACCGGCGAACAACCAGCAAGTACCGGCAAACAACCAGCAAGTACCGGCGAACAACCAGCAAGTACCGGCAAACAACCACCGGCGAACAACTAGCAAGTACCGGCGAACAAACAGCAAGTACCGGCGAACAACTAGCAAGAACCGGCGAACAACCAGCAAGAACCGGCGAACAACTAGCAAGAACCGGCGAACAACCAGCAAGAACCGGCGAACAACCAGCAAGAACCGGCGAACAACTAGCAAGAACCGAACAACTAGCAAGAACCGGCGAACAACTAGCAAGAACCGGCGAACAACCAGCAAGTACCGGCGAACAACCAGCAAGTACCGGCAAACAACCACCGGCGAACAACTAGCAAGTACCGGCGAACAACCAGCAAGTACCGGCGAACAACCAGCAAGTACCGGCGAACAACCAGCAAGTACCGGCGAACAACCAGCAAGAACCGGCGAACAACCAGCAAGAACCGGCGAACAACCACCGGCGAACAACTAGCAAGTACCGGCGAACAACCAGCAAGTACCGGCGAACAACCAGCAAGTACCGGCGAACAACCAGCAAGTACCGGCGAACAACCAGCAAGTACCGGCGAACAACCAGCAAGAACCGGCGAACAACCAGCAAGAACCGGCGAACAACCAGCAAGAACCGGCGAACAACCAGCAAGTACCGGCGAACAACCAGCAAGAACCGGCGAACAACCAGCAAGAACCGGCGAACAACCAGCCAGAAACCGGCAACAACCAGCAAGTACCGGCGAACAACCAGCAAGAACCGGCGAACAACCAGCAAACCACCGGCGAACAACCAGCAAGAACCGGCGAACAACCAGCAAGAACCGGCGAACAACCAGCAAGTACCGGCGAACAACCAGCAAGAACCGGCGAACAACCAGCAAGAACCGGCGAACAACCAGCAAACAACCGGCGAACAACCAGCAAGTACCGGCGAACAACCAGCAAGAACCGGCGAACAACCAGCAAGAACCGGCGAACAACCAGCAAGAACCGGCGAACAACCAGCAAGTACCGGCGAACAACTAGCAAGTACCGGCGAACAACCAGCAAGTACCGGCGAACAACTAGCAAGTACCGGCGAACAACCAGCAAGTATACCGGCGAACAACCAGCAAGTACCGGCAAACAACCACCGGCGAACAACTAGCAAGTACCGGCGAACAACCAGCAAGTACCGGCGAACAACCACCGGCGAACAACTAGCAAGTACCGGCGAACAACCAGCAAGAACCGGCGAACAACCAGCAAGAACCGGCGAACAACCAGCAAGTACCGGCGAACAACCAGCAAGTACCGGCGAACAACCAGCAAGTACCGGCGAACAACCAGCAAGTACCGGCGAACAACCAGCAAGTACCGGCAAACAACCAGCAAGTACCGGCGAACAACAGCAAGCGGCAAAAACCACCGGCGAACAACTAGCAAGTACCGGCGAACAAACAGCAAGTACCGGCGAACAACTAGCAAGAACCGCGAACAACAACCAGCGAACAACTAGCAAGAACCGGCGAACAACCAGCAAGAACCGGCGAAAGAACCAGCGAACCGGCGAACAACCAGCAAGAACCGGCGAACAACTAGCAAGAACCGGCGAACAACTAGCAAGAACCGGCGAACAACAACCAGCAAGTACCGGCGAACAACCAGCAAGTACCGGCGAACAACCACCAGCAAACAACTAGCAAGTACCGGCGAACAACCAGCAAGTACCGGCGAACAACCAGCAAGTACCGGCGAACAACCAGCAAGTACCGGCGAACAACCAGCAAGAACCGGCGAACAACCAGCAAGAACGGCGAACAACCAGCAAGTACCGGCGAACAACCAGCAAGTACCGGCGAACAACCAGCAAGTACCGGCGAACAACCAGCAAGTACCGGCGAACAACCAGCAAGTACCGGCGAACAACCAGCAAGTACCGGCGAACAACCAGCAAGTACCGGCGAACAACCAGCAAGAACCGGCGAACAACCAGCAAGAACCGGCGAACAACCAGCAAGAACCGGCGAACAACCAGCAAGTACCGGCGAACAACCAGCAAGAACCGGCGAACAACCAGCAAGACCGGCGAACAACCAGCAAGAACCGGCGAACAACCAGCAAGTAACCGGCGAACAACCAGCAAGTACCGGCGAACAACCAGCAAGAACCGGCGAACAACCAGCAAACCACCGGCGAACAGACCAGCAAGAACCGGCGAACAACCAGCAAGAACCGGCGAACAACCAGCAAGTACCGGCGAACAACCAGCAAGAACCGGCGAACAACCAGCAAGAACCGGCGAACAACCAGCAAACAACCGGCGAACAACCAGCAAGTACCGGCGAACAACCAGCAAGAACCGGCGAACAACCAGCAAGAACCGGCGAACAACCAGCAAGTACCGGCGAACAACCAGCAAGAACCGGCGAACAACCAGCAAGTACCGGCGAACAACCAGCAAGTACCGGCGAACAACCAGCAAGAACCGGCGAACAACCAGCAAGAACCGCGCGAACAACCAGCAAGTACCGGCGAACAACCAGCAAGAACCGGCGAACAACCAGCAAGAACCGGCGAACAACCAGCAAGAACCGGCGAACAACCAGCAAGTACCGGCGAACAACCAGATCTTTGTTTCCAACTGTTATTATGCCTCTAATAACTTTCTCCAAGCAATACACTTATTAGAAGTGGCACCATGCTGGGCACTTTATGCGCATTAAACAACGATCAATATTATTGTGAATTGTACAATTTCAAAGATAATCCTTTTTACAGTATATCAAGCAATAAATTTTCCATCTTACAGTAAATTTTCAGAACCGTGCTGTCCGTTATAGTGAGAGTGAAGAAATAGTAATTAAAAACTGAAGTGCCACGATACAACATACTGACTGTACATAGTCATGGCAGTAGTTTATGTGATGCCTACAAGAGCTACATGTATGGCTTACAATAATTTACTATATTCAGCTTGCAGGTAAAGGTAAAGGAGCTTGAAGTTGAGAAGTCATCAAAAATTGAACAAATTGAAAGGTGAGATTATGGTTGCTTCTACAACTTCAGTCGTATTTTATCAGAGAACCGCCAAATTTCAGACGATTCCGATGTTTGGTTTTCGATTTATTAATTAACTGAAATCTGTCACGCAATCTCTCTTGACAACGTGTATCCCTGGTTTGGGGAAAATTGCCTAGATTATTTATCGGTTTCTGGACTTGGAGGTGATAAGTTAGTTTTATTTGATAGGTAAATAACTAAAACAAAGGAATTAGATAAAATATTAACGTAATTTTGAGCTTTGATATTTGGTCCGCCATGTTGGTGTACAGCTGATTGTACACCAACATGGCGGCGCCATACATTTACTGTAAAAGCGAGGCATATTAGAAGGCTCATCTTTGAAATGAAACATCGTTGTAGGGCCAAAATTGGCAGAGATATTTATCTTTTATATCTCTTTCAGAAGAAGGTACTTTGGTTTTATTAAAAGCAAGGAATATTTTCCATTTACGTCAGCGCCACCAAGAATAGCCAAACATGATCTACAACAGGGTCCGGTTGTTCGAAAGCGGGTTAACGTTAACCTGGGGCAGGAGCCCATTACTAGGAGCCTTCCTCTCCTATAATAGGTCTGTACGACATCATTTGCACAAATTGAGCTAAAAATAGAACACTCATTATAAATTCCGCGCGATGAACCAATCATGTCGCGTCTTACACAATAGGAATTTGACGTCAGATTCAACACTGATGGCAGCCGAATGTAGTTCTAGTGAAGAATCTGAATCTAGTGAAATTGCAGATCTGCCAGTGTTGTCGTCTGACTTCAGTACTTCATCAAGCGAGGAAGAACAATGATTGAAAACATTAAAAACAAAACAACAAAAAACTAACTCCAGGTATTATTATTTATATCAAAACTTCAAGTGCGAGAACGTCTAAAAACAAAGCTAGCTAGTTCAAAGACTTCAAAGGCCAGTTCAAAACCCGGCCAAAAAACGAACATCTTCTGCTCTTTCTGAGAAGGAATTCAACGATCTGGTATCATGGATAATCTCTTACGAAGAACCTAATTAAACTTGTGCAAAACTAGCAGTGAGAACCAAGCTATGAATATTCCAAACCGCCGGTGTGTTTTGCTAATTAGCATTTGTTGTCTGAAACGCAGCAAAATGAATCACGAACTGAAGTAGGATTTTGTCGAAAATTCTCGACATTGACACAAAGTTCCTTCTATAGCTAAAACAGCGAAGTGAGGTACAGGGGAGCTTCTTTTTCTGTGGCCTGGATGAAGATTTTATCGCATTTTTATTCAGTGGCTGATCTTGGAGTGCCGGTTATCTTGCCTTCTTTGAACTGAAGTCGTCTTTGGCGAAAGAACTTCGCCATACACTCAGTGATAACCCTCTTGTTTTAGTGTTCTTTGTCGCTCTTTAAGGCACGGTTCGTCGGTTCAAAGTTTCAGTTGTTTTTCGACAATCTTTCGGCGAAGACTAAATTGTGAATCAAAAACCAACAGAAGAAAGTTGATAAAACAAGAATAAACATGAAGCGATAGGTAGAAGAACGTAGAAGAATTTCGCGACATCGTGAGTCGCCAAACTAAAAGTCGCCACTTAGCGCTCTGGCAGTATGTCAGTTTATTGATACATGTGATACATTCATTGTACAGTTCGTCTCGTTCTTGTGCAGGGGAAAAATAGACTTATACTTCCATGGATTAAGAATATCAATATTTTGGATCAAGTCCTCGCGTCTTCCGTTTGGCCGCCATTTATTTTTCAATTTGAAATTTTTCGGAAATTTGCATATTAATTTATAAAATTTGCACAATTTGTGCAAATGATGTCGTATGAACCTATTACTAGAGGGAGGCTCCTAGTAATGGGCTCCTGCCTGGGGATAAGTTCGCTAACCTAGGGTTAATTCTTAAGATTTTACCCTAGGTTAGCCATATTTAACCCTGGGTTAGCGTTAACCCGCTTTCGAACAACTGGGCCCACTGGTTGTTTGCAGTCGATTATCCGCTGGGCGTGGCCGTACGGCAGCTTTTGTATTTTGAGCGAAAAGCACAGGGAGCCCAATTCGAGCTTTTTAAAATAAACATGCAAATCAAATACGTGTGCTAGTGTTATGACTAAGAATGTTGTACACTTAATTACCTTTGTCAATGATACCATGCACAGCTCCTACAGCTGACCTAATCGTCGGCAAAAACAATGTCTGTCAGATTCTCAAACTCTACATCAAGTGTGTCCTCTTCATTGTCACTGTCATCAGAACTTTCCACAAGAATGTCCACAAGTTCTTGTGGCAGTAAATCTCTGTCGGTCCATTTGATTTCAAGTGTGCTACCTGTGCTGATCCAGCCATTGCCAACCGGAGATGGAACAGGGGGATTCGGTTCTGCTGCGTGATGCCATACAAGCGCTTGATAATAAGCCAAGTCAGAGTTTAAGGGGCGCGCGGGGCCTGGTAACGATTCGGGATAAAATGTGTCCAAAGTGCCTGTTTCTCCCATGTGTCTTGTATTTTTGCCGAGTTTTCTAGGAGCATTTTGCACTACTTTTTCTGTATTAATAAAGTATTTTCCCTGTTTACTAGTCACATACAACAAGGTAACTCTAACAGCGCTTATATGTTCATTTGAATACAATAATCAACTGAAAAACGTATATTTCTGAATCAGCCCACAGGCTTACCAATCTCTGTACTCGTGGAAGCGGATTGTCCCAGTGAAAACATACCTACTGATTAAATTACAACCGTCGTCTTTCAATTCGAATTTTCTCCCAGCGAGTCACTTTAATCTGAGTATATCTTTCTTTTTCGAAGTATCTGCTTAATAAAAAACATTTTCCTTCATTTTTGAATTGGTTTCATCGACAAAATAGTCAAAACATATGACCACGTTGACACTCAAACCGAAACGGAAGTAAGTTTTCTTTTACGTCCGCATGCTAAAAATAACTCAAGTACGATTCACATATCCCAGCTTGACCCCCAAGATGCACTCTCTGTCCCTCATTTTCTCTTGGCTTCCTTTGTCAACTGAACGATCGTCAGTTTCACAACATTTGGATTTCGCTTTTAAATAATATCTTTGTTTCGATTCTTTGCAATTTTTTTTAGAAAATAATAAAGATTATGAGTTGATTATCACTTTGTGCTATTAATTGTCTCAAAAAAGTATCAAAAAGTTGTGTTTTTGGGCTTCTAGATTGGTCGTAGTTCTCACGGCCTCACTACGTCCCGACTTCGTGTATAACGAAGGGCATTTTTAGTTGCGTTTGCTGTGGAAAAGCCCGGCTCTAAAAATGAAATCCGTTCTTCTTCTTTGACCTCAAATCGCCAACTGGGTTATACAGCGCATGCGCCCTGTGCCGGCTGCTAAGATAATCACCGAAGGCTCTAACAATACGATTTGTCAATACGAGACATCGAGTCTGAATTCACAAACCTTGTTGGAGGAAGGTTTAATATGTCGTCTTGTTTTCAAAATAACCACAATAATTCATAGAGATACGGATTATGGTAACCAAATAAACTATGTCATTGTCATTCATGATTCTCTGAAATGTTCTACCGAGTCACGCAACGAACAACCAAATACTGTTTTAATCGTACTATAAGATATCTATATTTAGTTCAAATAGGCTACATTTCATTTAGAAGCCCGACTTCACGCTAGTAGAGCGCCTAGTTATCGTAAAATCGAATTTGATGAACAAAACACACACAAGGTTGATATAAGAAGACCTTTATGCATACCTTGGAGTATTTTCTCGGCAAAAATCGTATTCTAAGAGATGAAAATTGCTCCTAGAAAACTCGGCAAAAATACAAGACACATGGGAGAAAAATTCACTTCGGAAAGATTTTATCCCGAATCGCTACCAGGCCCCGCGCGCCCCTTAAACTTTGACTTGGCTTATTAACTCTTTGTATGTGCATTGACAAGCTATCGCGGCAGGGCGGTAATAGGCTCATGTCTACTCCATTATAGCTTGACAGCAACTGTGATCCTGACTCCATGGTTAATCTTTCTTGAAACTTCTCATGCCGTATTGCATTGATGTCAGTTGAGGATCCACCATACATGCTACATGTAAACCTTTCCAGCATCAGAAAATGTCCTCAGAAATGTCTGCAGATTTTCCCAAATCCTGGAATACTTGGATAAATATCAGTGACCTGCAAGCCTGGAAGTGCTGAGCAGATATCCACTCCAATACCTTGAACAGCTCTCTTGACATCTATAAGGCGTCTCTTATTCCCTGTGCCAGTGTCAAACAAAACAGTTTGTTCAACACCTTGAATGTGACAGAGCAGTAGCAGAAAACCATCTGTGTCGGGAGATCGCACAATGATGGTAGATGTATTAGGCATGTTTATCGCCACATGATGCATATGCGTATCTGCCTATTCGTGTGAAGAGCCGAGCTCAACAACATCCTCAGAAACTGTATGTTGACCATCTGTAGATGTAAGCTGGTCTGCCTTTTCTTCACGCACGAAAACAACAACTCTTCCGTGTAGTCTCGCTGCGAATCTGTCTCTTTTCCACTCTTCTAAAAGAAAGTGAGACAGGCGCTGCTTATTTTCTCCATTGGAAAGAAACTTTTTCCAATCTGTACTATTGCCTCTTCGTGATCGCTCAAACTCCTCAATAAGCTAAGTCAGAGTTTAAGGATTACCGTGATTCCTGGAACCGAATCGGGATAAAATGTGTCCGAAGTGACTTTTTCTCCCATGTCTCTTGCATTTTGCCGAGTTTTCTAGGAGCAATTTTCATCTCTTAGAATACGATTTTTGCCGAGAAAATACTCCAAGGTATGCATAAAGGTCTTCTTAATTCAACCTCATGTGTGATTTGTTAATCAAATTCTATTTTACGATAAAAATGCCCTTCGTTATACACGTAGTCGGGACGAAGTGAAGCCGTGAGAACTACGGCCAATCTACGGCCCCAAAACACAACTTTTTGTTACTTTTTTGAGACAACTAATAGCACAAAGTGATAAACAACTCATAATCTTTATTATTTTCTGAAAAAAATGCCAAGAATCGACACAAAGACATGATTTAAAAGCGAAATCCAAACGTTGTGAAGCTGACGATCGTTCAGTTGACACAGGAAGCCCAATCCGTTTCGAGATTGGTAAGCTTGTGGGCGATTTTACTACGTTTTTCAGTGGATTATCGTATTCAAATGAACATATAAGCGCTGTTAGAGTTACCTTGCAGTTGTATGTGACTAGTAAACAGGGAAAATACTTTATTAGTACAGAAAAAGTAGTGTAAAATGCTCCTAGAAAACTCGGCAAAAATACAAGAGACATGGGAGAAAAATTCACTTCGGACACATTTTATCCCGAATTCGTTACCAGGCCGCGCGCGCCCCTTAAACTCTGACTTGGCTTATTGACAAAGGCTGGCATGCATCTGTTACAAAGTCAACGCGGTTAACTCTAGGAAGGAGATCAAATACGCTGTCAGCTAGTTCTCGGAAAGTACTGGGAATGGCCACCATTGCTTGAAGAACAGCGTTGCCATCAATAATGTATGACACCTCATCTTGAGTTGGTCGTTGTACTTGGTGTTTGCCTTCAAGAACATGTATCAGCCTTGTCTTGTCTGTCTTAACAGGAGCACCATCTGCTGTTGCAAGTGCCCAGTGAATAGGGGCCAAAGGATTTCGTAGCGTAATTTTGTAGTCCCAAAATCAGTAAAACATCAACTCTCAGGTTTCAGCAAATTTCCAAGATGGCAATTTGTGATGACGTCATTCCAAGTTTCAGCCAATGAGCGCGCGCGTTATATTGTAGTGACGTCATCTGTGTGTCTGTCCTCTAATAACACATGGCTCTCGACCAATCAAATCGCGCGTAATATACCAATTTATTATTATATGAAGTCAGGAGCCCATAAGTAGGAGCGTCCATATACGGTATTGGGTAGTGTCACAGCGTTTTCACAAGTGTGGTTATTTTTAGAACAGTTTTCCCGCGAATTTTGACCAATCAGAGAACGTTTCCGGTATGACGTTTTTTTAAAATTTTGATGAGATGGCAGGTAAAATAAAGATGGCACCGATAGCGACAAAGAGATTCTTCAAGTGAACTAAACTACGAATCGTCTAGTGATAGTGAGAGTAGTATTGAGTCATTCGGTACAACAGAATCACTTGAAAGTGATAGTGGTGGCAATTGTGCTTCTAAAGGCATCCAAAGCTAGTAGTGGTTCGAAGAACTCGAACACGAAGGGACCGACTGAGAAGCTGTTGTAGCGTGTGGATGCAAATTAGCCGAAGACTTTCAAAGACATATTTTCGTCTAAACTATTTCGTCAGAAAGTGAATTCAATTTATTCTTGGATGTGGTTTAATGCATGGTATCTTGTAATTATCGTTGTGGAGTTTAAAGACTGACAAGGCTATTCAAAAACAAATTTGCTGAAAGTCCTGAAACTGCATGGGCGACAAGACGAGTGAATCAAATTACAAATAAGATTGTTGAAAGTAAGCGTATTTGTTGTCATTTGTTGTGTCTTTTCTGTTACCTAAAATGACTTAAAAATGGATTGTGAATATTTTTGTGAGTCTGCCGATTTGAAATATATTAATAAAAACACCTTCATTCAAGTTTTGATGTTTAATTTAATAGATTCACTGAGCTTATTATTTTATACACACGCTTCACTGTCAATATAAAGAAGAGTTTAGCGAAACTGACTCAAAATTGCTTTGTTTTTAAATTCAGTGACCTTCTTACTGCGCCGGTACTCAGACATTCAAACAGTCGGCTGGAACTTGTCAATTAATCAAATTCAAAACTCAAACGAATTGAAAACTAAACTGATACATTCTTCGACCAAATGATCCATAATGTAGCTCAAAATCATATTTGGTTTCCATTTGGTGGGTCTTCTGACTTTTATTTTTAAGTTTTCTGATTTTTCATGTTGATTGACAGAAGCGAAAAACCAAATTACAAGCCAACTGCCTAAATAGACTATCGCTTTCAATGCACCTTACTTGACTTTAACTTTGACTTTCTAACGTTTCAGAGGCACAACGCTTCATAATACGCTTGTATTTCTCCGTGAGGTAAACAGGAACTGATATTTCTGATCAGAAAACACGCGTTCACATTATCTATCCTCGAAACTGCCACGAAACCGCCTAGCCATCACTTCAATTCAAATCCTGTATATTAAAAGCTCACTTCGTTCGGGAAACGCAGTCTAGAATTTTAGGTCAAGGTTCAAAGTAGCGGCCTATGGAATCCCGGGAAGTTGTTGGTATGATAAAATTGTGAATCAGACACAAAGAAAACTTGATAATCCTGACTTTTGTACATTCATCTCTTCGGGTCTTTCGAAATTCCGCCATTTTATTTTTGACGTGAAACCGGAAATGAAACCGCCATACCGGAAACGTTCTCTGATTGGTCAATTGACCTTCTTTCGCGGAAAAACTGTTCTAAAAATAACCACACTTGTGAAAACGCTGTGACACAGACCCAATATAGAGCATGGACGGTCCTACATTTACTTATGGGCTCCTGATGAAGTTATATATCATTGGTTATTAGTTATTATATATCATTGGTTATTAAAGTTGGTTATTAAAGTTATTGATGAATATAATAACGAGAAGATAAATTAGTAGTATTATTAATTATTAAGATAGATAATTTTTCTATTTATTCGATCCAGATATTTCGGCCGCATCGAATAAATACAAAACATGATTTATCTTATCGTTATTACATTCATCATTAAGCTGTATGCCCAGAGATGTACTATTATTAGTTATTGTTTTACATAAAGTTATAAAAATATATATCATTAAATGGAGAGTGTGATATTATATACTTCGAAAGTTGTGTTACCATTGATAGCACATATGGTACAGTTTTGTAGAACAAGCGAGTAATAATGTGATACAGTATGAAATTTCTTGCTGCTACTCAAATATATTGCGCAGCTCTGGATAAAGAACCTTAAATGTTGCAATTGATGGGGTTCATGTGTAGAGGAGCATTTAGTGTGTGATAAGTTAGTTTGATTACTCTGTTCTTGCATGGATCCCTTCAATTATTGAAACTAAACCAGTGATACATTTGGCCATAGTCTTCAGACAGCCGTCTCTGCATCAACTCAAAGTAGGAAGCAAACACAGACACTGTCACAGGAACAACATCAACAGATCATTACGTTACAGCATGATTTAAGCAAGGTATGACAACAAAACTTATAAAGATTTGTTAGCAATGAATCTATGTAATTTTAGAGGGAAACAATCACTTAGCGAAGTAGACAAGTTTTACTTACATGTATACAGTTTCTTTGTTATCTGACAATTGAGTAACCAAAGAACACAGAAGTATATAAGTATGTAGATTATTGATACTTTCTATGGGGTTAACTTCATACAGGGATTTAGTTCCCACCTATTGACACCATTTTTGCCCCTGTCAACATTTTTTGCAAATATACTTGTTACGAATAAATAAATTATAAATAGCTAAACAGATGACTGGGTGCTTGGCATTCCATTTTTGTACCCTTTTTTCACCACCCCCCCCCCCCCCCCCGCCCCACCCTAACCCCCCCTCTGTTTTGGACATATCCAAAGATTTTCTAATGACTTTCCAAGGTTTGGAGGGCACGCATTTTTTCCAGTGACTCTGGATCCAACCTACATGTAAGTTACATGTAAGAACAATTTCCGGTGTTTTTGTTTTGTTTTGTTGCAGTCTCAAGTTTTGTTGAAAGAAAAAGAAACATTTATTGAATACCTACAAAAACAGCAAGAAGAACTGAAAGGCAAACTTCAATCTGAGGTTTGTTTGAGGAGGTTCAACTATATTTCATGTCAACTGCTAAATGCTGCAGTACACACTGCAATGATGAGGTCACAGAATTTATTTAACCACCTTCAAGGTGTTCGGATTTTCGATGAAACCAAACCTAATTATTGAATTATTAGCGTTGGAGAAATTTAAAGTTAATTTTATACTAATTAGGATCGCAATTAACCATCTCTAACTGCAATTAGTCTGTCCTCATCGCTAATTAGGACGCATCCATCTAACTGCATAGTGATTTCATGTCTGTCCTCATCCAATGAGTTTGAGATATAATATACTAATTAGGATCGCAATTAACCATCTCTAACTGCATAGTGATTTCATGTCTGTCCTCATCCAATGAGTTTGAGATATAATATACTAATTAGGATCGCAATTAACCATCTCTAACTGCATAGTGATTTCATGTCTGTCCTCATCCAATGAGTTTGAGATATAATATACTAATTAGGATCGCAATTAACCATCTCTAACTGCATAGTGATTTCATGTCTGTCCTCATCCAATGAGTTTGAGATATAATATACTAATAAGCCAAGTCAGAGTTTAAGGGGCGCTCGCGGCCTGGTAACGAATTCGGGATAAAATGTGTCCGAAGTGAATTTTTCTCCCATGTCTCTTGTATTTTTGCCGAGTTTTCTAGGAGCATTTTACACTACTTTTTCTGTACTAATAAAGTATTTTCCCTGTTTACTAGTCACATACAACTGCAAGGTAACTCTAACAGCGCTTATATGTTCATTTGAATACGATAATCCACTGAAAAACGTAGTTTAAAATCGCCCACAAGCTTACCAATCTCGAAGCGGATTGGGCTTCCTGTGTCAACTGAACGATCGTCAGTTTCACAACGTTTGGATTTCGCTTTTAAATCATGTCTTTGTGTCGATTCTTGGCAATTTTTTCAGAAAATAATAAAGATTATGAGTTGTTTATCACTTTGTGCTGTTAATAGACCACTTCACGATGTAAGGTGTATGATGGGTAATCAGGGCAGAATTATTAAGAGAGATACGGGCGAAAGATAGATTTGACTTCGTATCTCCATGTTTAGTCTAACTTTTGAAATAAAACTTTTTGTGCTGATGGAGAAACCTTTTATGTAGCTTTTGTAAATTTTCTGGACCAATGGAATGAAATAGTGAGTCAAGAAAATATTTTTTTGAGTAAAACCATTGTTTTGATCTACGTGCGTCCGATCGAATTACGGCGAAATAAGCAGATTTTACAAGTAAAACATTTCCTACATTTACAAATCGGGCTCAATCTGCCAAAAAACTTCAAGAACGATAGATAAAAGGTTTCTCGATCAGCACAAGAAAGTTTTATTTCAAAAGTTAGACTAAACATGGAGATACGAAGTCAAATCTATCTTTCGCCCGTATCTCTCTTAATGCCTTGATTACCCAGCATACACCTTACATCGTGAAGTGGTCTATTGTCTCAAAAAAGTATCAAAAAGTTGTGTTTTGGGGCCGTAGATTGGCCGTAGTTCTCACGGCTTCACTTCGTCCCGACTACGTGTATAACGAAGGGCATTTTTATCGTAAAATAGAATTTGATTAACAAATCACACATGAGGTTGAATTAAGAAGACCTTTATGCATACCTGATACCTTGGAGTATTTTCTCGGCAAAAATCGTATTCTAAGAGATGAAAATTGCTCCTAGAAAACTCGGCAAAAATACAAGAGACATGAGAGAAAAAGTCACTTCGGACACATTTTATCCCGAATTCGCTACCAGGCCGCGCGCGCCCCTTAAACTCTGACTTGGCTTATTAGGATCGCAATTAACCATCTCTAACTGCATAGTGATTTCATGTCTGTCCTCATCCAATGAGTTTGAGATATACATTGTAGTTGTTGAAAAAAATCAGAAAAAGTAAAATTAACTTGCTGTGAAACAAGAACAAAGTTATTAATTATACATGTGCACAGCTGAACTGATATATACCTTGTACACGTAGGTGACGTCAAAAGATAATGCTAGTCAACAAGTTAGAAACTTACAAAACCAACTTGAAGAAACTCAGAGACAACTTGAAAGCAAGTAAGCTCACATTTTCATTTATGACCACCAACCTTTTCAATAATACAGTTGATGTGGAAATGTATAGACACTTCATGGTGACAATAGTGATGATAATGATAACATTTCACCATTTTTACCTTGTATATATCAGAAATGGCAGACTTGATGAATTAGAAGCAAATCTAAATCAAAAGAAAGACGATGTCCTCAGACTACAGACCGAAAGAACAGACCTTATTGCAAAGGTACTATGTATGTGAATATACTATGAACATGTTTTAAATTGAAAATATACTTTTATCTCTGACTTTAGTTGTGTTTTATAAGACGTTTCGACTGTAAATCAACAGTCTTCATCAGTTGGTTAGTAAGAAACTGTGTGTGGATATACAGTATTTCAAAAAATACTATGAGAGCGCATGCTCGTGCTCCTGCCAGTGTTCAGTTCTATCGCGCGGTAAAACATCTGGAATGCTAATGTAGTCATTTCCAGCATTGCGATTGTGGGCCGAGTACCGCGCTTCCAGGAAAAGCCTTCTGTGATAATTATTTTCACTCGCCACGATTTCAGTGTTCTTAAAGTTAAAAGTGTGACCTGTGTTGTTAGCATGTTGTGCGATCTTCGAATTGCTGTAATTATGAGAAATGGCTCTCTTGTGTTCTGTTGTTCTCGTCTTTAGATATCTTTCAGTCTGATCATAGTATACAAAATCACAATCGTCACATTTGATCTTGTATACTATGTCAGTTCTTGAACTCTTGTCTTATGGGTCTTTGGGACGTGGGAACACATTGGCCAGCTTTTTCATGGGACGATGACCAGCCCGGATAAATTTGTACGTGTGAATAACATGCAGTCTTTGTTTAGCCGTACATTGGTGACTTTAAGGGCTAAATCTATAGGTATTGATGTAAATAACGACACAACATCAAATGATACCATTACTTCATCATCATCAAATGATACCATTACTTCATCATCAATGTCGTAGCCTGCGTTACATCCGAATTCGGATGTAACACAGGCTATCAATGTCGTTATTTACATCAATACCTATAGATTTAGCCCTTAAAGTCGCCAATGTACGGCTAAACAAAGATCCATGTTACTCACACGTACGAATTTATCGATAGTAAACATCTTAAAGTTATTGGACTTTGTTCTGAATCACTGTTGCTTTTTATGTGATGGCTATTACTACCAACAAGTCTTTGGATGTCCTATGGGGTCACCTGTAAGTACGAGTTTGGCTAACCTTGTTATGGAGAAAATAGAACATCAAGCCATCTCTACCGCAACAAACCCACTTAAATGGTGGTTCAGATATGTAGTGCTATGCCACGCTTTTCAGCAGATATATCATTTATTACATTTTCACGAGTTTAGGAAACAGGGGAATACCCGGATCATAGCTCAGTGACCTTGTGTCAGTGTGTTTCGTTTAACAGCTAAGTGGTAACGTATACGAAGATGGATGTCTACATTTTGCTTAGGTTGCACTTCCAGATTCACTGATAAACTTTCGAAGATTATGTAATAGATACGCCAAGTACAAGCCAACTTTTACCTTCACGTTCATGGGCAACTTGTAATAAACCAGAAGAACCGATCCTTACTGTCGTGCTTGCCTACACACCGACTAAGTGGTCCCCTAACAGTAGACGATAGCCACTGTTGTTTGAAGAACAACAACGTTGAATCATTTCATCTACACTTAAACTCGATGTATTCATCGAGTTTAAGTGTAGATGAAATGATTCAACGTTGTTGTTCTTCAAACAACAGTGGCTATCGTTCTGTATATTATCAAATTCACTATATATACAGAACAAGAGAATGACGCTGGGCTATCTTTCCTTGATACCATCACCTCCCGCACTAAAGAAGGAAACAAACACACACAGATAGATATCTCGACTTTAATTTCTGTAGTTAACACCTTACTTAGACGTGCAAAAAGTATTCCATCAACTGCAAACCAAAAGAAGAAGGAGACGGAACACGTGAGAAGTGTGTTATCTGAGAATAACTATCCTCTTGGTATCATAAGGAAATGTGAAAGAACACTAGATTATGTGAGAGATGGACAAGATTCTAATTCCATTGACAACAGGAACAACGAAAGAGCAACAGTGGTCCTTCCGTATGTCAAAGGTATCTCCGAAAGAGTGCAATGGGTGCTGAAGCAACATAACAACCGGGCTGGTCATCGTCCCATGAAAAAGCTGGCCAATGTGTTCCCATGTCCCAAAGACCCATAAGACAAGAGTTCAAGAACTGACATAGTATACAAGATCAAATGTGACGATTGTGATTTTGTATACTATGATCAGACTGAAAGATATCTAAAGACGAGAACAACAGAACATAAGAGAGCCATTTCTCATTATTACAGCAATTCGAAGATCGCACAACATGCTAACAACACAGGTCACACTTTTAACTTTAAGAACACTGAAATCATGGCGAGTGAAAATAATTATCACAGAAGGCTTTTCCTGGAAGCGCGGTACTCGGCCCACAATCGCAATGCTGGAAATGACTACATTAGCATTCCAGATGTTTTACCGCTCGATAGAGCTGAACACTGGCACGGGCATGCGCCTCTCATAGTATTTTTTTTAATATATCCACGCACAGTTTCTTACTAACCAACTGATGAAGACTGTTGATTTACAGTCGAAATGTCTTAATAAAAAAAAACAACCTAAAGTCAGAAACAAAAGTATATTTTCAATTTAAAACATGAATCCTGACTGTAAGTTCAACAATTTTAAAGATATTGAACATGTGTATATAACTTGCTCTCTTGTTGGTTCTGTGTTTAGTTTTCCTGTCACACATCCCCTCCTGTTATAACATTTACAATAATAATATAAATAAATGTAATACTATTATACTATTATTATAGTATTAGCCATTACCTAAACGAGCAGGGGACTGGGACCAAGTCCGTAAAACTAATTACTCGGGGCCCAGGCCGCAGGCCGCCCGAGTTAGAAAATACGGATTTCGGTAGTAGTAGTTTTGTTCGGCTTCAAAATGACGAGTATGCGACGTATTTAATCGTATCCGGAGTTTCAAGATTACTCTGCAGATTTGAAAAGATAAAGGAGACACAGGACTCAAGTAGATTATGAATCTTAGTTTTGAAAGCAGCTGTAGATCTTCAAGCTATTAAAAGGTCAGGATTCTAGTTCAGTTCGTTTCAATGACTAGAAGTGGTAAAAGGACTAGAAGCTCGCTTAAAATATTTTTTTTTTTTTAAACAAACGCGAGGCCGTTATCGGAACCATCTGACCTATGCAACCTCAAGACGTATCATGTTCGTACTCACCGGACTAATAGTCTCCCTCGTCACTCAACTGTCACTGATTGTCATGACGTCAGAGAAATTATATTGTATTGAAGAAGATGTCCTTGTTTTATTCGACGTTCGAACCGTAACTCGAACCCGAACTCGATTCCAAACTCGACGTTTCGGGATCTGAAGCTAGAGAGGGGGCCTTTACACAAACTCATCAAAATCAAATCAATTGAACTCAAAGTCAAAAGGTAATCAAATGAACTCAAAGGCAAATCAAATGAACTCGACACATACATGTATATACATAGTCTCCCTCGTCACGCAAAACTGTCAGTCATTGTCAGGTCTCTCCTCGCGCAGCTGACATTGTCCTTGTTCTTCAACCAACTGGCATTCATTTTCAAGTACTTCCTCGAACAACTGACATTTTCCTTTTCACAATGCCCGAGTGAACGCTCATTGAGCGTCTTGTTCAATAAGAAACAAGACGCTCAATGAGCGTACACTCGGGCTTATGACAAGGACAATGTCAGTTGCGTGAGGAGAGACCTGACAATGACTGACAGTTGCGTGACGAGGGAGACTGTATATTACATGTATGTGTCGAGTTCATTTGATTTGCCTTTGACTTTGAGTTCATTTGATTACCTTTTGACTTTGAGTTCAATTGATTTGATTTTGATGAGTTCGTGTAAAGGCCCCCTCTCTAGCTTCAGATCCCGAAACGTCGAGTTTGGAATCGAGTTCGAGTTCGGGTTCGAGTTACGGTTCGAACGTCGAATAAAACAAGGACTAAAAATCAAAAGCTGCTTCTGTTAGATTTAAGATGTGACCTCAAGTGACCTCAATGAGTCACCGACACAAATATTCTCCCTTGTCACTGAGCGTCTTCTTCTGTAATAGATCCCTAAAATCTAAGGACGTTTTGATTTCGATTGTATTTTTGCCGTTCACTGACCTGTTTTGAGCGTGGAAATTCTGTTTTAAATAGCGCTTAACGTGGCGGTTCTAAAATTAGATCGCGTAATAAATGTATGACTCAGACAAGGATCATACAACTGTCATCGTACTGAAAAGAACACGATTTTCGAACATTGACCTTTCTCGCCTTTGCTTTGATGTAGTTTTGAAGTACGATTTTTACGATTCCTTTTCCTTGTGAATTTTTCAAACGTGGAATAAAATAAACATTCATCGTGAGTTATTGAAAATGATACGTCTTGAGGTTGCATAGGTCAGATGGTTCTGATAACGCCCTCACGTTTGTTTTTGTTAAACTTGAAACTCCGGATACGATTAAATACGTCGCATACTTTCGTCATTCTTTAGCCGAATAAAAAAACTACGACTACTACTACTACCGAAAAACGCATTTTCTAACTCGGGCTTCCTTCGGAAGGGCCCGAGTAACTAGCAAAAGTGGGCATCATTTTCTGAGAGAGAGCAGACCAAACTTAGCTAGTCTGGAAAGTTTGGTGAACTTCGGCTTAATATTGATGATGCTAGAGGGCATCAAATATGTCTATTTTCCCATACAAACTCTGTAAATGTTTGACGTTGTCCAGCCAAACCATACATTCACTGTTAAATTTTGGCTGGACAACACAATTTCAAAAGTTTATAATTCCGACATAATTCGCTCAAATCACATCAAACTTTGCACAGATACTAATTTCAACATGCTGTTTCATGCCATAAACTTAATTTCGTAATTGCATTAATTCTAATAAACTCCTTCCCAGTCCCCTGCTCGTTTAGGTAATGGCTAATGAGTTCGAGTTTTCTATGATCCAATAGTCAACAAGGCGGGTAGCACCGAGTTGACTATTTTACTCATAGAAAACGAGAACGAGTAGTCTAATTATTTTAGTAGAAACCAACTAGCATACCACCTTCGTTTTTTGTATCAATGTTTATTGATTCTTCGCTTTCTTTTTGTTCAAAACGCCGGCTTTTTTGCTACTCACTATCTATCACACAATGGATAATGAGTACGTTAGCCAATCAGATTGCACGATTTGTGATAGTATGCTAGTTGGATTCTACATAGAACATGGAATTTTAGCGTTTTCTAATGCTTTTAACTCATTCTTTTTTAAAAACACATATATATTGACGTTTTTTATCTGATCAATTTGCAAATTCTCCTGAGAAACATCACGCACTTAGCCAATGCAATTTCACGAATGAAATCAAAAATTAAACGAGACTTACCTGTAAGTCGAAGTTTGATTGGGATTCTGCCGAGTCATCAGTAGCAAAAGAAGTCACGTGAGAAGACACTAGCCGCCCGAATAATCAGTCTTTAAAGATGTAAGATGAACTGTAGCACAAGAAGTCACACCCTTAAGGCCTTGAGTGTGCAAATCAGACAATAACTTGGTGTTATGATTCTGTCTTCGGATTTTGGGCTTCCTGTGGTATGCGCGACACCACAGGTAACCCGCCAAAAGGATGACATTCAAAGTCGATTTTCCCACTCAATTTGTAAAAATCTGAAACTATTTCTTCACTCAAGTATATTACATCTCTAGAGCTATCTATGGTCTGAGTTCTGTTACAAACAGAAATCTAGAAGTAGGTAAAAACGATCATTGAAATGTGGGCTTCCTGTGATGTGCTCAACGATTGAAACGCCAGACATTCGGTTAACATTCAACCTAAATACAGCAAATTAAAGTTTTCTCTAGCTTTCTATAGATATTTCGTATTTCTAAGTAATATTTGTCTCAAAGTTTAAGCTTTGAAAATTTTTCGATTTAAAAAAATTGATGCTTATCATATGTGCTTATCATAAAATCTAGTAAAATGTAGAAGCTGAGCCCCACCCAGCTACATCCATTATTTCTAGCAGTGATGCATTACTTGCTGCAGCTGATCTTACACTGTGAGGTTTGTAAACTGTAGCATCAATTCCTGCATTAGTCATCATTTGTTGAATCCACCGTCTAATGGTGTCTCTACTTGCCCTCTTGTGAGGTTTTTGATGGGTAAGAAACAATCGAGTTTCGTCTCCTCTAATTTAACGTGTTTTCTCAAGGTAAATTGAACACAGATATATTTCATTTTAATGTGTTTAAACTACAAGTGACAGTCTACCTTCAGGTTCGTCAACATCACCGACAGTCTACCAACAAAATTGTTTAACATCACCGACAACTCACCAACGACCCACCGATAATTGACCAACAGTTGGCCGTTTAACGGCCGACAGGTTTTCTGCCGACTGTTGCCCGTTAAACGGCCGACTGTCGGTCGACTAGTTGGCCGACAGTCGACCGACATCGTCTCTTGGTACGTGATTCTCTACTATTACCGCTGTAGCTATAGAGAGACCAATTGGATCAGGGTTTTATAGCACAGAATAGTATCCATTTTCTGATGTGTCCATCATATTGTTTCTGGGAAGATTCCCGCCAGGATTGCAAGACAATGTTGGTTGTTTGAAAAGTCTCTGTCCTGGTAGGCTCTCCGCATAAGTGACACACTAATAGGTTTTTCCCTCAAGGGATGTAGTTGCTGAGTTCCGTGTTAGTAGGGTTCTGAGACCTGTGATGTACCACTGCTGGAAGCTCCAGTAATCTCAAAAGCTTGGGGTACCAGCTTTGGCTTGTCCACAATGGTACTACCAGAATCCCCTCTGCCCTGTTTGCTTGGATCTTCTCCAGACATCTCCCTATCAAACTGAAAGGGGGAAATGCATAAAAATATTTTTTTCCCAGTTGACTAAGAATGCGTCAACAAATAGGGCCTCTGGGTCTGGTCTCCAAGAGGCATATGCTTTGCACTGTGTGTTCAGACGGGATGCAAACAAGTCAATGACCGGTTCCCCAAATTTAATGGTGATTTGTTTGTATATATCAGGGTCTAACATCCATTCAGTACGGTCATTAAATTGCCTAGACTCAGTGTCTGCTTCAGTATTTTCACACCCAGGCGAGTGTGTTGCACTTAGCCAAATGTTATGAGCAATGCAGTAGTCCCATATCTGTTTGGTGACTCTGTTGCATTCCTGCTGTAGTGTTATCACACTGAACCTGAACGTGTGTGTTTAAAGTAAGCATTACTGCCAGCATTTCTAAGACATTGATATGGTATACCGACTCCTCTGCAGTCCACCTTCCAGCCTTGGGTTGAGGCATCTGTCTGTATGACAATATCAGGTTCACCGTGGGATATGGGCTTGAATGTGGTAGCAATGTTGGCTATCCACCATTTTAAGTCTGTTTGTGAGTTTTCTGACAGACTTGTAAGAGCCCCAAATTTCCCCTTATTTTCCTTTAAGGCACAGGTTTCATCAGTTTCTAAGCTCCTATAATGTAGGGGGCCATATTCTACACCTTGAAAGCTAGATACCATTAATCCTATCACTTCTGCTAGGTGTTGGATTGTACACTTGAGCTTCTTAGCCAGTTCTTGACAGGCAGTTTTGACTTTTATTACCCTGGTCTCAGTGTAACTGTCATTGAAACTGAGTTGATCTCAAACCCTAGATAGGTCAATGTTTGAATGGGTGTCAAAATAGATTCCTCCTCATGTATGTGAAACCCAAGTTCCTTAAAAAGGGAGACTGTATTATCATAGCATTCTTCATATGGCTCCCCTTGCAGGTAAATATCATCTGTATGTGTGAGGAGGAAAGGTATCTCTTTTCCCTTAAAGTGCTTATGAAGCTAATTTTTTTATTTTGAAAATCGATTACATATGAAGTGAATAGTTGGATGTTTCAGTGTTTTGTGATTTGAGCTTCGCATTTGCGAGTTATAAAGGTTTGAAATCGTGATATGCTAATTCGGTGACGTCAAAGAAGGCTTTTGCTGTAACTTATTTATATTTTTTCAAGTATTGCTCTTTTCTGAAATAGAAAAAAAAGTTTAACATCTTTTATATAAGCTGTAGAATAACTTTTTGCCAGTTTAAAAATGTCAGTCATTTGCAAAGGGGCGCTTTTGTATAATAAATGATGCCTCCTTTGACGTCACTGAATTACCATATCACGATTTCAAACCTTTATAACTCGCAAATGCGAAGCTCAAATCACAAAATACTGAAACATCCCACTATTCACTTCATATGTAATCGATTTTCAAGAGTTTGGTAGAAACTCTTGGTGCTGATGCAAGGCCATTAGGCAAGCACGTTGATAGAGTTTGTCCCTCCATGCAAATCTGAAAAAAAACTTTTGGTGTTCCATAGCAACTGGTACCGAGTAATAAGCATCTTTTTAAAAGAGCCGTTGTCTGTAATTTTCGAAAATTCGATGCAAGTGGGCAAAAATCGAAATTCATTTTAATTCACCCAAATAACCCTTATAGTGAAGTATTTTCGAAAATAAGTCCAGAAAGTTTCAGCGATTTTTATTTTCCGAAAAATCGAGCAAATTCGAAATCGCTTCCGGAAGCGCCAATTAAAACATGAAAATTTTGCCGATCTTAAACCGTCTCGAAAAGCCACAGGATGATTAATTTCGAAACTTTGTTTTTGCCACAATTAAAGTCCACTATATTGACGTTCGAACGAACCTAAATTTGTTTTCATAGCAGGGGACTGGGGACTGGGCCTCTTTGAGTTTAAATAATTATTGTTGGAGTTGGAGTACTGTGGCCTGTGTTTGTATCCAAAGCTTTTGTTTTTCATGTGTTTATAGCTCTTATATAACCATGTGGCTTTTGTGATTCACTTCTCGAATCTTTGTACCGCTGTAATTGTGTGTTGTGGTGAGCTAATAACACCGATAGATCTTTATTTTGCTGAGTTTTTGAAATCGTTCAGTTGCAAGGAAATCACTGATTTGAATGCCCAGAATACAGGAAATATTGTTCATGATTGTTCGAGTCACGCTGAGATGTTTATTATATTTGTATTTGGATGGATATATTTATGGCACCAAATAAACTATTTTCATTGTGACTTCTATGATTCGCTGACTTTGTGAAATCGTTAAATTGCAAGGAAAGCATGTCAGTTCTACCGAGTCACGCAACGAGCGACCAAACACTGTTTTAATCTCACTAAGATATCTATATTTAGTTCAAATAGGCTACATATCAGTTAGAAGCCCGACTTCACGCTAGTAGAGCGTCTAGTTTCGTTGTTTAGAGGAGTTTCTATTTCCCCATTCATTGTTAGTAAACTTAAAGTGCATATCAGGGTTTTGGGTTTCTTTTGAAAATCGATTATATATGAAGTGAATAGTGGGATAGTTCAGTATTTTGTGATTTGAGCTTCGCATTTGCGAGTTATGATGGTTTGAAATCGTGATATGTTAATTAGGTGACGTCAACGCAGGCATCATTTATTATACAAAAGCGCCCCTTTGCAAATTACTGACATTTTTAAACTGGCAAAAAGTTATTCTACAACTTATATAAATGATGTTAAACTTTTATTTCTATTTTAGAAAAGAGTGCTACTTGAAAAAGTTAAAATAAGTTACGGCAAATGCCTGCATTGACGTCACCTAATTAGTATATCATGATTTCAAACCTTCATAACTCGCAAATGCGAAGCTCAAATCACAAAATACTGAACCATCCCACTATTCACGTTATATGTAATCGATTTTCAAAAGAAACCCAAAACCCTGATATGCACTTTTATAGACCTTTTTACCGATACGGCAGTCATTTTGGATTCTATTGTTTTGGCTAAAACATTATGGGATGCTCAGGGTGCAAATGACCCCAAACCTCCCACAAACTGTACATGCGGAGTCGCGTCAATATATTATTTTTCTATTTCACTCTTACCATGGTGTTGTATGGCTTACTATCTACATGTGTTGTGTATTGTTGTATAATTTTGTACAAATTCATTGCTTTAAATTAGGTTTTCGTAGTTTTTCATGGCCAAATGGTTACTAGCTTGCACTCTGGGCATCCCATAATTCAAGATGGCCACCGTATCGGGCGATTTTATATTTTACGCCCACTTCAAGTTAAGATGGCGGATATTTCCGAATCTACTAATATGAGCAGCTAACCTTCCGGTGAATCGTATTATTTTCTATTTCTATAGCTACGAGTTCACATAGAGTTATTCTTGTCGTTTTCTTTGTTTTCTTCGATAAATGTTGAAGGTTATACATATTTGGAGGAGAAATCGTCGCAAACAATCCGCAATTGTATGTATTTATTGTCTGAAATAAAACGATCCATTGTGATAAAGGTGCTACGTGCTACCGTATTCGTACGCGAGTAGAATTTTAAATGCCAATGCGAAGTCGTAAAAGCGGTAAGTATTGTAGGACAACTATAAACATCAAGACAGCGGCATAAGATAAAACATGCTTTATCGTGGAAAAATTCGACTCGTACGAATAACAAATGAGATTCGTCTGATGTGTCACGCCCGAATTAAATTATTCAGTCTCGTATACTATGCCCAGCGTAAACCAAAACTTGGAATCGAAATTTATAAAGCTGTTCTGAATCGCTTTGTACGTCTTAACAAAGATATGATAGTTTGGATTCAATACGCTTCTTCAACTTTTCATAAAATCATAGAAATATTTGACTCACGTACGAATAACGAATGAGAGTCGGCGCCACTGCGTATTTTCATATACTTACTGGCTATCTAACGGATTGTTCCCCACTTTAAAGAAGATCCAGCTTTATGTGAAAGTTTCTACTCATCGATCACTGCTGTAGAACGCTTGCTTTTTAGTGGGCGTAAAGTGTGAGCTCACTTCGCATCAGTACGCCCACTAAAAAGCAAGCGTTTTACAGCAGTGATCGATGAGTAGAAACTTTCACATAAAGCTGAATCTTCTTTAAAGTGTTTTGAGGGGAACAATCCGTTAGATAACCATGCAGTAAGTGAATGAAAATAAGCTCCAATTAACTTCATCACAATTTGATAGCTTTATTTCAGACAGTAAATACATACAATTGCGGATTGTTTGATACGATTTCTCCGCCAAATATGTATAACCTTCAACATTTATTGCAATTGCAGTTTAGCCAACAAAGAAAATGCCAAGAAAACTCTATGTGAACTCGAAGAAAATACGAAGACGATTCACCGGAAGTTGAGCTGCTCATATTAGTAGATTCCAGGCCATCTCGGAAATATCCGCCATCTTGAAGTGGGCGTAAAATATAAAATCGCCCGTATCGGTAGAAAGGTCTATTGATCTTAAGGTATCAGGGTACCCCAAAAAAACTTTCAAACCACCGGTTGTGATTTTTTTTGACAATCAAATCAAATTGAATATTATCTACCATCTCCAAAAAACAGAATCTAAAAATATTTTTTTCCTAAAAAGTTAGAATCAAAAAACGAATTTTGGATTTCATTTGATGCAAAAAGATGTTGACAAGCAAGCTGTCAACAGTACTCGAGCAACAGACTTTCCACAAAGATTCAGATGCGAAGAAAGTATCCAAAAATCGTAACTGCTCACTCAAAACATCCTTGAATAACGATGCTAAACCGCTCACGGTCAAAGTGCTCGTATTTTCCGCCAGCAGTAACTTTGTTTTCCTGCCACGTTGTGTTACGTCGTTACGAACTGTAAGGCGATCTTCTTATGAATGCCATTCATATGTCATCAGGTATTGGATCACATATTTGTGGTGGATTATCGACACTTGTGTAAACAAAGGCGTCACTTAATTGACTTGAAAACTCTTTTGCCTTTTATTTCGGAAACAAAATAGCCATGAATCAAGCGCACATTTTGAGTTCCGGGTCAAATGGATTTTATCCGATTTAGCTGAAATTTGGTAGACACTTTGTCAAATAAATATTCTTCAAAATGGTTTCTCCGAATTTTAATATTCAATTTCCTTCGAAAGTTATAATTTGTTTTGTAAAGTGTTTTCCAGTTTTTGCAGAGCTCGAAGTTTAGCACCGTATAAAAACGCAACGGGTTAATTTATCAATAAACGGAGACAACTTTTTTGTAAGCTATATCTCATGAGCTTATAAAGGTATTGGTCGAGGATTTCCGATAAATTGCGGCAGTATGGGACCTCGGCGATGATAGTGATGTGAAAATCTGAACTTTTTTACCTATTTCAAATATACTGTTCTTGTTCTAAAAACTAATTGTTTTATTGAATTCTGCATTTATTCAGCTTTCAGAAAATGTATACTTTATAGAGGTTTTAGCGTAACGAGTACGCGCTAGACCGTGTTGCGTGCATGATGGTCGTTGTGTGAATAGCACATGACGCATTGTGGTGGGGTGAGTAGCACATGACGCACTGTGGTGAGGTGAGTAGAATATGACGCACTGTGGTGGGGTGAGTAGCACATGACGCACTGTGGTGAGGTGAGTAGAATATGACGCACTGTGGTGGGGTGAGTAGCACATGACGCACTGTGGTGAGGTGAGTAGAATATGACGCACTGTGGTGGGGTGAGTAGCACATGACGCACTGTGGTGAGGTGAGTAGAATATGACGCACTGTGGTGGGGTGAGTAGCACATGACGCACTGTGGTGGGGTGAGTAGCACATGACGCATTGTGGTGGGGTGAATAGCACATGACGCACTATAGTGAGGTGAGTAGAATATGACGCACTGTGGTGGGGTGAGTAGCACATGACGCACTGTGGTGGGGTGAGTAGCACATGACGCACTGTGGTGGGGTGAGTAGCACATGACGCACTGTGGTGGGGTGAATAACACATGACGCATTATGGTGGGGTGAATAACACATGACGCATTGTGGTGGGGTGAATAACACATGACGCATTGTGGTGGGGTGAGTAGCACATGACGCATTGTGGTGGGGTGAGTAGCACATGACGCACTGTGGTGAGGTGAGTAGCATATGACGCACTGTGGTGGGGTGAATAACACATGACGCATTGTGGTGGGGTGAGTAGCACATGACGCACTGTGGTGAGGTGAGTAGCACATGACGCACTGTGGTGAGGTGAGTAGCATATGATGCACTGTGGTGGGGTGAATAGCACATGACGCATTGTGGTGGGGTGAATAGCACATGACGCACTGTGGTGAGGTGAGTAGCATATGACGCACTGTGGTGGGGTGAGTAGCACATGATGCACTGTGGTGGGGTGAGTAGCACATGACGCACTGTGGTGAGGTGAGTAGCATATGACGCACTGTGGTGGGGTGAGTAGCACATGACGCACTGTGGTGGGGTGAGTAGCACATGATGCACTGTGGTGGGGTGAGTAGCACATGACGCACTGTGGTGGGGTAAGTATCCGGTTACTAAAAATAACCCAATCGGGAATCATCGTGGCACAAGACTAATTCCTAGAGGTTCACTCTTTTATTTATGCTCTCTTGCACAAACCCTATAGCTAGAAATTCGCTCTTTTATTTATGCTCTCATATGCTACCATACATGAGTTATTTGCGCTATACCATCCTGTTTGATGGTCTCCATGCCAACTGTTAATTCCTAAATGATCAGCAATACAAATCTTTCTTCAGATCGAAGCAGGTGAAGGAACAGAAACTGCTATCACACAAATCAAGCAAGAAAAGGTAGAGTGTGATTGAAATCATTGATTTAGTATTTTTCTCTTTCCATGTTTAAACGGGGAAAGTGTGAAACGCATAGACAATATAACTAGGCCAGGACATACTTTCTATAGATTATTGTGGAGCATTACATCGTGTGCTCCATAACAATATAACTAAGGCCAGGACATACTTTCTATAGATTATTGTGGAGCATTACATCGTGTGCTCCATAACAATATAACTAGGCCAGGACATGCTTTCTATAGATTATTGTGGAGCATTACATCGTGTGCTCCATAACAATATAACTAGGCCAGGACATGCTTTCTATAGATTATTGTGGAGCATTACATCGTGTGCTACATAGCAATATAACTAGGCCAGGACATACTTTCTATAGATTATTGTGGAACATTACCTCGTGTGCTCCATAACAATATAACTAGGCCAGGACATATTTTCTATAGATTATTGTGGAGCATTACATCGTGTGCTCCATAACAATATAACTAAGGCCAGGACATACTTTCTATAGATTATTGTGGAGCATTACATCGTGTGCTCCATAACAATATAACTAAGCCAGGACATGCTTTCTATAGATTATTGTGGAGCATTACATCGTGTGCTACATAGCAATATAACTAGGCCAGGACATACTTTCTATAGATTATAGCATTACATGTGGAATAACATTATCTCGTGTGTGGAGCTCCATATAACAATATAACTAGGCCAGGACATACTTTCTATAGATTATTGTGGAGCATTACCTCGTGTGCTACCATAACATAACAAATAACTAAGGCCAGGACATACTTTCTATAGATATTGTGGACTAAGGCCAGATTATAGGCTTTCTATAGATTATTGTGGAGCATTACCTCGTGTGCTCATAACAATATAACTAAGGCCAGGACATACTTTCTATAGATTATTGTGGAGCTTACATCTATAGATTATAGTGTGGAGCATTACCTCGTGTGCTCCATGACAATATAACTAAGGCCAGGACATACTTTCTATAGATTATTGTGGAGCATTACCTCGTGTGCTCCATAACAATATAACTAAGGCCAGGACATACTTTCTATAGATTATTGTGGAGCATTACCTCGTGTGCTCCATAACAATATAACTAAGGCCAGGACATACTTTCTATAGATTATTGTGGAGCATTACATCGTGTGCTACATAACAATATAACTAAGGCCAGGACATACTTTCTATAGATTATTGTGGAGCATTACATCGTGTGCTACATAACAATATAATAACTAGGCCAGGACATACTATAGATTATTGTGGAGCATTCGTGTGTGTGCTACCATAACAATATAACTAAGCCAGGACATACTTTCTATAGATTATTGTGGAGCATTACATCGTGTGCTACATAACAATATAACTAGGCCAGGACATACTTTCTATAGATTATTGTGGAGCATTACATCGTGTGCTCCATAACAATATAACTAGGCATAGATTATTGTGGAGCATTACATCGTGCCAGGACATACTTTCTATAGATTATTGTGGAGCATTACCTCGTGTGCTCCATAACAATATAACTAAGGCCAGGACATACTTTCTATAGATTATTGTGGAGCATTACATCGTGTGCTACATAACAATATAACTAGGCCAGGACATACTTTCTATAGATTATTGTGGAGCATTACATCGTGTGCTCCATAACAATATAACTAAGGCCAGGACATACTTTCTATAGATTATTGTGGAGCATTACATCGTGTGCTCCATAACAATATAACTAGGCCAGGACATACTTTCTATAGATTATTGTGGAGCATTACTTTGCTATAGATTATTGTGGTGGAGCATTACATCGTGTGCTACATAACAATATATAGATTATTGTGGAGCATTACAGGCCAGGACATACTTTCTATAGATTATTGTGGAGCATTACGTCGTGTGCTACATAACAATATAACTAAGGCCAGGACATACTTTCTATAGATTATTGTGGAGCATTACATCGTGTGCTACATAACAATATAACTAAGGCCAGGACATACTTTCTATAGATTATTGTGGAGCATTACCTCGTGTGCTCCATAACAATATAACTAAGGCCAGGACATACTTTCTATAGATTATTGTGGAGCATTACCTCGTGTGCTCCATGACAATATAACTAAGGCCAGGACATACTTTCTATAGATTATTGTGGAGCATTACTAAGGCCAGGACGTGTGCTACCATACAATATAACTAAGGCCAGGACATACTTTCTATAGATTATTGTGGAGCATTACATCGTGTGCTACATAACAATATAACTAAGGCCAGGACATACTTTCTATAGATTATTGTGGAGCATTACATCGTGTGCTACATAACAATATAACTAGGCCAGGACATACTTTCTATAGATTATTGTGGAGCATTACATCGTGTGCTACATAACAATATAACTAGGCCAGGACATACTTTCTATAGATTATTGTGGAGCATTACATCGTGTGCTACATAACAATATAACTAAGGCCAGGACATACTTTCTATAGATTATTGTGGAGCATTACATCGTGTGCTAACAATATAACTAAGGACATACTTTCTATAGATAAGGCCATTACAGGACATATAACTAGGCCAGGACATACTTTCTATAGATTATTGTGGAGCATTACATCGTGTGCTACATGACAATATAACTAGGCCAGGACATACTTTCTATAGATTATTGTGGAGCATTACCTCGTGTGCTCCATGACAATATAACTAAGGCCAGGACATACTTTCTATAGATTATTGTGGAGCATTACCTCGTGTGCTCCATAACAATATAACTAAGGCCAGGACATACTTTCTATAGATTATTGTGGAGCATTACCTCGTGTGCTCCATAACAATATAACTAGGCCAGGACATACTTTCTATAGATTATTGTGGAGCATTACATCGTGTGCTCCATAACAATATAACTAAGGCCAGGACATACTTTCTATAGATTATTGTGGAGCATTACCTCGTTGTGCTCCATAACAATATAACTAAGGCCAGGACATACTTTCTATAGATTATTGTGGAGCATTACATCGTGTGCTACATAACAATATAACTAAGGCCAGGACATACTTTCTATAGATTATTGTGGAGCATTACATCGTGTGCTACATAACAATATAACTAGGCCAGGACATACTTTCTATAGATTATTGTGGAGCATTACATCGTGTGCTACATAACAATATAACTAAGGCCAGGACATACTTTCTATAGATTATTGTGGAGCATTACCTCGTGTGCTCCATAACAATATAACTAAGGCCAGGACATACTTTCTATAGATTATTGTGGAGCATTACATCGTGTGCTACATAACAATATAACTAAGGCCAGGACATACTTTCTATAGATTATTGTGGAGCATTACATCGTGTGCTACATAACAATATAACTAGGCCAGGACATACTTTCTATAGATTATTGTGGAGCATTACATCGTGTGCTCCATAACAATATAACTAACTAAGGCCAGGACATACTTTCTATAGATTATTGTGGAGCATTACATCGTGTGCTCCATAACAATATAACTAGGCCAGGACATACTTTCTATAGATTATTGTGGAGCATTACCTCGTGTGCTCCATGACAATATAACTAGGCCAGGACATACTTTCTATAGATTATTGTGTGAGCATTACATCGTGTGCTACATAACATATAACTAGGCCAGGACATATTTCTATAGATTATAGCATTACCAGTGTGCTACATAACAATTAACTAGGCCAGGACATTTTCTATAGATTATTGTGGAGCATTACATCGTGTGCTACATAACAATATAACTAGGCCAGGACATACTTTCTATAGATTATTGTGGAGCATTACATCGTGTGCTACATAACAATATAACTAGGCCAGGACATACTTTCTATAGATTATTGTGGAGCATTACATCGTGTGCTACATAACAATATAACTAGGCCAGGACATACTTTCTATAGATTATTGTGGAGCATTACCATGTGCTCCATAACAATATAACTAAGGCCAGGACATACTTTCTATAGATTATTGTGGAGCATTACATCGTGTGCTACATAACAATATAACTAGGCCAGGACATACTTTCTATAGATTATTGTGGAGCATTACCTCGTGTGCTCCATGACAATATAACTAAGGCCAGGACATACTTTCTATAGATTATTGTGGAGCATTACCTCGTGTGCTCCATAACAATATAACTAGGCCAGGACATACTTTCTATAGATTATTGTGGAGCATTACCTCGTGTGCTCCATAACAATATAACTAGGCCAGGACATACTTTCTATAGATTATTGTGGAGCATTACCTCGTGTGCTCCATAACAATATAACTAAGGCCAGGACATACTTTCTATAGATTATTGTGGAGCATTACCTCGTGTGCTCCATGACAATATAACTAAGGCCAGGACATACTTTCTATAGATTATTGTGGAGCATTACATCGTGTGCTACATAACAATATAACTAGGCCAGGACATACTTTCTATAGATTATTGTGGAGCATTACATCGTGTGCTACATAACAATATAACTAGGCCAGGACATGCTTTCTATAGATTATTGTGGAGCATTACATCGTGTGCTGCCAGGACATACTATAGATTATTGTGTGGAATACCTCGTGTGCTCCATAACAATATAACTAAGGCCAGGACATACTTTCTATAGATTATTGTGGAGCATTACCTCGTGTGCTCCATGACAATATAACTAAGGCCAGGACATACTTTCTATAGATTATTGTGGAGCATTACATCGTGTGCTACATAACAATATAACTAGGCCAGGACATACTTTCTATAGATTATTGTGGAGCATTACATCGTGTGCTACATAACAATATAACTAGGCCAGGACATGCTTTCTATAGATTATTGTGGAGCATTACATCGTGTGCTCCATAACAATATAACTAAGGCCAGGACATACTTTCTATAGATTATTGTGGAGCATTACATCGTGTGCTCCATGACAATATAACTAGGCCAGATCATACTTTCTATAGATTATTGTGGAGCATTACCTCGTGTGCTCCATGACAATATAACTAAGGCCAGGACATACTTTCTATAGATTATTGTGGAGCATTACCTCGTGTGCTCCATAACAATATAACTAGGCCAGGACATACTTTCTATAGATTATTGTGGAGCATTACGTCGTGTGCTACATAACAATATAACTAGGCCAGGACATGCTTTCTATAGATTATTGTGGAGCATTACATCGTGTGCTACATAACAATATAACTAGGCCAGGACATGCTTTCTATAGATTATTGTGGAGCATTACCTCGTGTGCTCCATGACAATATAACTAGGCCAGGACATACTTTCTATAGATTATTGTGGAGCATTACATCGTGTGCTACATAACAATATAACTAGGCCAGGACATACTTTCTATAGATTATTGTGGAGCATTACCTCGTGTGCTCCATAACAATATAACTAGGCCAGGACATGCTTTCTATAGATTATTGTGGAGCATTACATCGTGTGCTACATAACAATATAACTAGGCCAGGACATACTTTCTATAGATTATTGTGGAGCATTACCTCGTGTGCTCCATAACAATATAACTAGGCCAGGACATACTTTCTATAGATTATTGTGGAGCATTACATCGTGTGCTACATAACAATATAACTAAGGCCAGGACATACTTTCTATAGATTATTGTGGAGCATTACCTCGTGTGCTCCATAACAATATAACTAAGCCAGGACATACTTTCTATAGATTATTGTGGAGCATTACCTCGTGTGCTCCATGACAATATAACTAAGGCCAGGACATACTTTCTATAGATTATTGTGGAGCATTACCTCGTGTGCTCCATGACAATATAACTAAGGCCAGGACATACTTTCTATAGATTATTGTGGAGCATTACCTCGTGTGCTCCATGACAATATAACTAAGGCCAGGACATACTTTCTATAGATTATTGTGGAGCATTACATCGTGTGCTATAACTAGGCCAGGACATACTTTCTATAGATTATTGTGGAGCATTACATCGTGTGCTACATAACAATATAACTAAGGCCAGGACATACTTTCTATAGATTATTGTGGAGCATTACCTCGTGTGCTCCATAACAATATAACTAAGGCCAGGACATACTTTCTATAGATTATTGTGGAGCATTACATCGTGTGCTACATAACAATATAACTAGGCCAGGACATGCTTTCTATAGATTATTGTGGAGCATTACATCGTGTGCTATCAATGTGCTACATACACATATATAACTAGGCCAGGACATACTTTCTATAGATTATTGTGGAGCATTACATCGTGTGCTACATAACAATATAACTAGGCCAGGACCATAGACATACTTTCTATAGATTTCTATAGATTATTGTGGAGCATTACATCGTGTGCTCCATAACAATATAACTAGGCCAGGACATACTTTCTATAGATTATTGTGGAGCATTACCTCGTGTGCTCGTGTGCATAACAATATAACTAAGGCCAGGACATACTTTCTATAGATTATTGTGGAGCATTACCTCGTGTGCTCCATAACAATATAACTAGGCCAGGACATACTTTCTATAGATTATTGTGGAGCATTACCTCGTGTGCTCCATAACAATATAACTAAGGCCAGGACATACTTTCTATAGATTATTGTGGAGCATTACATCGTGTGCTCCATAACAATATACTAGGCCAGGACATACTTTCTATAGATTATTGTGGAGCTAGGCCAGGACATACTTTCTATAGATTATTGTGGATTGTGGAGCATTACATCGTGTGCTACATAACAATATAACTAGGCCAGGACATACTTTCTATAGATTATTGTGGAGCATTACATCGTGTGCTACATAACAATATAACTAGGCCAGGACATACTTTCTATAGATTATTGTGGAGCATTACATCGTGTGCTCCATAACAATATAACTAAGGCCAGGACATACTTTCTATAGATTATTGTGGAGCATTACATCGTGTGCTCCATAACAATATAACAATATATAGATTATTGTGGAGCTAGGCCAGGACATACTTTCTATAGATTATTGTGGAGCATTACATCGTGTGCTACATAACAATATAACTAGGCCAGGACATACTTTCTATAGATTATTGTGGAGCATTACATCGTGTGCTACCATAACAATATAACTAGGCCAGGGACATACTTTCTATAGATTATTGTGGAGCATTACATCGTGTGCTCCATAACAATATAACTAGGGCCAGGACATACTTTCTATAGATTATTGTGGAGCATTACATCGTGTGCTCCATAACAATATAACTAAGGCCAGATTATTGTGGAGCATACTTTCTCCATATATAACTAGATTTCTATAGATTGTGGAGCATTACCTCGTGTGCTCCATAACAATATAACTAAGGCCAGGACATACTTTCTATAGATTATTGTGGAGCATTACCTCGTGTGCTACATAACAATATAACTAGCCAGGACATACTTTCTATAGATTATTGTGGAGCATTACATCGTGTGCTACATAACAATATAACTAGGCCAGGACATACTTTCTATAGATTATTGTGGAGCATTACATCGTGTGCTACATAACATATAACTAGGCCAGGACATACTTTCTATAGATTATTGTGGAGCATTACCTCGTGTGCTCCATAACAATATAACTAGGCCAGGACATACTTTCTATAGATTATTGTGGAGCATTACATCGTGTGCTACATAACAATATAACTAGGCCAGGACATACTTTCTATAGATTATTGTGGGAGCATTACATCGTGTGCTACATAACAATATAACTAGGCCAGGACATACTTTCTATAGATTATTGTGGAGCATTACATCGTGTGCTACATAACAATATAACTAGGCCAGGACATACTTTCTATAGATTATTGTGGAGCATTACATCGTGTGCTACATAACAATATAACTAGGCCAGGACATACTTTCTATAGATTATTGTGGAGCATTACCTCGTGTGCTACATAACAATATAACTAAGGCCAGGACATACTTTCTATAGATTATTGTGGAGCATTATGTGGAGCATTACCTCGTGTGCTCCATAACAATATAACTAGGCCAGGACATACTTTCTATAGATTATTGTGGAGCATTACCTCGTGTGCTCCATGACAATATAACTAGGCCAGGACATACTTTCTATAGATTATTGTGGACATACTTTGTGCTCTATAGATTATTGTGGGAGCATTACCTCGTGTGCTCCATGACAATATAACTAAGGCCAGGACATACTTTCTATAGATTATTGTGGAGCATTACCTCGTGTGCTACATACAAATATAACTAGGCCAGGACATACTTTCTATAGATTATTGTGGAGCATTACATCGTGTGCTACATAACAATATAACTAAGGCCAGGACATACTTTCTATAGATTATTGTGGAGCATTACCTCGTGTGCTACATAACAATATAACTAGGCCAGGACATACTTTCTATAGATTATTGTGGAGCATTACATCGTGTGCTACATAGAATATAACTAGGCCAGGACATGCTTTCTATAGATTATTGTGGAGCATTACATCGTGTGCTACATAACAATATAACTAGGCCAGGACATGCTTTCTATAGATTATTGTGGAGCATTACATCGTGTGCTACATAACAATATAACTAAGGCCAGGACATACTTTCTATAGATTATTGTGGAGCATTACCTCGTGTGCTCCATAATAGACAATATAACTAGGCCAGGACATACTTTCTATAGATTATTGTGGAGCATTACATCGTGTGCTCCATAACAATATAACTAGGCCAGGACATACTTTCTATAGATTATTGTGGAGCATTACCTCGTGTGCTCCATAACAATATAACTAGGCCAGGACATACTTTCTATAGATTATTGTGGAGCATTACCTCGTGTGCTCCATGACAATATAACTAAGGCCAGGACATACTTTCTATAGATTATTGTGGAGCATTACATCGTGTGCTACATAACAATATAACTAGGCCAGGACATGCTTTCTATAGATTATTGTGGAGCATTACATCGTGTGCTACATAACAATATAACTAGGCCAGGACATACTTTCTATAGATTATTGTGGAGCATTACATCGTGTGCTACATAACAAATATAACTAGGCCAGGACATACTTTCTATAGATTATTGTGGAGCATTACATCGTGTGCTACATAACAATATAACTAGGCCAGGACATACTTTCTATAGATTATTGTGGAGCATTACATCGTGTGCTACATAACAATATAACTAGGCCAGGACATACTTTCTATAGATTATTGTGGAGCATTACATCGTGTGCTACATAACAATATAACTAGGCCAGGACATACTTTCTATAGATTATTGTGGAGCATTACATCGTGTGCTACATAACAATATAACTAGGCCAGGACATACTTTCTATAGATTATTGTGGAGCATTACCTCGTGTGCTCCATAACAATATAACTAGGCCAGGACATACTTTCTATAGATTATTGTGGAGCATTACCTCGTGTGCTCCATGACAATATAACTAAGGCCAGGACATACTTTCTATAGATTATTGTGGGGCATTACCTCGTGTGCTACATAACAATATAACTAGGCCAGGACATGCTTTCTATAGATTATTGTGGAGCATTACATCGTGTGCTACATAACAATATAACTAGGCCAGGACATGCTTTCTATAGATTATTGTGGAGCATTACATCGTGTGCTACATAACAATATAACTAGGCCAGGACATACTTTCTATAGATTATTGTGGAGCATTACCTCGTGTGCTCCATAACAATATAACTAGGCCAGGACATACTTTCTATAGATTATTGTGGAGCATTACATCGTGTGCTACATAACAATATAACTAGGCCAGGACATGCTTTCTATAGATTATTGTGGAGCATTACATCGTGTGCTACATAACAATATAACTAGGCCAGGACATGCTTTCTATAGATTATTGTGGAGCATTACATCGTGTGCTACATAACAATATAACTAAGACCAGGACATACTTTCTATAGATTATTGTGGAGCATTACCTCGTGTGCTCCATGACAATATAACTAGGCCAGGACATACTTTCTATAGATTATTGTGGAGCATATAACATTACATCGTGTGCTACATAACAATATACTAGGCCAGGACATACTTTCTATAGATTATTGTGGAGCATTACCTCGTGTGCTCCATAACAATATAACTAGGCCAGGACATACTTTCTATAGATTATTGTGGAGCATTACCTCGTGTGCTCCATGACAATATAACTAAGGCCAGGACATACTTTCTATAGATTATTGTGGGGCATTACCTCGTGTGCTACATAACAATATAACTAGGCCAGGACATGCTTTCTATAGATTATTGTGGAGCATTACATCGTGTGCTACATAACAATATAACTAGGCCAGGACATACTTTCTATAGATTATTGTGGAGCATTACATCGTGTGCTACATAACAATATAACTAGGCCAGGACATACTTTCTATAGATTATTGTGGAGCATTACATCGTGTGCTACATAACAATATAACTAAGACCAGGACATGCTTTCTATAGATTATTGTGGGGCATTACCTCGTGTGCTACATAGCAATATAACTAGGCCAGGACATGCTTTCTATAGATTATTGTGGAGCATTACATCGTGTGCTACATAACAATATAACTAGGCCAGGACATGCTTTCTATAGATTATTGTGGAGCATTACATCGTGTGCTGCATAACAATATAACTAAGGCCAGGACATACTTTCTATAGATTATTGTGGAGCATTACATCGTGTGCTGCTACTTTCTATAGATTATTGTGGAGCATACATCGTGTGCTAATAACAATAAGGCCAGGACATACTTTCTATAGATTATTGTGGAGCATTACATCGTGTGCTACATAACAATATAACTAGGCCAGGACATACTTTCTATAGATTATTGTGGAGCATTACCTCGTGTGCTCCATAACAAACTATAACTAAGACCAGGACATGCTTTCTATAGATTATTGTGGAGCATTACATCGTGTGCTACATAACAATATAACTAGGCCAGGACATGCTTTCTATAGATTATTGTGGAGCATTACATCGTGTGCTACATAACAATATAACTAAGACCAGGACATGCTTTCTATAGATTATTGTGGGGCATTACATCGTGTGCTACATAACAATATAACTAGGCCAGGACATGCTTTCTATAGATTATTGTGGAGCATTACATCGTGTGCTACATAACAATATAACTAGGCCAGGACATGCTTTCTATAGATTATTGTGGAGCATTACATCGTGTGCTACATAACAATATAACTAAGGCCAGGACATACTTTCTATAGATTATTGTGGAGCATTACATCGTGTGCTACATAACAATATAACTAAGGCCAGGACATACTTTCTATAGATTATTGTGGAGCATTACATCGTGTGCTACATAACAATATAACAGGACATCTTTCTATAGATTATTGTGGAGCTTACATCGTGTGCTACATAACAATATAACTAAGCCCAGGACATGCTTTCTATAGATTATTGTGGAGCATTACATCGTGTGCTCCATAACAATATAACTAGGCCAGGACATACTTTCTATAGATTATTGTGGAGCATTACATCGTGTGCTACATAACAATATAACTAAGACCAGGACATACTTTCTATGGACTATTGTGGAGCATTACCTCGTGTGCTCCATAACAACATAACTAAGGCCAGGACATACTTTCTATGGACTATTGTGGAGCATTACCTCGTGTGCTCCATGACAATATAACTAGGCCAGGACATACTTTCTATGGATTATTGTGGAGCATTACCTCGTGTGCTCCATGACAATATAACTAGGCCAGGACATACTTTCTATAGACTATTGTGGAGCATTACCTCGTGTGCTCCATAACAATATAACTAAGACCAGGACATACTTTCTATAGATTATTGTGGAGCATTACCTCGTGTGCTCCATAACAATATAACTAGGCCAGGACATACTTTCTATAGACTATTGTGGAGCATTACCTCGTGTGCTCCATAACAATATAACTAAGACCAGGACATGCTTTCTATAGATTATTGTGGAGCATTACCTCGTGTGCTCCATAAATATAACTAATATAGACTATTGGGAGCAGCATTACTTTCTATAGATTATTGTGGAGCATTACCTCGTGTGCTCCATAACAATATAACTAGGCCAGGACATACTTTCTATAGACTATTGTGGAGCATTACCTCGTGTGCTCCATAACAATATAACTAAGACCAGGACATGCTTTCTATAGATTATTGTGGAGCATTACCTCGTGTGCTCCATAACAATATAACTAGGCCAGGACATACTTTCTATAGATTATTGTGGAGCATTACCTCGTGTGCTCCATAACAATATAACTAGGCCAGGACATACTTTCTATGGACTATTGTGGAGCATTACCTCATGTGCTCCATAACAATATAACTGTAAATGTTGTACCCACATGTTTGGTAATTGCACAACTTTTCTTTCACAGGAACAAGTTCAAACACGACTATATGAGGCAGAGTCACTCATCGAAACACAAACTAAGGAGTATTCCACGAAGATTGAAGACATGCATTGCCAACAGAACAAGGTAGAGTCATTGGTTACAATGTAATTAACCCTTTAAGTCAATCCCCTCCAAACATTGGCAATAGCTGACTTGGAATAAACTATAATCATGGGAGAATATAGATGATGGGAACATAAACATTATCATATAGTGTATAAATATCACAATGCTTTAATGTACTTTATATCTACAAGTGAAAGACATTGACAGTGCACAGAACATTGTCACACTGGTAGATAAACCGTGCTTCCAATTTGGAAACTCATTATTTTGGCTTTTATGTCTTTTTCTTACACTTACATGTATAATTCCAGTTACATTTTCGTGAGATTATAAGCATCAGAGACATGAGTTCATCTGGAAGAAAAGCCAGCCTTCGCCAATTGCTGTTCCATCTTTTGGTTGTCATGCTCTGTAACCTTACATGAATCAATCATCATACTGCAGTAACTTAGCTTGAGTGATTTTCCACAGCTCGAAGATGACTTGGCGAAATCTAATGAAAAATTATCAAGACTTGAAGCATTGTGCGAAGAAACTAAGAGACAATCTGAAGAAGCAACACAGAAAAATGAACACCTCAATAATACTATGAGAGAAAAGGTACATGTACATGAAATATTATTAATTATTATTAATTCCTTTGATTTCTTGACAAATATATTAAATGTACTTTCTTCGAATTCACAACAAAACACAACACAGCACAATAATGCTTTATGCTTTATTAAATAAATGTACTGTTGAATAAACGAGCAGGAATGTTTTACTCGGCGAAGCCGAGTGGTTTTAAACCCGATAAAACCCGATCTGCGAGTTTATTGGACAGCTTCAAAAACGATATTCCAAAATAATACATTTTCGGATGATTTCAGTAAAAAACAGCAAGGAAAACACAAACATAGCTGTATCGTGTTGCTTCTAACGCCTCACACATGCGCACCGATACTACTAATACTCTCAAAAAGATCCCACATTTGAACGACGGTCCGAAAGTGTGACCAAGGAGCGATCTTTCCTTACAACATATATGTCGTCCCATACAGGGAACAGGGAGGTCAACGATACGACACCAATATGAGACCTTCCCTTATTAGTTCTTTATTGCTGATGCAGCGAGCGAGCCTGAAGCGAGCGAGCAAGGAAGCAATTCTAATTCATTCACGTAGGCAGAAAAAAACTCGATTTTTACCCGGCATGCAGTTTCCAATAACCATCATGCAATTCTCAAGAACCATCATGCAATTCTCAAGAACCATCATGCAATTCTCAAGAACCATCATGCTTTTCGCGCCAACCCCTACATACGCTATAGCCTGAAGTGAGTTGTTTTCGCGTTTCTGATCGGTAAACTGTCGTGCCCAAAATATGTGTCCCTAATTAATTTGTACATGTGTATGTTTCTTTAGCCCGCGGTATATCCTGACTCGTAAGCCCATCAATATACCGTATCTTGTACTTTTCGTGGGAATTGTGTAGTTGAAGATCACCATATTAATTGAGCTGATTAGTGCCGGCTGACCGTGTGTCAGTTTCAAGTGTGAATATTCGCATTGAAATCTCAATTATAAGTAAACATTAGTTATTCATAAGCTATCCACTTTTTCAAATAGACAAATACTATTCAAAACAAAGAAAGGTAGACTCGCCTAATAATTTGCATACTTGTCACTTACATAAAACAAAACATTTCATAACTACAGTAGAGTGATTCCAATAAACCTGGGCATTACTAACTACACCAATACACACTATTAGACACTCACTCTTTTGTTGTCTTTTGTTACTTTGCATCTAATATACACTGACAGCTAATTAGTAGTGCCCAGGTTTCTGATTGGAATCACTCTAAGCTCTCCGGCACCAACTCTTATCCACAACTACTATAAACATTGCATTCACCGTCAGCATTAACTGCTGTTAGGTAGCCTAGTATAAAGAATACTAATGAGGATGGCTTTATATATATAAAGCCATCCTCATTAGAATTCTTTATATAAAGAATACTAATAAGCAGTGCATTACCGGGTTTAGTTTAAATTTGACACGGTTTTCTTTGTTATTCATAGGGCTTTATCTCCGGTATTGACCGGTTGAACAATAGAATTGAATTGAATTGCTCATTATGAATTCACCGGGATGTATCCATATACAGCCCTGGGTTGTATATGGATACATCCCGGTGAATTCATAATGAGCACTCAGATTGCTTCGTGCGAAAACCTTGTCAAATTTAAACTAAGTCAGATAAATACCGAGAACGGAGGCAATAAGCCATATAAATCCACGTGATGGATTGTGTGCTTCTGATTGGACGAATTGTTCATTAATTATGCATGAGTTTTTGAAAAGGTTTTCAAGTGATATTTACTGCATGAGCGGCCGTGTTGTATCGGTAGATATAGATCCGAGCCGTAGGCGAGGATCTATATCTCCGATACAACACGGACGCGAATGCTGTAAATGGCTTCTAAACCTCCATCCCAATTTACCTTGATTTAAAACAGCAATACACGAAATCTGAGCAAATAACACAAGAAAATTACAGAACTTTCTTGTAAAGGTACTTTTGACGTCACTGTCATGCGCAGGATACACCTCAAGTCATCCCACATTGGAAAGAGCTTTTGTATTTGTAAATAGGAAGCCGTAATGATATTCGTAACTTGCTGTCGGTGCTATGCAAAGGTCAATGATACGAGTAAATGAGACCTTTGCATGACCTGTGTCAGTTCTATATCACTGATATAGAACTGATGAATAAAACATTAGTGTTGTATCAGTGATACAGCATTAATGTTTTATTCATTAGGTCTGTATCACTGATACAGCACTGATGTTTTATTCATCAGTGTCTGTATCGGGGTATACAGATCCATGCATGTGACCGATTCAACCAACCTGGTTGGATCAATTGCTCATGAATTATTAATGAGGTTTAGAAATAAATTTACAATATCACAAACAACCTGCAAATAGTGATAACTAATCTAGTTTCAATATATAACTACTACAATTTACAACTTGTTTTAAAAGAAAAGAACATATGGCTTAAATTTGTACAGCAGACACACGATAGATATCATGGTCAACGAAAACCAGGAATGGTGACTGATCTTTCTATTGCATTAATGTCTGTGCTACAGTTCATGACTAAGCAAAGTTGCAAAATATTTATATTTCAAGGGAATCATCATTTAACCACTTATCATAAACAGTGTACTGTATTTAGTTAGTTAGTTATTTTAATATATTGCACAGTACGTTCGAGCATTGGAAACAGTATTCTATAAATAATTACATATTATTATTATCTTCATGATCGTGACCATTGTCATAATTGGGTTATGGATGTTAAATGTTTTTCATCATACCAGTATTTCAATTCAACTGAGTACTTTGTGTGTTGTAGAGTGAGGCATATGTGGCTCTTGAGGCTACAAAGGCTGCAGAGAAGTCAATCCTGGATAATCAATTACGATTATCACAAGAAACACTGCAAGATAAACTATCTGAGCTAAGCGCCCTTCAACAGCAAAACGAACAAGTATGACATAATTATTGTTAAATTACAAAATGATTATCATAGACAGCTATAATCATTTTATTTCCAGATTAAAACAGAGTTGAGTTCTGCTCGATTGATCCAAGCAAATCTGGAAACTAGTGTCCAATCCTTAGCAGGTGAACTTGATATCAAGGCCAAGAAATCTTCTCAGTTGGAAAATGAAATACAGCAAAAGGTATGCGTATTACTACTCGTAGGTAAATTATAATGGCAATAATGGATGGATTATTATGATGGCACTGCTATATAGCTAGTGGTATGATGTTAGTAGTGGGTGATATTGATGAATATATATTGGTCAATCAATGGTCTTTAATTAATAAGATAAATGTACATATCTTATTTTACACGGATTTTAAGCATTTTGCCCTGAAGATAGATAGAGAGATAGAGATAGATAGATAGTATTAGATGGACGCTTACATTGTAGGTCAACTTGTTCGGCGTTGGTTGTCTCGAACCCCCCGTTATCTTGAACACAAACCCATTTCCCTTGGGTCGTTTTTTCAGTCAATTGCTATCGGTTATCTCGAACCCCCGCTATGTCGAACAATTTATCGATTTCCATGGGAGTTCGAGATAACGAGGTTCTTCTGTATTATATTGTTTCTTTATTGAGTTTTTTTACGCGTAGACGACGATGATGACGACGACGGTAAGCTAAAGAAAGTAGAATATGAATGGCTCGGTGGAAGAACGTGCTAGGTGACTATTAGATGATTTTTTCAACTTCTGTCATTGGTCTAGATTTCTGCTTGAACACGCTCATATTTACCTAAATCTATGTTTGGATGTGTTTTTTTTAGCGATCAGAATTGAAAAAACCTTGAATTCTTCCCATAGAAACGGCCTCGCTTTGCTTGACAACGGACCTGGATTTGCTAATCTGCATATCTTGATTGTGTGCGGTTTTATAATGAATCGAATTACTGTTTTAATAACTCCCAAGAGTGCGATACGGCACTCACGCGTAACATCAGTGAATTTAGTCTTCAAATTTTAATCTCAGCGAAGTAAACTGACTTACATTGTACATGAGCTTCAAGTTGGTTTTTGGAAAATGAGCGACATTTGACTTCGATTTTCTGTCCAAAATACATCATTGTGAAACAAAACGCCTCTTTCTCAGCGTACTTACATCTCTCTTCTTGACATACTCGTGAATTTTTTCGTCTCTCTTCCATTACTCGCCGAGATTTGACTACTTTAGCAACTCCATCTGTTGACTTCCAACGTACGACCGCAAAGTATTATGGGTAATTCTGGACAAAAGTGTGCGCGGAACTACAGCCCTTCTGCTATTATATATATTTTATCTGCTATTATATATATTTTATAGAGTCTTTTATCACCCCGACCTACAGGCAAAACATTGCACCGATTGCATTCTTTACAAGTCGAAAGTCACCAAAAACCGCCTTGTAGGTCCTCGTACCCAACACAGACTGACCAGATCAGATACGATTTCACCTGGGATTGAAATAGCATCTTTTACTCCTGGGTTCTTTCAGGAGAACGGCCCTTACCACGCCAGACACGCTTAATGATGCTCTGCTGGGGGCTTCTGTGCTGAATAAAGGTGATAAAAGACTCTAAATCATGGCAAAATACACCAATCCTCCTGAACTGCAAGTCGATCTGTACGAACTACATCGTATCACGTGATAACTTGAGCCCGCGATGTTTTAGTACTGCCAAGGTTTCCATGGAAACTCTTAATAGAAAATCGCTAAAAATCACTAAAAACCTCAATTTTTTTCAAAAATTAAAGGATAACGGTTTTGTAAAGCATGTTGTGTTTTAAATCAGAAATTTAGACCATTTTGAGAGAAGTTGAAAAAATCATCTAATAGTCACCTAGCACGTTTTTCCACCGAGCCCTTCATATGTAGTATTTACAATTGCTGGTTTGCAATACACGTCACGGCGGCCATCTTGGTTGAACTTCAACAAAAGATTGCTCATTAGTGTCTATCGTTTGTTCAACCAACATGGCCGCCGTGTCTTTATCTCTTGATTCTCAAGGGATTGATTGAAAACCAAGAATATGAGTGGCAATGTTGTAAATTACTTATGATATTGTTTAATCATTGTTTGAACCAAGGTACATGTAGGCGTTTCAACCAGAATTGTAGTCAATAATTGAGATGAAAAGAATATAATAACTGTTCTTTTAGCATTCAATTCTCATTCCAATTGCTTGGCCTTGCTGAACAATGAAAGCAGTTTCGTATTATAGCTTAGTTAAGATATCGATTGTTTAATAAATGTTTTATTCCTTTTCATACATGTACTTGGTAGTTTTTGAATAGAGTTGATTGCTCATTGAGACATATACAAAGAACAAATACGGCATGTGTAATATGAATGCTTTTTCATTTAGAATACATTTACACTTTTGTTTGGTTTTCAAAGGGTGGCTTTAATTGTACATGTACTATATACAATATGAGCGGCCGATCTGTATGGGATTTACAAACTCGAGCCGTAGGCGAGAGTTTGTAAATCCCAATCCCATACAGATCGGACGTGAATATTGTATATTACTTATCGAATCCAACGATGTATAAGTGGATGTTTTACTATAATTTGGATGATAAGAAACAGTTTGGCCGAGAAAATCCAAGTTAAAGTTGAATGCAAATGAGGACGAATCTCTTGCCAAAATACAAATGTCTGCTACGCTTATGATTTCTATTGTATTTCCCTCATTAATTATTCATGAATTCGATAAACATACATACTTTATTACAGCTCCCTATAAGTAGTATTTACAATATGAGTGGCAATGTTGTATCTTATTTACAATCTCGAGCCGAAGGCTTTAATTGTAAATGAAATGCGAACGGAGTTTTGATCCTTTTCAATCAAATCAAGAACAGTTCTCACAGGCAGGTTATAGAGTTAAGATGGGCATTTGAGACGATGGCTCGTAATTTTCGTAAACTGCCAAAAGTGCATCACAAGAGAGTCAGCTGTTGAGGGATCGAATGTGCCCAAACTATAAAGTGGAGTGTAAAGATTTTTGAAGACTGGCAGATGTCTCGTAAAAACAAGGTAGCAAGGAAAGAGTCTATTGACTTGTCTTTTGACACATAAATTTCGGCTGACATTACTTTACCATCTTCTAATTCGAGATTCTTGAAAATAATAATGTAGCAAGTAACGCGCGCAATATTTAGCCAGAACTGTGCTATCATCTTTAATTTGAAGTAATCTCGGAGCTTTCAAAGTTTGTCAGTATAATTTATTTGAGATTGTGAAAGTATTGCCACACAAAGCTAGACATCCAATGATTGTAGCATTAGTAAGTAAGTTAAAACTGTGAAGGTACAATGCTCCAATAGAGGAAAGGAGTTACATTAAAGAAACTGCGGAACAAAATCTAACGAGTATTTTTCTTAATTAGCTTTTAGGATAATGTATTGTTCCTCTCATTTTATGCATTTATCGATACAGAATAGTTATAGAGCTTATTAGTATTCTTTATTATATTTTTTGTCAAAGAACGCACAAAATATGCACAAGAACGCGCGAAATATGGGACCGTATTTTGGGTAGTTACTTCAAACTGGCCTTCCAATCATTCATGCAGAATCGTGCGATGAAAATTAACCAATCAGCGTGCGAGAATTCTACATTGGCTAGCGCGCGCTCGTACAGAGATTTCCAAGTTTTCACTGTAATTTGTTGTTTTTCTTTCACCAGAATAGCTAGTTATTAGTCGGCTAAGCATCTAATACGGCTGTGAATTTTTAAAGGCTCGCCAAAATACCAAATGACTCGTAAAAATACACAGCCGTATTAGATACTTAGCCGACTAATAACCTCTATGTATCTGTTACAGAATACTAATAAAGTCTATTAGTATTCTGTATCAGATACAGAATACTACTAAGCTTTATTATTATACTACTATTACGTAATTTTACCTTATAAATAAGGTCAAGAGAACTCGAAAAATATGGAGCCGTATTACCATAGTTCTAAAAGCCGTATTACCATAGTTCTAAAACCGTATATACTCAAAAACAGACAATTTTTTTTTCGTTCAAAGTAGTATAATAAATAACTCGTTACTCGCATTTTTCATCGTCCCTTCGGGACTCGGAAAAATACATTCGCAACTCGTAGAATATCAGCCCGTATTACGGGAAAAACCCCAAATAAGATATAATTACTATTCTGTATCATACTTATGAACAATTACAGTAATTAATCAACCCCACCTATTCCCTGACAACTATTCAAGCCCTGGTGTCCCAGATTCCTTTGCATTCATACACAAAGGAACAACAGGTTTGGGCAATATGTTTGCACTTTTCTAGTAGTGTGCTGAATAGAAAACATTATTTATTTAATAAACTTTATTATTTCTATATTGTCCTTCAGTAATTATTATTATTATTATTATTATTATTATTATTATTATTAATATTATTATTATTATTATCATCACCATCATCATCATTATTATTATTTCTCTTTCTAGGCAATAAATATCACCAATTTAGAACAGTCCAAGGTGGAAGAAAAGAACAATTTGGAAAAACAGATTATAGAAATTAAAAATGCCTTAGAAATTAAAGAGAAAGTGTTAGCTCAAGCACAAGAAGACTGGCACAAGGTACATGGGAAGGCAATCGCTTGATACTAATACTTGTCTGACCCTATTATTAATATTATTATTATACATGTATTTTGAATTGAAGAGTCGAGAATCATCGTCATTGCGAATCAAAGGCTTAGAAACACAACAAGAACAGCTAACTCAAAGTTTAGCAACAGCACAACAACAAATAGACGACAAGGTAAGTAGCACAACATTATTAGGTACCTGACAGTCAGGCACCATCATATCATCATTACCAGGTACTTGTCATTCTGCACCACCATCATTGCCAGGTACTTGTCATCCAGGCACCATCATCGTTGCCAGGTACTTGTCAGTCAGGAACCATCATCATTGCCAGGTACTTGTCAGTCAGGAACCATCATCATTGTCATGTACTTGTCAGCCAGGCACCATCGTCATTGTCATGTACTTGTCAGTCAGTCAGGCACCATCACCATTGCCAGGTACTTGTCAGTCAGGCACCATCGTCATTGGGTTGCTTGTTAATAGGATGCAAAGCTTCATGATGTGGAAAAAGAGTTTGGCAGAGTGAAGGAAGAAAAAGCTAATCTTGATGGCCAGCATGTCATGGTGACACAGGTAAAGCAGTTCTATTGTAGTGCTGACTGTTTCTGCATATTTGTTTTCCATTTACCTGTACTTGTATTTTTGTGCTTGCAGTCATTACAAGAGAAGAGCGCTGAGCTAACGAGAGAAACAAAACCGTCTTGATGAGGAGAATGTAGGTATTTCATTGCTGTAAGTTGTAATTTTGCCTATACTAACTGTGTTTTGAAAATCTTGTGTATTGATTCCATGCCCTATACTATAATATAGGTGAGATAGGTGACAAACCATATTCAGTGTATCTGTTGAAAGTTTAAAATGATTCCTTGGTTCAATTTAAATTAAACCAATTCAATTTAAATTAAACCGGTTCAATTTAAATTAATTTGGAATTTTAGGGGGGGGGGGGGAGTCCTAATATGAACTAAATAATTTTCACCTCCCTCCCTTCTCTCTCTCTATCTTCTCCCCTCTCATCTACCTAACTGTCTGTCTGTCTGCCTGTGTCTGTCTGTCTGTCTAACTATCTAGAACTAATATCTAATTAGCATTTTTTAAATATAAACATCCTACCTGACTGGGACATGAACCTCTTTAACCTTTGGCTTGCTATCCCAAGACCACTTGACCATCCAAGATTTCGTTGGTAGTAATGCATTGCACATTATTATTAAACCTAAGCCTAAGATAAAGTCTCCCCTAATACTAACCCTAGACCTAACCCCAAGGTACTTCATTACTATACAGTCTTCCCCAATACTAACCCTAAGCCTAACCCCAAGGAATGTCTTCCCTAATACGTACTAACCCTAATTATACTTGGACCGATTCAATTTAAATTAAACCAGTTCAATTTAAATTAAGCCAAAAATCATTTTGAACTACAACATATACAATGTAGGTCACAGTAGCCACATAACGGGTTGATAAGGTCCGTAAGGACGAAACATGTTCCCATTATATGATGACTTTGTTGAACGTATAAAGATTTACTAAAGGTTTAGAACCAATCTCATAACTTACTATGACTATAATTTCAAAATCTTCTGAAGTCCAATTAAGAAGAATTTCAACGAAAAACACAACAGAATCGTCAAATATCTTGGCATTTTTTCACCATTCTTGTTCTTTCTAGCCTGCGTAGCCCGACGCAGGGAAAAAAAGGAGGGGAAGAGAGGGGGAGCGGAGAGAAAGGGGGGGAGGAGGGGACTGGGGAGGAGAGGAGAGAGGGAGCGCCTGCAATGGTCCTATTGTTTACGTGTTATCCGCCTCTCGTCAAATGTCAATGGTGCTTGTCAAAAAATTATCCAATCTGGCAAACTTCCGTTTGCTGTCAAATAATTCAAATGGCTTTATCAGTTGAAATCGAATAGTACTGTGAGTACGGGCACATTAGGCCAAATATGACCGCTAGAATTTAAGAGTAGATATGAGAAGTTAGTGTCTTCAAAATAAAATGAAGCATCTTACATTAATATATTTAAACCTTCCATACAGAAGTAACTTGTACTAGCCAAAGGCCTTTGTGAAATCGGGATGACTGTCTTTGAAGCCTCTGAACAGTCTTGTGCTTTGTAAACCGTAGCTTCGACAATTACCAATGTCCGTGGTACATTTGGCAGCTGAGGCATATGTACAATCGAATACTTTCCAGAAAGTATATCATCTATAAACCAGTATCAATATGTTCCACGAGCCGAGAGAGAAGAAGCCGTTAGACGTAATAACGACGCTACTTTTACGATAATAAAGTTATGTTGTTGTTGTTATAATAACTAGTACCAGAGCTAAAATTACAACCCTCTGCTAAGTACTGCTCGTCGTCACTCGACACCTTCACCTTCTCAACCAATAGGAATTTTCCGGCCACTGAGAGCCCGGAAAATAACGCGTAAACAATAGGACCATTGCAGGCGCTCCCTCTCTCCTCTCCTCCCCAATCCCCCTCCCCTCCTCCCCAGTCCCCCTTCCCCTCCCCTCCCCCCCCTCTTCCCCTCCTTTTCCCCCCCAGCGCCGGGCTACGCAGGCTATGTTCTTTCTGGATCAAAAATCCATAGTTTCTATAGAATAAAGCTTCAACCGTGCTCTGTTTAGTAAAGCACTTAGGAAGTACCGGAAGCACTCAAGAAGTAGGGACCGGCTCGTGTTTCTCCCTTCACTTCTTTTGTGCTCTATCACTTCTTGTGTGCTTTATTACTGAACGGAGCACGGTTGAAGCTGTTCTATTTGTTAACTATTGTGTTTTATTCTGTTTGAAAACATTAATTGCAATTACAACCTCGAAGAATGTATGAGCTAAAAAGTGTAATCAAAATAGATTGAGCGCAGGAATAAGAGTTCAGCAATTCCATACTGTCTACAGCAATCACTTAGGGCAAAGATGTCAGAACAAGGAGAAACCAGTAAACAGGAGATGTCCAATCTAATGGCCACTCTTAAGGGTGTCAAGGAAAAGCTTGAAGAAGTTAAGGTATGATTCATGTTCTGTGTTCTGCATCGACTGACGTTTTTACCGTTGAATTCTCAGTCTGGCACACTGACTGGACGTGAAACAGATCACGACTTCTCTCAGATTTTTCAGAAAACTAATAATAACAATAAGAAGAACATTTATTTAGGGGCCATCCATTGTGATACTGTAAATAAAACCCATATTTAGCGGCTATCCATTGTGATACTGTAAATAAAACCCATATTTAGCGGTTATCCATTGTGATACTGTAAATAAAACCCCCTATATAGCGGCCATTCGACTATTATATGATACTGTAAATGAAACCTCTCTCAAGGGGACACCTCTGTTAAGCTGCTGTGGCCACCTTTTGCCCGACCATGGTTTTCCTATTGATTTTTACTCTATTCCTATATGGGATTGATTATTTAGACAAGTTTGTGATATATTGATAGGCAAGGAATGAAGAGAAGGAAAGACAGCTACAAGAACGAAAAGAACAAGTAAGGAGGATGGTGTTTATGTGACTTTCTACTTGTATCTTATTGTTTTGCACTGTAATGTCAACACTCAAACCGCCTAGATTAGTATTTGCGGGTTGTTTGTGATATTGTAAATTATTCGAAAACCTTAATAAAACATTGTATTGTATTGTATTTGTAGATCGTTCAACTCAGTACTGACCTGTCAGAAGCACATGATTCAATGATTGAACTTGGAGATGTAAGAAATGAGCATTATGATAACGATCTTTGTATTTACACTCATTTCGATAAAGTTAGTCACCCGAAAAGCTTCGAAGGTGAGACCAAGAAGGACCATGGGTACATACATTTTAACCAACCCAGGATCCTCATCGGTCTCACCTTCGAAGCTTTACGGGTGACTAACTTTATCGAAATGAGTGTATAATTTGAGCTACATCATGCGAAAAGGGCCCAGACGAATTTTTGTTCGATTTTCATATTTTTCTGATCATTTAACAGAGCAATAAATTCTGATAGTTATGGAAGTTGAATGAAAACTCAATTCACAGTTTGAGGTGCTTTAAAGGAGCCGACCCACTCAAACTGCTTTGCGCGCGTGTCCACCATTTTGTATGCCATCGAAATTCAAGAATTTTATGACAGTTGTATCCAATCCGTGTCAATCTGAAACATCGTTGGTTTTATAGTGACAAAGAACATTACTTGTTGTTTCTGTGTCTTTAATCTCTGTATCAAGCAGTTCTTTTCGTCAAGAGAGTGATTTTGGAAGGAATTATCACAAATTATTTGTCATAATAATTTCCACTTTTCTGCTCGAAATAGTGAGACTACAACACATTCCGAGAAATCGCGGTCACAAAATAATAATAATATGTTATTTAAAAAAAGTATTTCAATGTAAACAATAAAAGAAGCACGCAAAGCACTGTGGGTGGGTCGGCCCCTTTAATTAGCCACGAAAGTGAACCTTTTCGATGCGCAGCGCCATTTTGAATTAAATACAACCTCTTACAACCCTTACAACATTCAAATTTGGAGGAATATTTCTCGACGGTTCTCGATTTCCTTGTTATATCATTTTTGCAACACTACTGAGCTGTTCTTGTCTTTCTTGAAAAAATTATTCTTTTCTTTGTGAAGTTATGATGGCAAAAGCCAAGCCCTCTCTTCAGTCGTGTATTTATCGAGGGGCTGAGATCTAGTGATCTAAACTTACTTTTATCGGCTTGAATTTCACTGAAAGCAGCTACAAAGTGTTGGATGAGCAATGATGTGTCTTTCAGTGGACCGGTATTGTTGGTCTTGAAAATCAAACAAATCTGGTAAAAAGTTTGCGAGATAGACGACATAAGACGACTTCGTTCTAGAACACTGAAATATACACGCACATGTCTGTCAAGAAATGGACATCTTGGATGGTTTCAACCGACTTCAAAAGCCTTTCTACCAGGTAAAGTAAGACGAAATATCCCTTATATGAATGTTTAAGCTTTAATTTATATTTGCAGTAAAATATTTCAGCTAACTAAGGTTATTATGTACAATATTTTATGTACAAAATTCTATAATGCATTTACACTAGCTCGTACTGTGTATAGAAGTTAATTTGAAAAATGGAGTATTGGTTATTGTTCTAACTCAATTGCAATAAAAATAGAGATTCAAGCAGATTTGTTTGAAACTGCAATATTGACATGAGATTTCTAGCTAAAAGATGACATGACCTGGACAGCTATAACAGTGTGATGTCAGCATTCTGTCTGCTAGTATCTAGTCACAGTACTTAGCCGGCTAGTGCATTTCAGTGCATGCTGTGTGCTCATTGGTGTCAGTATTTGAACACTCGCTTGAATCTGTTTTAATAAAATTCATCTCTATTTATTATGTATATCTTACAAAGGGCTTTACATAATCATTTAAATATTATTCTCTTTCTGGGCCAATCCCGCCAGCAGGAATTTCCTCAGGATGATCATTAATTTGGGGAGGAGGCCAGCTCATTCCCTTTTTGAGAAGACAGATTCTTGTTTCCTGTACATCGTGCACATGCTCTTTAACATACACACACCCTGGATCCTTCCCCGTGAACCTAAAATGGTGTAATTTCCTAATGCCCTTAAGGGGTTTAAAAAACTGATTAAAAAACAATCCCACCCATTCCATTTAAAGTTAGGCTCCCTCCCAATCCCTTCCCTATATACAATACAATCATTAATTAAAGCTGACCTTTGAATAGTATCCCTAAGTTGGTTAGTTGTATTTAATTCATCAGTTCTCCTAAAAAGTTGTCTAATTTTACCAACAAGCATCACAAATACATTTAGTATGACCAGGTTCCATAAAGTTATAACTAATTTCAGTATGCAATCCCTTCCCAACCCTCCAACAGAAATAGTGTGTAACACAGATTTATTTTGCCCCCACAGTTATCAGCATGAAAAACAGCCCTCCTTTCCCACAAACCATTATGAGATAAATAAAAATCTAACATACTAATTACATTATTAGGCCCATGACATCCCCTCCCATCCATCGCAAGACAATCCCTTTCAGTGAACAAAAAATTAACCTGCTTCTTTACCCCTTCACAACATATACCAAAACAATGAACTTTAAGAAGATTTAAAAAATAAAGAGGCCCTACCACTGGTGTGGTAAATTAAAACTCATAGCAAATTCAAAAGTGTAGTGTGTTTGTTGTATGTTGTTTGAGCATGGATGATGTGGGCCAGCTGGAACATCTACTGACTGCAGCTCATCAGATGAGGCTTTAATGCAGTCATTGTAGAACTCCCGTTCCAGTCTGGCCTTGTGTAAATGTGTGTTGTATGCTTGTGTGTGTGTAAGTTTGTCTTCTTCAGTAACAGAATCTAATATTAACTTTCTAAATTGATCACATTTATGACAGACATCAGTACGTGGTTCCATTATACGAATATGAGGTACACAACTACTCCACACAGATTTAAACAGAGTGAGACCAACATAAGGAGCAACAGGAGTACAAGAATTACAACACTTGACGTACACATGATAAACATTCAATTTTGACTCATTTGTCGTAAGGTATATTGGTGGCTGGTTGTCACGGCCATGAAGAGCAGCTGGCATGGGGAGTCCATTGTGACTGGCATAGGTGTTGAGAAATTTGACTATATTCTCAATAACCTTGAAAGTAAAACAGTCTAAAATTATGAGTTATGCAACAATTTAAGTGCAATAACAAATAGTCATGGCAATGAGCATAGCATACTACATGTAAGTCTTGATATAATTGAAGTGTACTGAATAATTATTTTATATCAGATGCAATGCATGCTTAGAACAAAATGCACATGTGATGCTGGACATTAAAGGGGCACTGTCACGACGCGCGCATGCGTCAATTTTAATGATATTCAGAGATTTTAATGATATGCAGAGGTCAACGAACTCGTCTGTGTTTACGAAGAGAATCGCGCTAGTAAATTTCAATGTGTTTTGAAAGTGTTTTACGATCAAGTTTTCGCAGAGTGCTTCCAAGTTATTCAGAATATACAACCTTTACAGCGTGTGACCTAAATATTTCATGAAATAAGTACTTATTATAGCGACTTCTGGTGAAGGAACGGCATTTTAAATAGCAGACAATCCGAGGTGACAACTCAGGTCTCAGATGAAGTTATTCACATTTCACATCGCTAAAAACCAAGTCCATATTCCCCTTTCCGAAGTTCAATGGAAGACTGGTACCGAACCCGCCCCGCTAGGAACTGTGGGGCTGAATTTGGGGACGCAAGTTGGCGGTCAAGTAGTCACGATGGGGAAACATAACTGTTGCGTTCCAAATTGTACTAACAACTGGAGAAATTCACCCGAATTAAAGTTCCATTCTCTTCCAAACGATCCTAAGGTTCTTGCCGAGTACAAACGACTCATAAGAAACGACAATCTCAAAGTATCTTCGACGTCCACAAAGATTTGTGGTGGACACTTCCCAGGAGGAGAGAGGGTTTGTCGTACTCAATTGCCATCCATATTTCCTTGGTCTACGACCGTCAAGACACGGCGTGAGATTATCAAACACGATATTCCGAAAAGAAGGAGAGAATCACGGAGTCCAAGTTCCACTTCAACAAATATTGACTCGCCAGTTACGTCCATAGATATTGACGATAACCACTTCGAAGAACATGCTTCTTTGTGTACTACAACTACAAACTCAAGTCAAACCAATACTGACAAGGACCAAGGAGAAATGGGACAAGCTGCCCTTGATGAAGAACATAATAAAGAAGCTCAATTACTCAAGGAAAAGCTTCAAGCATTGCAAAGAGAACTAGAAGAATGTAAGGACAAACTCAGCTCAGTACAAAAGGAATTAGAGCAAGTAAAATATAAATATGAGAATGATCCAAAGTTTGACATAAAAAATTACGAAGATTGTGATGAGGATATATCTTTTTTCACTGGGTTTCCTAACTATGCATCAATGGTTTTATGTTTTGATATGCTCAAAGAAAAAGCTGAAAACCTGAGTTATGGAAGTCATCAACGCCTAAACTTTGTAAACAGAAAATCTGGTCCAAAAAGAAAGTTATCAGTTTGGCAAGAGTTCACCCTTGTCCTCCAAAGACTGAGGCTTGGACTACTAGAAAGAGACTTGGCAGATAGATATAGAGTGTCAGTTTCAACTGTATCTGACATTATTAGAACCTGGATCAAGTTCATGAAATCTGAATTACAGTACCTGTGTATTGTATGGCCAAGCAAAGAACAGCTGAAGTTCTACATGCCATCTATGTTTAAAGAACTTTACCCTGAGCTTGTTTCTATTATAGATTGTACAGAACTTAGGATGGAATCTCCATCCAGTCTTGATAAACAGTCTATGTGCTATTCAAGTTACAAGTCTCATACCACAATGAAGGCACTTGTTGGGATTACTCCTAATGGCGCAGTCTCGTTTGTCAGTGAACTGTACAGTGGATCCATCAGTGACCCAGACATTGTCAAGAGATCAGGATTTCTTAATTATGTTCAGAAGGGGGATTTTATTATGGCAGACAAGGGTTTTACAATAAAGGACCAGCTGGCGGCCAAAGGTGCTCATCTGGTTATGCCCAACTTTTTGAGTGATAAAGGTCAATTTTCACAAAGGGAAACTGAACACAATAAGAAAGTTGCAAGTTTACGGATTCACGTGGAACGTTATATGGAGCGTTTAAAAAACTGGCACTTCTTTGACAGAACCATACCCATAACTACATCTACCATTGCATCTGATGCATGGATTGTTGTTGCATCACTCTCAAATTTCTGGCCACCAATGATTGGCTAACTTAGCTATGAACATGACTATCAGAGAACTTTAGCATAGAATTATGAAGATGGCATTTTATTATCATGGATGTATAGTTTTTAATAGGAACCTGTAAATATTTACTCATTCATTATATAGTTATAATTATATACGCTTGAGCGATTTTATTTAACCCGTGGATACATTTTATTTCTTTGTTTCGTGACTGTTCTCTCACTAGCTTACACTTTTCCACGGGTTGAATAAAGACGCTCTACCCTTATAGTATTTATCATAGCATGATATTTTTGTTATTTTTTATTTTATTCTTATCTCTTAACATAGTATTTATTTAGTTTTAGTATTTATATTATTAGTGTATTTTATTGTAGGGCCTCTATTGATAACAGTTTTTTACAGTTTTGTAAATACTGATAGAGCTACCCTGTGTAAATAAAGGCATCTATCTATCTATCTATCTATCATGGACAATGTAAGAGACAAATACCGAGAACGGAGGCAATAAGGCTTATTGCCGACGTTCGAGGTATTTATCTGACTTAGTTTACATTTGACATGGTTTTCGCACAAAGCAATCTGAGGCATTTTCTGGTATGTTGTAGTGTTATTTAGCATGAATACTAATTGAATAGCATTTGCTCATGAATTCACCGGGATGTAACATATACAACCCAGGGCTGTATATGGATACATACCGGTGAATTCATAATGAGCAATTCAATTCTATTATATTGTTCAACCGGTCAATACCGGAGATAAAGCCCTATGAATAACAAAGAAAACCATGTCAAATTTAAACTAAGTGTATTTTAGCCTTTGGTCTATGAAACAACATGTACCTGTATTTACTTGATACTAATAATGTTTTCACATACATGTATTTTATAATTCCTCAGATTTATGGTTTCAATAATTTGATAACTCTTTGATAACTTATTCACTCAATCTTGGAAAAGGGATTGTCTTATTCCAACGTTGTTGTCCATATAGTACTCTGGGATAAACCAACTCTGGAAAAATGTTAGTAAAGTAGAAATCTTGTAGCTTACTGACTATAGTATTCCAGGAAGAACTGTCAAACTCCACTAGTTCAGTGTGCAACCATGTACCATTTGAGATAATAAAGTGGCAGAGCTTTTTGTCGGCACAGAAAAGTTGTTGCTGGATTTGGTAATGGTATTTATGTTTTCTATTTATAAGGATGTTGGCTCCACTTCTGTAGTAGATTCCTAACCTGCAAAGAGTATCATCCTTAGCTTCACCTTCCTTGGAAGTGACCTTCTTTACCTCAATTAAATTGCCTTCCTCAGTGATACCATCGGGACTAGCGCCTAGTAAAGGATGGCTCTCTGATATAAAAAATCCACACTTTTTGACAATATGTCCAGTTTCCTCACTGAACCTCTCAATGATCTTCGGTTCCATTTCTATACCCTCTTTCATATAACTTGTTTGTATATTTGGCTTGTACATAAGGATTTCTGAGATTGCCTTTGTTGGACTTGTTGTTTCTTTCTGAAGGCATCTTTTGGTTTTTGATGCTGTGATTCTAGGCTTACGTACACTATACCACAACATGGAGTTATAACATGTTATTTTTTAAGTTCCGATATTCTGAAGTAGAGAAAATATGGTAAATATTAGGGTATGCATCATTGAAATTTGCCATTTTCTTAAAAAATGGTAAACAATCAGTCTCTCATATGTGTTTATTACCAAAACCCAACAATTTTACATTAAATATTATACAGACATTTTCAGCAGTCTGATAAGTGATTGTGACCACTGATTTGATTTCTAAACTAAACAGGACTCAAAAAGTCTTCGGAAGTTTCTGCAGACTTTTTGTCTATATCTGGTAAATTACTGCATACAAACCGAGCAGAGCTCAAAAAGTCTTCGGAAATTTCTGCGGACTTTTTATCTATATCTGGTAAAATACTGTATACCAACTGAGCAGAGCTCAAAAAGTCTTCGGAATTTCTGCGGACTTTTTGTCTATATCTGGTAAAATACTATACCAACTGAGCAGAGCTCAAAAAGTCTTCGGAAATTTCTGCGGACTTTTTGTCTATATCTGGTAAAATACTATACCAACTGAGCAGAGCTCAAAAAGTCTTCGGAAATTTCTGCGGACTTTTTGTCTATATCTGGTAAAATACTATACCAACTGAGCAGAGCTCAAAAAGTCTTCGGAAATTTCTGCGGACTTTTTGTCTATATCTGGTAAAATACTATACCAACTGAGCAGAGCTCAAAAAGTCTTCGGAAATTTCTGCGGACTTTTTGTCTATATCTGGTAAAATACTGTATACCAACCGAGCAGAGCTCAAAAAGTCTTTGGAAATTTCTGCGGACTTTTTATCTATATCTGGTAAAATACAATACCAACTGAGCAGAGCTCAAAAAGTCTTCGGAAATTTCTGCGGACTTTTTGTCTGTATCTGGTACATTACTGTAGTAAACCAACCGAGCAGAAGTCAAAGAGTCTTTGGAAAGTTCTGCAGACATTTTCTCTATATCTGGTAAGTAAAAAGACTTACTGGCCTGGTTAGAGCTCAAAATGTGTACAGAAATTTCTACAGACATATATATTGCATGTGGTAAATAACTGAAAACTGACCAGGCAGAACATGTGAAAATGTGTTCAGAAATTTCCAGAAAATGTGTTCAGAAATTTCCATATCTGGCCACGGTTGCATGAAAGGTGAATAGCGCTATCCACCGGATAAGTCCTATCCAACGGATAAAATTTATTGGATAACTGCATCAGTTTTATCCGTTGGATAGGACTTATCCGGTGGATAGCGCTATTCACCTTTCGTGCAACCGGGGCCTGGTATATTACTGAAGACCAACATGAAAGAGCTAAAAGTTCCTATTTATATTTTCTTGACCAATTATAGGGTAAATGTGATAAGAAAACAATGTTATATAAAGGTTCAAAACTACGGGCTCTGGCTTTCATTGGACTACATGGACTACAAGACCGAGAGCATAGCCCGAGGTCTTGAAGTTCAATGAAAGCCCGAGCCTGTGGTTTTGAACCGGTTTAATAACCAGCCATGCCCCAATTCTATTGTTATAATGGAAGACATTTGTGTATTCATCAAAGCTGCCCCCGGCTTTAAAAATGTAGGTCTTGGTCTGGATTTCAAAACTGACATTAAACAATAGAATTGAGGCATGGCATGTTTTTTAAATAGCACGAAAAGGCTGGATTTCTCAGTCTTGAGAACTAATAAATGAAAAAAATGATAATTTGTATAAGTTGGCAGTGTACACATTCTCTTCAAAATAGTTTCAGTATAATAATTATTAATACCCGAGTACAAATCTCAGGTTCTATTTTATGTGCAATGTGTTTACTGTTTGATCTTTATCCACTAAAATTGCTTTTACATGTATAGAGGGTCCCTACACTTGGTCCCAAGGGTGTCTGCTTATGGGAGGTTCCACTGTAATTATTGCTTAGTACTTTGAATAGATTACTGTGTTTTATTGTTATATTGTCCTAGCGAAAGTCACACTATAAGCACCAAGAAAAAGTAAAATCCAACCCTGAAAAATTTGCTTGCCTTGTACAAGATGGTATGGACCAGGCCAAGCTATTTCTTCAAAGGCTCACTGTGATTGCTTATGCCTACGCCAATGCATGTCAACTTACAGACATCCTCAACCATGGTCGACAACCTACATTGTACATGTAAAGGCTACTTAGACCTCTTTCAATATCCACATTATTCAAATTTGGCCATCAATATGTTGCGATGGAGCTGAAAGATGGATAAACTTCCAGATATACTTTATTTGCAGCTACATGTAGACAACTGTTGGAGAGAGAATAAAAAAAACAATTTGTTTACAACTTCCTACATGGTGTAGTAGCAATACTGGTTTGATTTGAACTCCATATTTTATAAATACATGTAACTTAAGCTTAATTAGCTTACAATATGAAGGCCAAATAATTAAATATTCAAGGTGAGTTTCCTCACAGGAAGCCCAAGCTCTGTTCTTGTGGCAGTTATAAAGAGATGTATGTGGAAATATATACATTTTTTTGTAAACTATATTTTCTATAAGTAAAAGCTTTGAAACTCACCTGGTGGTAGTGTGGTCCAAGAGCTGAAACCACTAGCATGGCAAAATAACACAACAAGCAACACTCTATGTGAGTTTCAAAGCTTTTACTTATAGATTACTCTCAAAAATATAGTTTATATATTTTCACATAAGTCTACATTTCTTTATACTGCCACAACTCCACAAGAACACGGGGCCCGAACACGGCTTCCTCAGTGTGACTTTCTTCATGGTAGCTAGGACATACATTTGTACCCAAGAGGATGTTGACAAGATGTTTAATCGGTAAGTGGTAATATGTTGGTGTACATGTAAGCTTAAATTAAAATACATTGTATTGTATTGGAGGTTTTTATACAAGTGACGTTTAATTGAAGTGTTCAGTATTGTATTGTAAGAAAAATGACGGTTGGAAAACAGAGTCTCTTACTGTCTATTACTCGAGAAACCACTCTAATAACCTTAACGATAAGTAGTATTTACCTTTAACTTGATCTTGCAAAATAGATTCCCAGAAATAAACTGTAAAATTCCAAACGATGTCCGCGAAAATGTAGATCGAGACTGCTACTACGTCTTCTCCCAAGCGTCCGCCATTTTGAAATAGCGAGAAGAGAGAGCCCTGGGGCTCAGAACGTCACCGTTAATTCTGGCCGTTTACCATTCCTATTTACCATATTTGGTATTTGAATTTGTCAAGCAGCCGCCATTTTGCTTGAGTTGTAGTTCAGTGAATGCGCGAGGGTTTTTGTTTGAATTCTAGTTGAAATGATTCTCGTTTGAGAATGCTCTGAGCTCTGACAACACATGGAGTTACTTGGCGTCACTAAAGTTCACTTTTGCGATATAAATAGCGGGATATCGTTCTGTTATCGATCGAAAATGTAAGTACATGTACATGTAACTTATTATCTGACCTATTATTGTCTGATGTATTATATTTACAACGACTCGTGGCTTAGCTTAAATAATTTCGCCAGTCGTCGCTATTAAAGGACCATTCAAGCAGATATTCCTTTTGCTTCCCTCTCTTACTCAGTATGACTTTGACCAATTTCGTCGAGTTACATGTACATGTAAAGGAATCTTTGCTCGCAGGGTACTCAATAACTACATTTATAAGCTTACATTTATGCCCTATAAATATTGAAGTAAGCTTATCAACTTACTGAGGCAACTCGTCAGAATTGATTTATACCTTATAGCTTACCGGAGAGAGAATAAAACACAATTTGTGGTATGAATTTGCAGTCATCGGTCCACCAATCCAGTAATCAAAGGGTTTATATCTTTTTAGATCTTTTATACATTTGGAACGAAATGATTGATACACGAATAGAACAATTACATGTATGACTTATATACGTCAGTTGTCATGTATGACTTATATACATTTACGTCAGTTGTCATGTATGACTTATATACGTCAGCTGTCATGTATGACTTATATACATTTACGTCAGTTCTCATGTATGACTTATATACGTCAGCTGTCATGTATGACTCATATATACGTCAGTTGTCATGTATGACTTATATATGTCAGCTGTCATGTATGACTTATATACATTTACGTCAGTTGTCATGTATGACTTATATACGTCAGTTGTCATGTATGACTTATATACGTCAGTTGTCATGTATGACTTACATGTATATACGTCAGTTGTCATGTATGACTTATATACGTCAGTTGTCATGTATGACTTATATACACATGTACGTACTGTAATGACTTATTCACTGTAATTCTTTTATCCTGAATAACAATACAGTATATTACCATAACCAACCATTTTATATTGCTTTGCCATAGTCGTACTAACTAACATGTTGCATATTATTCAACAGCTATACACATGACCTTACAGAAGGCTAGAAAATGTTACTAAAGTAGCAGATTATGCAGCGGTTAATGTTGGTGATGTCGTAGCTGTAACTTTGGAAAACTTTAGACCCCCAAATATTGCCACTGTTCTAGAAGTGAATCTTGATACTTTTAAAGTTCAATGGCTGAAGGAGGGATATAACAAGAAATGGATCACTTGGCCAATATGGCCCATCAATCATACCCGAACAGAGTGTGATTTACTATGGGTTCACTTTGGAAGATGGCAGGATTTCCAAACACAGATATAGAGAAAAAAAAGACTTTTTGAGCTCTGCTCAGCTGGTAAAGTGGATTTAGCACTATAGAAATAAAATTATTATTATTATTATTACATGTATTCAGTAATTTACCAGATATAGACAAAAAGTCCGCAGAAATTTCCGAAGACTTTTTGAGCCGGCTTGGTTGGTATTCAGTAATTTACCAGATACAGACAAAAAGTCAGCAGAAATTTCCGAAGACTTTTTGAGCTCTGCTCAGTTGGTATAATATTTTACCAGATATATACAAAAAGTCCGCAGAAATTTCCGAAGACTTTTTGAGCTCTGCTCAGTTGGCATAGTATTTTACCAGATATAGACAAAAAGTCAGCAGAAATTTCCGAAGACTTTTTGAGCTCTGCTCAGTTGGTATAGTATTTTACCAGATATAGACAAAAAGTCCGCAGAAATTTCCGAAGACTTTTTGAGCTCTGCTTGGTTGGTATACAGTATTTTACCAGATATAGACAAAAAGTCCGCAGAAATTTCCGAAGACTTTTTGAGCTCTGCTCTGAGTTGGTATACAGTAATTTACCAGATACAGACAAAAAGTCCGCAGAAATTTCCGAAGACTTTTTGAGCTCTGCTCAGTTGGTATAAAATTTTACCAGATATAGACAAAAAGTCCGCAGAAATTTCCGAAGACTTTTTGAGCTCTGCTCAGTTGGCATAGTATTTTACCAGATATAGACAAAAAGTCCGCAGAAATTTCCGAAGACTTTTTGAGCTCTGCTCAGTTGGTATAGTATTTTACCAGATATAGACAAAAAGTCCGCAGAAATTTCCGAAGACTTTTTGAGCTCTGCTCAGTTGGTATACAGTATTTTACCAGATATAGATAAAAAGTCTACAGAAATTTCTGAAGACTTTTTGAGCTCTGCTCTGAGTTGGTATACAGTAATTTACCAGATACAGACAAAAAGTCCGCAGAAATTTCCGAAGACTTTTCGAGCTTCATCCAGTTAAGAAGTAATTGAATTCATGAGTAATTTACCAGTCTGGTATGAAAATCAGTTATTGAATTGATTTTACCATTTTGTACATAATAGTCAAATACTATGTCATACACTTAGAACTCAACCAAACGTCATTGGCACATTTTAACCTATGAGACTGTAAATTTTCCCATATTTTGAGTTTTGGTAATAAGAGTATTAAATGGATGTGAAATGAAACGTTGTCTTGTTTTTATGTTGTTGGTAGGATTTGTTGCTATCAGAACTGTGCTTTCCAATATTACAGAAGTTGGTTGTTATGTGACTAAAAATGTCAATTCTTACCATTATCTTGGTAAAATATTAGTGCTTTGGTGTAATTTTTGCCAGAAACTCTACTTCAGAATATCGGAACTTAAAAAATAACGTGTTTTATGTTGGTCTCTGGTTTTGCATTCAATTTCAGTACAATTTTTTGATGAGTCAAACAGGCGTTTATTGACTCGTTCAGCTTTTCTTGCAATGTCATCCAATGATAATGGACCAGTCTTGTTGGGTGATGTCAGTTTCCATAAGCACTCATCAGGATCAGGGTTTTCTAATGTACCTGAGTTAACACTGTTACTAGTATCATCTGGGAGGTCATGAGGCAATATCAAACTAAGTGCCATTCTTTTTCCTGTTGATTTTTCTATTTCTTTTACTTTTTCATAAAAACGTTTTTGATCATCACTATTGACAGTTCTTTGATGGGATGCTCTGACATCATAATGTTCTCTAGGACTATGCTTAACTTTCTTACCAAACTCATGCTTCTCAAATTTCACTGACTGAATGGGCTGGGGTTCTAGTTTACGCTTCCTACTTGGAACATTCCATGAACAAGGCTTTGATGTGCAGGGTATATCAGAGGTCTGATTGTGACTGTCATGCTCAGCTCCTGTACCATTCCCTTTGCTGAATTTATCTTCAATAGCAAAGAGAGTTGCAGAAAGATGATTGCATCGGCCGTCGACCCCTGCAGGACAGCCACACATGGCCTTAGCAATATCCCCGCTTGGCTTTATGATAACATTCACTGTGTAGATCTTCTTCTTTATCATCGATGGAAGGACTTTACTTTTAACGTAGTACTGACTGTTTTCTTTTTTAGAAAATATCTGAAGCACATGTCCAGACTTAAAAAAGTTATACCCCTTTACAATGGGTTTTTCAGTTGCAAGCTGCTTCCTAATTTCAACATCATCAATTAAGTATTTCCAAATATGACTGTATGACATCCTTGGAAGTCCTGAAATACCAGATTCAAATCCAGTTGAAGGAAAGCTTTCTTTCACCTCGGGGTCCACTTCATCAGCAAGTCCAAGCTCTAGTCTCTTTCTTGAAATATTGACACCACCATCAGGATCGACTATATGTTTACTAAGTCCATTATCTATATAGTCTTTTACCCTATAGATATTTAGGAAAACTGCATAAGTTCAGGGTCAAAGAAATATCAAATATCGATGAACGATGCACGTATTCGAGTATGACTGTCACGTCAATGTAAACAAACCTTGCTACGAGATCAACTCTCTTTCCTGTAACTTTCGCCCCACGACATGCCAGCCAGCGCTTTAAAACTGCATTGGTGCATTGTTCTACAGGTTTAGCTAATGATGCACCAGGGACATCAGTTTCTTCTAGATCTATTTCTAATACACACGCCATTTTCTCGCACCGAAGTATATATACCGTACGTCGTCATGGAGTTCCGTCCCCAAATTCAGCCCCATAATTCCACGCGAGACGAATTCGGTACCAGTCTTCCTTTGAACTTCGGAAAGGGGAATTACTTCTTTGCTTCAAAAAAGACTAACGAAGATGTACATGTCACTACTGTATAAGGTACTCGTGTTTTCTTAAATTGTAAGAGTACAAAAGAGTGCAAAAAGAATTGCACAAAATAATTCCCGTGTGAAAAGTATAATCACTGAGTTCTCTTTGCCGTTGTGTCACTACTTCCAAACCTCGCAGAAATAAAAACTCATACAATGTGACAGTTGTTTGCAATAGCTTCAGTACATGCATATGAACTCGAAGGAATACATTGATATGATGTATGCAACTGAGTTCTTTTTGAGAACATAATAATTCGAGTGAATAAGTCAATGAACGCGTTGTCAAACACTAGGGCGCTTACGAATCGAGACTTTTGACGACGACGACTTTTGAAGACCGGAAGTGACCATTGCGCATGCGCAACCGGATATTGCACCATACGTCACGTCGTGCCGTGAACGGCGACGACTTCAAAAAGAGGAATTTGAAGTCGTCTTCGGAGAAACGCGACGAAGGTTTGTTTTTACTTATTTCTTTGTCTTTTACGTCTTTTTCTTAGGTGTAGTTTGGAATTATAATGTAAGAGGTAATTTAGTTCGGATTTATGCCTTTCTTTTCAAGTTTACGTATATTCTACCCGATCGAGTGAAGTCAACAAGACTGCAAGATGGCAGACATGGCAGACCATTCAGCTTCGGTTTCTGCAACAACTTCAAGGTAATGATAAATTTCGGCTTTATTTCTAGAATATTTTATTTGTCCTCCAAAAAAGACAAAGTTAACTCATCATAGAGAGCCATATTTCCTCTAAAATTCCCTGATTATGCCAATAAAGTCCAATGACAGTACGAGCACGTGTCGACAGATCTTGTTGTGCATTCAGCATTCTACTCATATCAGAATCCACTCGTCATTCTCTGATTATCTTCGGTACTTGTGCAGTGTTCTGTTATTTCTTACGGCTTCTCAACCGCTTTTATAAACATCCATTCAATGCAGTAAAAGACAGTCAGAAATTAATTAACTTATAAATATTTCTACAATTCACCGCTATAAGCTTAAATATGGTACATAACATGTAAGCTTACATGTAGTCAAAATGTTAAATTTGTGTTAATTTGTGCTTGCTTATCTGATGTTTCTGATCTGCCAAACAGCGTACTAGCTAGTAGTGGGTCAATCATTGTATGCACTGTGCAAAGATTCTTGCAAACAAGAGAACCAATGTTTTCAGGACACATCATTTAAAAATACAATCTTGTTTCAAGGTTCAGGCTAAATAATATGTTAATTAGGAGTTGTTTATGTTAATTCATTGTAGGACTTCACAGATGAAATGGAGTGCAGAACATGATATAATGCTTGGAAGAGAAATGTTGTTATTTGAATTGTGGAAATTCAAAGCTGGGAGTAGAGAGAGCCGAGGAAATTGCCTTGATCGAATCTCTGAAAGTCTTAATCAGCTGACAACACCACAATTTAATGTATCCCAGAAGTCTATTAGAGATAGACTAAAAATATTGGAGAGAGAATTCAAGAAGAAGGAGAGGTTTGAAAAGAATGCATCAGGAATTTCACCAGAAAAAACAGAAATAGATGACATCATGGAAGACTACTTACAGAGAAGGGAGGAACAGGAAAAAGAAACAGAAAAAACATATTCTGACAGTCGTGAGAAGGCAGCTAAGGATAAGGTTGTGGCCGAAGATATGCGCAACAAAGCCATGGAACGTCTAGCCGAGACAAAAGTAAGAGCTGGTGATGACCCACCAAGAAAAAAGAGGAAGCAAAGTGCCAATGAAACTCTTGAGTTCCTAAGGGAGGCTTCAGATAAGGAATGTGAGCTGAAAAAAGAAGAACTAGAGTTAAAAAGGAAGCAAGACCAGAATGCAACTGTTCAACAGAACCAGATGTTCCAGCAACAACAGGATATGACCAGGCAATTCCAAACGATGTTCCAAATGTTTATGCAGCAGCAGCAGCAAACACAGGCCTCAATCCTTGAACTCTTGAAGAAGGGAAATTAGTGTTATTATTGGATGCTATAGGTCAAACAATATTGAACAAACATATAGATTGTTTATTGTTATATAGTACACATGTTTGTTGTTTGTGACTTTATTTAGTCATACTTGTCAATGAGATGGCAGTAACTTCCATTGTATCGTTGAGTTAGTTTTCCTAGGATAGCCTTAGATTGTTCTTGAATCACTGGCTAATATTTTTCTAAGAAAACACATGTTACAATACAGTTAGTATTTTATTCTCATTTTGGAACAGGAAGCCTTATTAGTACTGGCTTTAACACCCGGGGGGGGAGCACCCGGGGGTGGGGGCAAGGGGAGACTCCCATATATAAAGTGGTGGGGATGCTTGTCGTACCTTTTAGAGGTCCAGATCTGCGATTTGGCACTGCTTATAGGGGGTCTCAAATTTAAAAGGACATAAGACACCAAGTTGGTACCTTTTAGAGTATCTGTTAGCAAATAGAATAATTTATGATAGTTGCAGATTGTAATTATATTTCAACTCCGTAACATAAATTAACTGCAAGGTGCAAAGGAATTTATACACTTATTGTTTAGACTTGGTACCTCTTATGGGTGAATATTATTTCATGCCACACCCACTTGAAAGAGACTCGGGTACCTTTGAGGGGTCATTTTCATAATTTCCGACGAGCATCCCAACCACTTTATATATGTAATAATTATTCCCCCCTCTCCCCCCGGGATTTAGCATTGCCTGCTTTTTTAAGTGATAATCAGTTATTACTGAATAAGTTAGCTAAGTTGAGTGTAAACTGTACACTTGTGATTAAATGAAATAATCATCCAGAGCTGGTGGATTGATACCAAAATAATCTGAGCTAATCGAGCCGTACAAAATAGTATGAGCATTTTGCATTATGACACAATCTATGTACATTTTGCCTACTGCACTCAAACCAATTTTAAGGTTCTTTTTAAAATCCAAAAACTTGAAATAGTTAACAATGTCTCCGAAAACCCATTCAACAGAAACACGTGCTGAGCTCATGGAAGTATTGTAAGCCTGTTGATCTGGTGTCAGCACTGCACCTCTAAAAGGTGCTTGTAGGTGTGCACGGAGAGGGTAGGCGGGGTCTCCATATACACACATGGGCAAACCAGTAACAGGGGAATTTGAGAATCTTTGGAGATCTTGTAAAAGTCCAGAAGAAGCTGTAGCATTCCACTGTCATGGCGTTTCCCTTCTACTGGACCATACAAATTACCAACAAGCCCATTGGGCAGTGCAACTGATTGGAACTTGATTGAATGAACCCTCTTGTGCCCATTGTAGATAACTCTCTGATTTACACCTGGCCTACAAACTGGCCGGACAGTTCCATCAATGAAACCCCAGCAGTTTTCCAAAGCTGTGCCTGTTTGATGTACAGCATCAGCATACAACATTAGGTTTGCTGGAGAAAGCAGGTTATGATTATATCTCGTCAGTAAGTGATACCATGTAGTGTAGATCCAGTCAATCATGTGATTTGTTATGATGCAGAGCTGTGGCACAGGTCTAGCAAAGTAAGAAACCATATCACTATACCTGCAAGGATATGCAAAGCGCTTGAGGTAGATACACAGAGCAGGAATTGATTCGACTACCAAGCCATTATAGGTGACAATGTTATCTGGCAGTTGAAGTACATCGGCAAGTTTGTATATGTCATTCTTGTAGAATCGGAACTCGGCTTTACATTCAGCATTTGTCATCTCATCTAGGTCAAATCTTTCGTAATTCCAATATGGAAACTCAGGGTTTTTGATGTGTTAGCATCGTACAGCAAAACAAATTCGTTTGCGTTGATAAATCCTTTCTTGTAAGCATATGCAATACACATTCTCGTATCTCTAAAGTTTGGCATTTCGCTTATATTTAGTTACTAAGTTATAGAGTGCAGTCCATATGTCCGTGAAACAGTACTAACTAATTAGTACTAAATAGCATTGATGAAACAATAGAAAACAATAGAAATAACACTATTTAGTACTATTTAGTAATAGTATTATTTCACGGACATATGGACTGCACTCTAATGCATACGCGACTAATAGTAATAGATTAGTTGTTGTTTTATGGTCCTTGTTTTAGTTAGCCGAACATCAACATCTCTTGGATTGTGGCGGGAACCGTCGCGACGCGCGTCGCGCCAACGTAAACAAAGTTTGGCGCCAAATGTGGGGACGACGCCGACCTACCATATGACGTCATCAAAAGTCGTCGTCGTCGTCAAAAGTCTCGATTCGTAAGCTCCCTATTGTTGTTGTCGTTCGGAATACTTTCCTACCTCCTTTGGTACTCCAGAGCTGTTAAAGAGAAGTATAGCGAACTCAGAATATGTAGTATAACCGTATTCTATCTTCCCAGTAAACCAAAACTTATAAACCTGTCGCCTGAATACATTCGTTGTCAACCACTACATCCCGGCGGCCGCCATGAGAAGCCATCGCCATCGCTCTCGCCGATTAAATAAAAAGCGTATAAAATTGGACTTCAAACCAAAAATAACTACCTACAAATACGAAACAACAATCAATCTAAGTACTGAATAAGTATCATCTTCTAGAGTGCAAGGATTACAATGATATAATTCGATATATTAACACACTGAATTTGAATTTTCCTCGGGTCTCTTGAAAGCGTTGGTCAACGATTTCAAGATTGAAGCCAAGATTCGCGCATGCGCGTGTCGTGACAGTGCCCCTTTAAAGTGCTTATGAAGCTTATTTTTTTATTTTGAAAATCGATTACATATGAAGTGAATAGTGGGGTGTTTTTCAGTATTTTGTGATTTGAGCTTCGCATTTGCGAGTTATAAAGGTTTGAAATCGTGATATGCTAATTCGGTGACGTCAAAGAAGGCTTTTGCTGTAACTTATTTATATTTTTTCAAGTATTGGTCTTTTCTGAAATAGAATAAAAAGTTTAACATCTTTTATATAAGTTGTAGAATAACTTTTTGCCAGTTTAAAAATGTCAGTCATTTGCAAAGGGGCGCTTTTGTATAATAAATGATGCCTCCTTTGACGTCACCGAATTAGCATATCACGATTTCAAACCTTTATAACTCGCAAATGCGAAGCTCAAATCACAAAACACTGAATCATCCCACTATTCACTTCATATGTAATCGATTTTCAAAATAAAAAAATAAGCTTCATAAGCACTTTAAGATGGTCATATTGGAAGATCATTATACACACCAGATTAAGCTACCACAGTGGCATTTTTCTCACCTCAAAGGGATAAGACAGTGTTGTGGGGCTTTTTACCCTTCAAACCATGCAGGCGTGGCACCAAGCCATTATATTTGAAGTGTTTCTTTAAATTTTTGAAACTTTTGAAACCTGATAATTATAAAACAAACATAATGTTCTAATGAAAAGAGAAAATATTCATTATGTATGTATGTATTTAATTTTTTACAGTAATTATAAGTGAATAGTATACAGACTATATATGCAGCTAGTACTGAAGTTTTCCAATCAAAGGCACATTTATTGTACAAACTACACCATGAAAGTTACTGTACATTGCTATTGAAATGAATTAATTATTTGCTGATTTTGTTAAATATATTTGCCTTGATTTCATTGTATTGCATCATTTATACTTTTCCTACAAGGTGCTTGCTTGGAAAATAATAATAAACCAACAATAAAACATGAAGTAGTCTTACCAATATCATGAATGTATCTCCAGGCAGCTTCACAAACAACTTGACCTTGAAACACGTAATTGAATCTCTGGTACAATCTCTTCCCCTTCCTCGTTTCCTCACTTGTATATTCCATTTGCTCAAGTTTCGAAAATAAGAGTATTTCTTTCTCATCTCTAGTAAATTCGGCGAGATTGAGGCGATAGTCTGCAATAGTTTTAGGGTTGGGGAAAAGGGCAAAAATTGTTTTCGAACAACCACATTCCAGAATACTAGTTGACGTTGGATTTTGCCCTTGGTTGTTTTCCTGTTCGTTTTCGTCGTCCTGTACGTAGGGGAGGGGTGGCCATGATGGCAAAGGTATATATAAGCTCAAAGGAACAGCAGATTATACAGTTGCTGCACAGTTATACTAAAGAGCAAAAAGTCACAGTGAAAGTCTTTCGAGGGGAGCCTAGAATCTATCCGAAGACAATATCAAGATCCACTGAAAGGAAGATGTATTTCGACCAAATCCTTATCCATTGATGATTGGAGAGAGTTCAAAAAGGCTGAAGAAATTATCGATGTGGAATTAGCAAATGTTCTGTGCAAACTGGATGACTCGTCGATTCCTGGTAAAACATTAAGCCAACAACTACCAGTGCTCATTTCATGTTCATTTCATGCTCATTTTGCACAATTGGTAATTTACCATATAAAGTGTGTCGTTTTTTGAATTGATAACCATTCCACAGCAACAGCGGTAGGAGTAATTACACATGTCTAATTCCACAACGTGCTCTTTCTGCGGTAAAATATTTTCAATAGGCTCTGATTTGAGATGCCATTTAGACAATAAATCCTGTAAAATGGATGACCACAGTGATCAGAGCGAA
>JAUJYZ010000121.1:0-131866 GCA_033675265.1 Actinostola sp. cb2023 | reverse complement strand
TACAATTTAATGTAGTAAAGTCCCAGACCTGGAGGAAACATCATCAGCATTCCCCCATGCATGCATTCTCTACACTTTAAGCTGATGCACTACCAATTTTAAATCACCAACTTCTTGAGATGCCAAGTTATCGCCTGAGAAGTATACCACAGTTCCTGCAAAAGACTTCATTTCTCCTTTCACTGTAAACTGGTGACCGGCATCCTGTGGGAAATTTAAAATTCAAATCAAATGCTTAGCACGCTATATATGTTACAGCTATTTCAAAAAACGTTGTCTTGTGAATACTGAATAGGGCATATGCAAGACATAAATATTCAGTATAATATCAGCTGCAATTATAATGTAGCAAGGTAATTAAAACAACTGCTGATATACTTTGATATATTTTAAATATATCAGCAGTTGTTTGTCCTTGCTATAATGGAGCTGATATATACTAAATATATTGACATACATGTACAATGCATTTCGGTCTTGGAATGCACTATTCAGTATTCAGTATTCACAATACAATGTTTTTTGAAATAGCTGTATGTATATACCATGTACCTATACTTATCATATCATTTATGAGCAAAATACAATAGAAATTCAAAAAACTGTAGCAGCTAATTTATACATACAATCATGTACATGCAATAATAATGCTACTACTACTAAATGTACTACTACAGCACATGTATTGTCTACCACATGTACGTACTACGTACTACTACTAGTTATTACTTCTAGAGTGATTTTACTTTTCCAGTGAAAAAAATAGTAAGACTAATACTATAACTACTACCACAACTACAGTACTATATTATAACTACTACATGTACATGTACTATTGTATTGATGCCCCTCTTGGAAACCAGCTTCAAGTTGGGCTAGCGGTGATTAATTAAATAACGTTGACCTACCTAGCCTACCTACCTACCTACCGTACCTACTACTTAGTACTATGACTACTGTACATGTACTACTACTACATGTACTCCTAACACTACTTACTACTTACTACAACTTAAATGTACTACTAATACATACGTACTGCTACTACATGTACTATATATCTACTAATAACACTACTACTAGTATTTATAACCATCAGCTTTGACTAGATTTCTATGATATTGATTTTGTGTCTAAACTCGTCTATCAATTGAATAAAAAATGATATTGAGATCTAAACAAAATATTAAGATTTAATCTAATTCCAACTGATGATTATATATCAAAACATTTTTCATACATTTGGTATGATATGCTGTTTACCTGATATAACACACAATGTATTTACCTTTTCTAATTCTCCAAGATCATCCATAAATGACTCAAGCATGACATTAGTCCCGTATTTCTTGATGACTGGTCTTTTAGCAATACACAGGAGCTGCATGCATTTTAACTGCGAACGATATTTTGGGTCAATGTTTCCCAATGTGTAGTAAAAATACACCTATTGAGTTGAAACACAGAACAATAATTACAAACCTGAATTGGAATATCAGTAGTTATATAATTGGAACAATTATAGAATACTCTAGGTGCCACCAATGCATGTCGTACCCTTGATTATATTTATAGCAGCATAAATACATGTAGCTGGTGAATTAAATCCCAAGCCTAGTAATATGTCAGTCTATATATAATAATGTTATGCTTTAGTTACCACTCACTTGCATGTGCTGTTTATATTGAGCTATACTGCAATCTATGGGGTTTGGGCATACATGTATATGGGGGATACATGTACATGTAAGCTTATATGGTATTGTGCTTACCGACTTTATGTGTATACGTTTTGCTGCCCAAAGGGTTAACGACTTCCACTTCATCGTAATATAATATAAATTTGTAAAGCTTGTGGATCTCTGGAGAAAAGTGGATGTTGAGAGAACGCATATCCATCACAGTAGTCTGATATCAAACCATCTTGACGAAGATGTGGATTTTCTACCTGCAGTACAGAGTGCAGTATAAAATACATTGTGTAAGCAAACTGTTTATCTTGCACTTAAGCTTAATTGTTAATTGTTAATTGTTCGTCTTCATACATGTACATGTACTTTTGGATTACAAACCTGTCGCAGTATCGAGGGATCATTAAGCATTTGCTCCAAACTGGAGAGAAAAGGAACGTCTATAACTTCATGTGCCAGCTGAACTCTCCTTCTTTTCGCTCCTTTCTGTCTATGTCCATGGTAGCGACCAACAACTCTTTTCACTGGTTCCTGATGAAGAGAAACATATAAACTTAATATAAGCTTAAGTTATAAAGTAAAAATTAAGTCATTTTCAGCAAAATTAGTAGATGAGTTTATAAAAATATCAACTGAAAAAAAGTAACTGAATCAAACGATATTGTATCAGCTGTGACTTCAATTCATGATCAGTCAATGGAGCACGGCAGACTGTTGTTTACTATTTAGCGCGCGTAGTTCATTCGATCTTTCCGCCGCCATTTTGAAAGCTATTGTGTCATGCAACTATCCACTGACAAGTGCAAATGCGGGCGCTAATATGAGCGAGCGCGAGCGAGTCCCGAAACATTACCGGAATCACTCCCGAATCCTCCCGAAGAGGACGATTCGGACGAGCTCACCCCTTCGGGACCTTCGGGGCTCGTGGGTCGGCTCGTGGAGTGTTACAAACATCGGAAGATTGTCGGGCTCATATTAGCGCCCGCATTTGGACTTGTCAGTGGATAGTTGCATAAATATCATCTGCATGTTTTGATCACTAGTCTCCGCGCATTCGTATTAACTGATGTCGTCCCATGCCCCCTGCAACCTGCGGGAGGCTTAAAGGTCATGTTGAGAAAGTATTGAGAAAGAGATGTCATACTTACAACAAATCCAAACATTTCTTTAAATGTCCGTCTCTGGTTTGTCGTACTCTTCATGCCTTGGAAGGGGTTTGCAATACCAGAATTTCCACCACTAAAGGCATCCCAGCCAACTTGATTGGCAACCTCTTCATTTGCGGTGCTGACCTGATCCTTTATAGTTTGGCACACCGCTTGAATCGCTTCACGAACAAGAGTTTCTGTGTTGATTATGATGTCATTTACTGCTTTTTGTGTTAAATTATAGGTTTCTTTTACGCGTAATATATATGATGCACACTTGAAACTGTACTGGTAATTATCAGTAGTATCAGAGCACATGGAATCCGCGTCATCGCATATGTCGTGATGTTCGATTTCTTGTGGTTGGACTTGATTTCCATGATCACTGACCTCTTCATTCGAAACATTTGGGCTTGATCGATATCGAAATGCGTGATGTTTTTTGCATTCTCCCATACCCCCTTGTGTTTCCTCTGAATGTGGCTTCTATAGCCGTAAAAGTTTTGATATGTCTGTCCACAACCATAAATACCACATACAACATTGAACTCTCTGTCTTGACCATGTACCCTTTGGAAGTGATTTAGCAAAAGAGCAAAAGTCACCATCAAATTGCCAGCACACATATTACAACTAAAACCCATTTATATGATTATCAGTATTTATCAGTACCGCAGTCACTATGACCCTTGCGCCTTGCGATTTCAACTATAAAACCCTATAACCCTTGCGCCTTGTGGGATGCCATTGCAAACGTGGACAACACGTACATGTACAGAATTGGCCAATATCGGATATTACATAAGTTTAATAGATAAGTCGGGGGGTCCTATACGAAAGGTATATAAGCATTGGAAGCCGAAAAACACTGATTGATGTCGAGTAGATGGCTGATCCCTACATGGTGCACAGTGAAGATCCTGTACCCCCTTTTGAAGGATACGCCCTTAGTCCCATGACTGGCCAAATCAAATTTTATTGGTCCATTTTTATCAGTTCGATCCAAGTTCTGTTCACATGACTAAGGGATATAAATCTGTTGCAAAAGTTGCTTCGTCCTCTTTTGTGCTGACCTCGTCTGTGAACGCATCTCTAGCGCTTGATACCAGTGAACATCGATCGACCCACCGGCCGAACCTTTGCAATGGAGTTTGACCCTGCCTTTTCCACGTCTGAAGTCAAATCTTGGCTAGAGGATCAACAGTTTCATTCCGACACCATTGAGAAAATTTCAGGTAAGTTTTGTGAACGAACTCTTGACATATGACTGTAGACAACCCACTGACTAAACGTTCTATTTTTCAGTGACTGAGAGTCTTAGTGGCGAGGATCTTGTTGGGATTTTTGAAGACGAGGAGGAAATCCGATATTATTTTCCAATTTTCAAGGAGAGAAAAGCTTTTAAAAAGGCTATTTCCAAAGTTGTAGTTGGAAAATCGGTGAGTTTTACGGTCGACCTCGTGGTCACTGCAGGATATAATTATACGTTTCGCGCGTCGTTTCGCGCGAAATTTACAGAGCATGCGCAAGGGTATAATAGGCCAGCGGATGACCATCGGATAATACTTTGATCATGCGCAACATTTTAGGCGCAATTATTTGCAAGTTGCCGTTACGGCCGTTGGTTGTGGGGATTTCTGAAGAGTTTTTTTCTGCATTCGGAATGATTTCATTTAACTGATTTTAGTTATGCTTTAATATAATGTGTAATATTATTTTTTATGTCTTTTAGGATTCCTTGGACTCGTCTTCTTTTACATGCAGCACTCCAAATAACACGAACAGTGCCAGTGGTAGTGGTACATGTAGTACTAGTACTAGTAGTAGTGGCAGTACGCAAACAACTCCAAGTCCAACAGAAAGTTCAAATGAAAATGTAAGCGACCATCTAATGAATTAAGTTTAGATATAAAGCCGTCAGTAAAGTTAAGTACTCATTTTGCGGTGTTGTAGATTTCCTTTACAGTGTAGACACTCGAACCGTGAACACCTCAAATTTTTTTTCGAACTTTTTTTTTCCGAACTTTCTATTACCTCATCGCCTCTCAAATGGAGCATTGAGTTTAAATACACTTAATGATCAAAATAAATCATTTTTCTGATCAATTTGCTCAATCGATAATTTATATATTTGTGTTAGAAAAAAAACTAAGTGTTCACGGTTCGAGTGTCCATACTGTAATCATCGAATTTAAATACGGTTTATTTTTAACAAGCCTCAATTTTAGTGATGCAAGCTTACATTTTATGCGCTTGGCAATAACTTAAGCTTATAGTTATTGTAAGTTAAGTTTACTTTATGCATATTATGACTTGACTTTATATACACTCGATTGCAGAAACGTTGTAGTATACATTTATACAAATATCTAATGTGATGCAACTGTTTTTAAAACACAAAAATAGTGCTGAAAATTATTGTGTTGGCCTTACTGGATGCGATACTAATCTACATACATGTATCAAGCGCATTTATTATTATTTTTTACTAATATTTACCTCAAATTATCTGTCTTATGCACCAGTCAAGTGAAACCCCGGGTTCCCCCCCTCCCCCCTCGGGCATTAGCGGGGGAAAGCGGGGACTTTCACTTCAAATTCACTACCTTTTCGTTCCCCGGTAGGCGGGGAATACACTTCCTTTCACCCCTTCGCCTTCCAGAGTGGGGATATAGGCGGGGGATTCGCGACTCACATTTTTCTTCTTCAAAATATTATCTACAGAACAAATGAGTACTGGCGGGGGAGCTCACCATTTATTTCTGCCCCATTACTGGCTTTAATAGGAGTAAAAAGTGAATGCCCTGCTTATGCCCAAGGGGGAGGGGGGGGGGTGGACCAGGTTGGGGGGGGGGGGGGGGACCAGGGTGGCGGAGGGGGGGGGGGGAGGGGTGACGGGGACGGGGGTTTCACTTGACTGGTGCATTACAATATATTATTATAATATGTTTTTATATTTTGAATTTTGATTAATTACAAAATAAGTTATGTTACATATCGTTAAGCCGAATGCATTGACTGATTGACGTTATTTTCAATACCCATGACCAGGACCAGGATGATTTGCACTGTGCTTCAAGTTCAACACCGAAGAGTGGACTGCCCTTGCCATTGCCAAAACCAAAGGTAAGTTCATTTATTTGGATTAGAGATTGATAACTTATTTTAACATTACAGTTAATAATAAACGACTAATGTACATGTACTAATAACTATATACTACTGATGTAGTGGGAAATTATAAAACAAAACTTTATTTAGCTCAATAGACTTACCGAAGTGATGACGTCATAAAAATAAACGATTTCGAATGAACATCCATAAAGAAGCTTACATGCCAAATTTGAGAGCAATCGGTTAAATAGCGGCTGAGATATGGCCAGTTGAATATATAATTTCCCAACACAATTCACTGAAATTTCGGCCTGGATCATAACTTTGGTGTGTTTTGAAGCAAATGTTTTGACCCAGTTAATCCTGATCTGCTAGAGCCTGCATGCACTGATTTCGTTTGCGGTAATTCAAACAAATAGCGGGAATATCAACACACCAATTACATCATTCCTCCGAATTTCCAAGTAGTGTTTGGATTATTTCTACACTGTACTTAGTTCAAGTGTGTATTGCTGTCTGCTGAACATTGTATTTCTGAAAAAACGTAGTTTCAAGATAACATATTCACAGGAGGGAAATTCCTTTAGGTTTTGTATTTCATTTGGCTAAGCTGTTAAACTACACTTAGTGGTTTTCAACAGCACATTGTGCGAACACACCTCATAGCGTACAATGGGAGGTCACTTCCGGTGTATTTCCTAATTTGCATATTATCTTGTCGTCAAATTTCAAGTTTGAAGCTCATTAACTCCGACATTTTACAGTAAACACGCGTGCAGGCGTACTTTCATAACCGTATAGCAAAATAACAGCACGTATCGAAGAAAACTTAACATCGGAAAATAAAATTACTACGACAATAAAACAACTTAATTCAATCCGTACCTCTGTAATGTATGTCTATCCAGCGATTTTCTTTGAGTGAATACGGCCCAGAATGGCCGCTTCTTGTATGGAAATCAGGCCGTCGCGAAGAAAACCAGCTTCGTGTACTTTACGAAGGTCCACAATAAAATACTTAACATCGGAAATCTGATGTACTTCTACAGCCATTCCAGAGACTTGTATTCGTTTGCCAATAAAACAAACGTATCCTGCGATTTTTCAAGGTTTTTTTGTGGTCCCTGTAGGGGCGTTTGTATCAGACAGAACGCCAAATTGCCCGAGTTCGCGATCGTTTTTTCTCTTGCTAGAAGGCTTTCTTCGTCAACCATTTTGGAAAATATAGTAGCCAGGCCTCTGTTGACACAGAAACAATCCATTTGGTACCAGTTTGAATCGGATAAACACGGTAACGTTTAGCCGAAAGAGCGCTTGCGAAGTCTAGTACCATAGCCGCGCGGGGCCTGGGTACCATACATTGCGCGGCAAATTTAAGTTTTCGCGCGCTCGCTAAAAAAAAATACAGTGAGCTTTCCAGTTCTGTAACAAACGACCCGCATGATACGTTTGGACCTTTGTAAAGTACATTTTTTATTGAACACAACTCGCAGTGGTTTACAACATGGCATAAACATCAAATAATCTACGAAGTTGGAAGATATTTCAATATGCCAGAATGGGCACTACTGTGCGGTCTGAGAACATTAATGTGGTTCCGTCATCAGCTATTGCCTTGTGTAAGCATTACATGGTCGAATATAATGGGGAGGCATTGTGGCAATGGAGAAATATAGAGTATCACCCGGTTAATTACATCAATGCTCTCAACGAAACCCTGAAATCTATTGGATATGCCATCTGCCCTACAGCTCATCGCATTGGGGAGCAGCTTAGGACAAGTACGTACCGACTTCATAACAGGGTGAAAAAGATGAATACGAAAAAACGAAAAGACACCATTTCAGGATCTTGGTTTTACTTTTCAGTAACAGAGGAGGAAATGGTAGGGGTTCCTGAAGATGTGATACGTAAAAGGGAATGGGAGCTGGCAAAACTTGAAAAGGAGTGTACAGAAAAAAAAGAAAAAATTTGAGGAACAAAGTACGAAAGTGTTAGAGCTATTAAAAGAGGCAATAATAATCCAAAACGAAAATGAAATATTAAAGAAAAAAAGGAAAGACATGGAAAATAAAGGGAAAAAAATATCAGATGTGCAGGATCGCCAGAAACGTAGAAAAGTCAAACAATTGAGGTAAGCATTTCAGTTTTAGGTAATAATAATAATATTAATAATAATTTAATAATAATATTAATAATAATTTAATATAATAATATTAATTTAAATAATAATATTAATAATAATTTAATAATAATAATTAATAATAATAACGGTTTATTCACAGTATTTCTACATGGTAGCTCTACATCTGTGAATAGGAAACTAAACATAAAAATCAAAAATAAATAATAATGATATAATAATAATAATAATGTACTAGTAAAGTATATTTAAAATAAGATAATTATATATAAGCAATTAGTTATTTCAGAAATATTCTCAATACAGTCTTCTCTGTCATTATTTATTTTATTTATTTGCCTTTTTTTGTTTTAGAGAGAATGCACTTCAAGTACTTTGGTTTGCTGACACATTTGGATTGGTTCCAAAGAGTATTACCTTGGAAGAAAAAGACACCAATATTGAGCATACACTAAATTTATGCACTGGTAAAATAAATGAAGCCAAGTGATATATTTTTATATATTTATTCTGACTTTCATAATTTTTATGAAGCTGCAGTTACAGTTAAGAAAACAAATTACAGTCCTTATTACTGCAAATAAAATCAGTAATTTTTTGGGTTGACTATTTTCAGGCCTGCCTAATACAACTGGAAGTGCAGCCAACCCAACAACTCTGGTTTCAGATACTGCAATGCCAGCTACTCCACATACACCCCCATCCCATGAATGTAGCACTCCAAATACACCAGAGACTCTTCACGAGTGCTCGCTACAACCTAACATTTCTCCTGGTAGAAAATACCGGATACAAAAGTTTTCAGACCTTGATGATGATGAAAAGGATAATGTGAAACAGCTAACTGCAATATTAAATAAGTTTGGGGTATCATTTGAGGCTTATCATGAGATAAGTAAGATACCTGGGAATGAGGGCCTGGCAAGATCTTACCTTGTGGAGGGATGCCAGGGCTTCCTTGATGCACACTGGGACATCACAAAGACACCAGACAATACCACAGGGGCTGAACTAAGCTTTACCAAGTTGCTACAGGATCAACTCAGAAAACATGTAATTATCCCATTTGACCATTAAGAGAGACCAAGCAGGAAGTAATATTTTATTTTTGATGAAATAACATTTAATTGTTGTTCCATTTACATCTATATCATTATATCATTCAGTGTAGTATACAATAATTGAAATATATAGCCATAACTTGATATACTGTATAAGTAAATTTGTTGTAATTCATTTCAGCTTGAAAACACTGAAACAAATACAACATTTAAGGTACCTGTCATTTCATTAAAACTGTAATTAAACAAACTACATGTTAGACTATTCACCAGTATGACTCTTGATCTATTTTATATGTACTAGGTAAAGATCAGTGGAGATGGCGCTGCTATATCCCGGAGGAGCAATCTACTTGTGTGCTCCTTTGCTATACTTGATGAGGGAAAAAGCATGATGTCAAGTTTAGGTACTTTTGAAAAATAATTAAACTATTGCATATAAATATACTTGTTAATTGTTATGTAAATGAATTGGGATATTTAACATTTCAATTTATGAATTGTGTACTTTCCTGTTTTGTTATAAGTCTGAATTGTTTGCTTTAAATGCAGGAAACCACACCATTGCTGCCATACAGACCACAGAGAGTTATGATAACCTTCAACAATCTCTTGCTAATATCATCAATGATGTAAATCACCTTCAGGACCAGGGTTACATATATGTTGATGGGCTAAAAATCAAACTAGAGTTGTTCCTTGGAGGTGATTACAAGGTAAATTGATTTGAAGCTGAATACGTTTACTTAGTAGAAGTACCTGTATTAGAGTGCAATTTAGAAAAGTGTGAAATAGTACTAATTTTAAATAGTACTAAATAGTGCTATTTCTATTGTTTTCTATTGTTTCGTTAGTGCTATTTAGTACTAATTAGTTATTTAGTTTTCAAGCTTTTCTAAATTGCACTCTACCTAGTAATAATTTATATCCCTAATGTTTGATAGATACATTTATGTAAAAAATAGCCACATTTCCCTTTTATTATAGTTTCTCTTGCTGTGTCTTGGAATGAAACAAGCAACATGCACAAATGCTTGCATTTATTGTAAAGTTGATAAAGATGAAAGGTAATTAGTTAGTACTGTTTCACGGACATATGGTTTGTACTCTATATATATGTACATGTATGTAGAGTAGCACTGTATATTTTGCTACTCCACTCTCTTCAATTCAACATATAAATATATATATATTTTTTATTAATATTTTTTTTTAATATATATATTTATATATATAAAAAAACTTGAATATGAGAAATGGTAGGCCAACGACGAGCTTCCAGTAGAAGGATTCCAGAAGGAATTCACAGTCTGCTCTCCATTATAATGGGCAATATATATATATATATTTTAAAATATATAATTTCTCTTTTTTTTTTCAGACAAAATATGTCAAAACCTAGGGACTTCTTCTGCGCAGAGAATATCAGGCGAGAGTTACACACTAACTGGCAAAAAGATCCAGGATGCAGACATAAACCCCTGTTTAACATCCCCCTTCATCACTGCATAATAGATGAACTCCACATCCTACTGAGAATAACTGATCGTCTGGAGCATGCATTGATCCATGATGCAGTGGACTGGGATGAGGTATAAACAAATAATAATAATAAGAGTACAGATGCACAGATAAAATAACAGGGTGGGTATGCTGTGATGTCATTTGTGCATCTAAAAGAAAACAGGCTAACAGCATGCAAATTGGAATATATTTGTTAAATATAATTACATATGTATAATATGTCTATCCTTTTCAAACTGCAGGAAGATAATTTTGGTGTCCCAAAAAAACAACAGACAGAGAAGCACATGGATGCCCTTTTGTCTGCCATACACACCTGTGGAGTTGGATTTAAGGTGGAAATATGTTATAATTCACATACTGTCATTTGTCCTAAAACATAAAAAATAATAATACAAATAGAACTACAACTAAAAAATATAGACAAATAAATAAATAAAAGAAAGAGTAAGTACATTTTGCTATACCCTGAAAACATAGTGTATGGTCTTTATTTTCACTCTCTCCACATACACTACAATTGTATATAGGTATGGAAGAACAAAGACCAAAAATTAGAATGGACGTCCCTAATGGGAGGTGACAAAAAAAAGTTACTGAGAAATCTGCCTTCCAAGTTTTCAAACTGTGTACATCCAACCAGACTAACCCAAGTCTCAAAGCTTTGGAAGGTTAGTACATGTATGTATTACAAACATGTACATACAGTGCCATATTTTCTTGATTAAACAAGGGATATTTTTAGAGACGGGTATTTAATTTGTGGTTCTTGTTTTCAGCTTTATAATACTGTCAGTATGTATAAATATAAATTGATGCTGATCATGACTCATGCTTTTACATAAGCTTTGAATTGGCTTCTGCATCAATATTAATCTGTTAAATTTTTATTTTTGCTCAGGATTTTGGTGCACTTTATGACACAATCACAGATCTGTCACCTAAGAAAACTGACATAGATGATTTTTTCAACAAGATACAATGTAGGATACTAGTTACATGGCTGGGTAATACATGTTGTGGTTCAAATTTGTCCCCGGTTCAAAATGTTCCCATTATATTGTTTTTGTGAATGCAAATGTAATGTAAGGAAGATATAACAAAGAACAGAAAATTTGGAAGCAGAGACAAATTTGAACCACAACATCATTGTCATATGATTCAATAATAACTTTGTATCTTAATAATAACGGTTTATCTATTATATACTAACTATGTATATTATTATACTAACTATCTCATCTTCTAGGCTAATGAATGGGCCAAGCTTTTGTTGGAGATGAAGGGTGAGGGGTACAACTGGACTAATCCCATTACACCATACATCCATGTTATGGTCTACCATCTACCACAAATTCTTAAAACATTTGGTAGTGTCAAGATATTTACAGGGCAGGGTAGGTTGTCTATTAATAATGACTATTATATGGCTGTTGCTAATTCCAGTCATGTTTTTCTTTTGGGTTTTCAAGGAGTGGAGAAAAAGAATGACGACATGAGGAAGTCATTTCATCAATCAATAAACAGGTGGGATGCTTGTAAATCCCTCTTGTTGATCGACAAACGCCAAGAGGTCCTACAGAGCAACACAAGAGAAAAGAGGCCCTACAACAAAACAGACGCATCATTTTGGCATGATGGGGGAAATCGGATGTATCCAAAAAAATACAAAAGGATTTCATGGCCAAATGAAATTACTCTACCAACAGAAAATACTGAAGAAATGGATGAAAATTCCCTTAGCAGTGGAGTATCTACTCAGGTTGCAGGTTACACGCATATGTCTCTAAGCAAATTGACAAGATCAAGACTGAGGGAAGTTTTAAAAGATATCACTGGTGGAGCTGTAAATGTGAAAACTAGAAAAGAGATCCTAATTGATTCAATTTTAACTGCTCAAACAAAACATTAGCCACACACAAAATAAAGCTGCTTGTTAGAGTGCACACAATAAATGTATGAAACAGTACTAACTACTTTCCTCTAAATATCACTACAATTATTAGAATAGAAAAAAAAAGTTCTCTATATTACAAGTACTACGGTATTTAATTTAGTACTGTTAACATGTTTATTGTGTGTAATCAACTTTGTATATATTGCTATATATTGTGTGCTTCCTAAAATATATAGATAACTTCTGGATCAATCTTCTCTCATTATTTGAACAATTTCCATTCGGTAAAAAATAATTATCATTATACTGTATGTTTTCTGAAACTTATTGTTAGCTTTTGTATCCATCTTCTCTCTCTCTTTTTTGAACCGTCCTCATTGTACATTTGACGTGATCGGGAAAGGAAAGGGTGAAGATGTATAGGATAGGTAAGTTGTCGGATAGTTCCACGTCTAGTATAGGCTTTATCCCAGCTTTGGGGAAAGTATCTCCTTGGGAAGTCTTGAGCACTCATTGCATATGTCTCTCTTGGACAGACTCTCCCCCTCCCACTAAAAATGTTCCTGAAAACAGCATGATTGAAAATTACAGTGGCATCTGACTGGAGAGAGTCTGTCAAGCCACCCTCAATTGTATTTCTTATTAACTCGATATGTGCTAGAATATTTGCTGGTTCAGGGATTGGATTTTCAAACTTTCTGCAATTAAGAAACATTAACTTTGCATCAATTGGAGATACATTGGTATGAAACCCTTTCTTTTTTTTCTATAAGAACATATTAACTTACAACCAGTAAGATTACATTTACAAGATCGTGTAAAAATTACTTAAAAAAAATACACTGAAGATACTTAGTACTTACTCAATGATAGACGTGTCTAATATGTGGGATTCTATTTCCCACGAATTGTACTCGGAACCCCACGAGTCCCATTTAATTAAGAATTCTCTCTCGCTATCCTGAATAAAACAAATTGATGTGCATTGTTGAATAGCTCACAGCTCGAAGGAAACGGGGGGAAATATATTAAGCTTAAGGGAGTTAAGCTTAAGTTAAATAAGTAAGCTTATACCCGGGAATATAGCGGGTCAAAACAAAATGCGAGTGCTGTAAAACTCACCTTTCTCTGCCTGACGGCCAATATCTCCTCTACCTTGAACACCCCCTGCGTTTTAACCTTTTTTCTATTCCGTAACAACTGTTTTTCGCTCCACTCATCCGCTGTTGAGAACGAATTGAGTCGTTTATAAAAACCTTGCTTTTGACGTTTCGCCGCCATCTTGGAAATCTTGGCACAGCGAACCCGAGATCACGAGATTGATTCCAACCAATCATATTGCAAGTAAAACAATGCCATTATATTGCACTTGTACTCATTCTTCCACGCGGTCATGACCTAGTTTTGTGGGCAATTGTACGCTATGTTTACGGTTGAGTTTGCTGACATTGGGCCATTTGAAAGCAAACCTGAGGTTTATACTCTCGATGAAGACCAAGGAAGACATTCATTGAAGCAAAAGAAAGGCAAGACCAAGGAAGACATTCATTGAAGCAAAAGAAAGGCATTAGACTTATTTGAAAGAATAATGCTTTCAAAACAACATCGACAAAAGAGAATCCATACTATCCATGATAATTTATCAAATAATAAATAGAAATAGAAATGGAAGAAAACAACATGTTGGTGTCTTTATGAGGCCATTCTTAAGGTGAAAGATGAATGATAATAATTACAGTTACAAGTACATTATTTTATTATTTCATAATTATAATCAATTACATTTCATCTTATGTATATGTCCTACATGTCCTACATGTATGTCATAAACAATCCTTCTGAGATTGACTGAATTATAAACAATAAAAAAGTAAGTAAATAAATAAATAATAGTAACAGTACATGTACATGTACAGTCATTTGCAAAAATTCTGGCCGCTACGAAATATCAATATATCAATATATCGGGTGCATTATGGGTAATTAAATAATAGCAAATTCCTCTTAAAGCGGGTTAACGCCAGCAAAGTTGGTAGAAATATTTAGTATAATGTTTATTTTAGTCTTACGTTTGTTGTTTGTAAATTTTCTTCATTTAATAAGTTAGGAAACTCAAAATAGTATTATTTAATTACCCATAATGCACCCGATATATTGATATATCGTGGCGGCCAGAATTTTTGCAAATGACTGTATGTACATATATGTATATGTATATTGGTTATAAGGCAATAACATTGTGAAGTTGCAAGTATTAATGTTTGGTCACATTTGTTTTGTTTTGACAATAATTATTATTACACTTTTTGTAGACGATTAATTGGATATCAATATTCCAGCTCCCTTCAAGAGTAAGTAAATAGAGGTTATTACACGGATAATATTTATTGTGTAATATGGCTGGATATTTTTACTATAGTCCTTCAAATAGACAAGTAAATATGACAGTCCAGCCATATTACACAACTATCCATGTAATAAATTGTTTATATACATGTATGAACTGAACAACTCAGTGGTTCAAACTAGTTTTTTTTAACAGCTTTATTGGCCTTCAATTAACTTGTATGAAGCCATGTAATATGGCTTTTTGAACCATGTAATACACTTACATATATGCACTCAATCTGGCCTGTATTTTCACTGAAAGGTCGTATAATAAAAATTAATTTGTTGTATTAAATGCAAATAATTTTAATGTCTAACAATTTTATTAAATATGTCTTTGACAAACAGTAATAATGGACCAAATCGGCTAAAATAATGTTGTACCCAATTCAGCTATTTGTCTGTTGTATTTTGACATCAATAGAGCATTGACATGTAAATGTTTTGGGACAAAAAGATTACAACGATGGGCTCACGTGGAGGCCCTGCAATAGCATGGGGTGCCCCACATATGCAAGCAACCGCTGGCCATTTGGCCACATGTAAAGAATGCAAACATAATGTGTCAGCCAAATTGGTCTATTACTGTGTAATTACATGTAGCAGTTGTATGCTCTATACTGTAATTTGTACATGATTGTAGTTACAGTATAGAACATATGACTGGTACATGTTACCGGCAAGTCTGGTTTTGATACCTGACAGGGACTGCTTTGTCTAAGGCTTTTTTTATTGTCAAATATTATACATGTACATGTTTTTCACAAGGTTTTCATTTCTGTGTTAGTTTTCTGCCTCTGTTGAAGAGGGAATCAAAATGAAAAGGCTCAGCAACAACATGCAGAATGAGCTAATCAGGGACGTGTGTTCAAGTTTGATGAGCTACACTATCCGTCCATCAAAAAGTGAGCGCATTCATGTTGCATTCATGTTGATAAAGAACTATCCATTTATAGCAGACAAGAGTGTATTGGAAGGGTCAACAGCATGGGTATGTACAAATTTATGTACAGTCTTAACCTTCAAACACTGTGGTGTACATTGTGAATATTGATTGTCTCTTAAATTTGTGTTGGTTTTGTGTGCAACATAAATGTACATGTAGTGTGACAGCACAACCACTAAAGTGAAACAATTAACAATGATTCTTATGGTGAAATTACTCTACAAATATATATCTATTTTTTCTAACTATTTTGTTTTTGTTTCACAAATATAATGGCTGCACGCTATGTATTATATAAGTGTGCATATGACATAAGACATGGAGGTTCTACTTCAGCATAGCATTTTAAAGAAAGTACAATGTAGGTACATGTAGGTACATGTAGGAAGGAAGAAAGAAACTGTAGAACTGCAGCTATGGGAGAAATATTATTGTCATATAACAAGTTTTGTGATTGTCTGGTTTTTTTTAATAGGGTTCTCTTGAAATAAAAATTTTCAATAGAATGAAGAAACTACAGAAGACCAAAAGACTGTCGAAAGAACTGATGGTTAGTTTGGAAGAGGGGAAGGCTCCAAAGAAGAGAAAAGTCTCCAAAGACCATCAATGGAGCATAAAGCCTGATGTTCCAGAGGGAGAGACGATGGACTCCCTCGAGAAGTACAGGGAGGAACTTGCGAAAGATGTCAAGAAAAGGCCAAAGGATGTGAAACTGAACAAGGATTTCATGGAACAGACGTATCCACTGAGGCGCCATGAAATCCTTGATAACCCCTGCCCAGTGAAAGACATTTTGCTGAGATATCCCTCGTTATGCCAGTTTGTGCATGTAAGTTTACCAGATTTACATGTACATGTGCTTTATCATGTATGTATGTACTACATTGTATATACAATCGGACGCTCATATTGTATTTGACTTACCGAATCCAACGGTGTATAAGTGGATGTTTTACTATAATTTGGATGATAGGAAACAGTTTGACCGAGAAAATCCAAGTTAAAGTTGAATGCAAATGAGGACGATTCTGTATCTGATTTACAGATTATTGTATTTCCCTCCTTAATTATTCATGAATTCGATAACATGTTGTAAAGGCTTGTTTCCATAACCCAAACCGCGTGCCCTTGGCCGACCAAACAATAGAACGAATCTATTGTGTTACTGCATCGTTCTATTGTTTTATATTAATGAGGTCCTTTTGAGATACATGTATCCCATTTAGCCGTCACCATATCATGCATGTTTGCTGAAAAGCAGGAGTAAGTTTGCATACATGTTATTTCTTTTTATACATTGTAGATTAAATCAGAGTTGTGCAGGATTTTCAACGATGACGAATTACCATCAAATATTCAAGAGAAATTCACATCATGCTGGCAACCAAAAATACTTAAATATGCAACGATGCATGGGCGGGAGATGGAAACTGTAATGAAAGAAATGGAGACTGCATTGTCGGAAGATGGCAGTGATGCAACAGGTACAAATATGTTTAAGCTATATTAAAACCATATATGCTTAAATTACATCTGACTTCTCACATGTATGGAAGGCAGAATGGTGCAAAATTTAACAATAATTCATAATCATTTATCAACATTTTTCAACAATAATATATATATAATTATTGACTACATGTATATCCATCCATTCATCGACTGTGTCTATTGTAGTTCTCTGGTAGTTGATGCTGCAGCAAAACAAATAAGTTTTCTTGTTCATGTGAATGCAAGACAGTTATTTTCTCTTCTCTCAATTTCTCATACATTGTATACACCTATTTTTTTTAATGTTGTCGCTTTCAAAGCAACAAGCATCAAGCCAAGACCGAAGTGAATGCTGGATTGGTGCTGAGAATTAATTGAATCACAATTGTTTAATTACAAAAATAATGTGAACATTTTTACATGCTTGTTTTTATACCATTGCACTTCGTTCCATAAAAAAATAGGTCTGATTTGAATAATTTGTCAACACAAAACCAGCATTCACTTTGGTCTTGGCTTGATGCTTTGAATGTGACAACGTTTTTTGAAATAGGTACATATATTATTATCTATCGCTTAATAGTTGTCTCAGCCAGTCTTCGTCACAGTTAATCCAATAAATTCATTCGCCTTTGTCACAGTTAATGCAATAAGTAATATTAAGTCACTGCTAATAAAATATGTGATATATAATTAAACAATGTTGATAACAAAAGCTCTTGTGTGTATCTTGCCATTCTTCCACATCCCAAATGCTTTTAAGGTGACTCGCCCGAAAGCAGAGCAACAGAAGTTACTAGGTGAATCGCCCGTAAATCTGTTCTTGGGATGTATTTTCCTCTCTGTAACTACTAAATAAACATAACAGTCACATCTTGCTTTATTCTACTTGATATTCCAACTGCTTTAAAGGTGACTCGCCCGAAAGCAGAGCAACAGAAGTTACTAGGTGAATCGCCCGTAAATCTGTTCTTGGGATGTATTTTCCTCTCTGTAACTACTAAGTAAACATAACAGTCACATCTTGCTTTATTCTACTTGATATTCCAACTGCTTTTAAGGTGACTCGCCCGAAAGCAGAGCAACAGAAGTTACTAGGTGAATCGCCCGTAAATCTGTTCTTGGGATATTTTTCCTCTCTCTATATATGCTAATTTTGTGATAATAATAGTATCGTCATTATGTCCCGAGCTTCTCCTCACTTACTAAAATTACTTGTATTCAAAATTCGATACATTCCATTGTAGTTTTCAGGGTCGCACTTCAACGATAATGGTTGTAAAAGTTATGTTTTGGTTCTCCAGCTCTTGACTTGATATGAGTGGATGGGTTGACACCGAAACTATTGGACAGATATCGAAATCTTGAAGCATTCATTTGAATGTTCTGATTTACTGGTTACGCGTGGCGTAACTTAGCTATAACTGTAGTTGTAACCTCTTCTAAGCGACCAGTTTTCTAAAATACCAAAAGTTCAGTTCCAAGTCAAATCACTATAGTTGGAACCTCTCGTAAGCAACCGCCTCTTGTAAGGGCTTGACATTTTGGGTGGTCGCTTACGGGAGGTTCGACTGTATACAACATTGTGTTTGTTATATGACTTACATGTACTAGCTGAAAATGCAAATTTATACATTTACTGGGTTTTAACATTTTGATTGTTTTCTTTTTGAAGAGATAAAGAACAGAACTGCTTTATTCATCATTAATCAAGCATTAAAACAAAGACAAGGAAAAAAGAAAGGGAATCAAGAACAAGTATTCACAATACTTGATGTAAGTTATCTTCTACACAGGATGAATTTGGACAGTACAATGTAATTAGGCACAATTCGCATGCAAGATGTCACACTGTATATAATGCATAATACCATGTAGTATAACCTTAAACTAATATTTGTTTTTGTTTCATTGTTGCAGCGAGATATTTGCATGGATAATACTATAAAAGCACTTGTACAGCCACAAATTGTAGGTTTGGGAGAGCTGTATGACATGGATCTCATACACATAGTGTGTGAGGGATCTGTGTTATGCACAATCCCTAAGGAAACAATTGTAGATGCCATATTGGCATTACTGGCCTCTTTCTATATATTTAATATAGAATACCAACAAGCTAATGGGATCCTCTCTTTCTTAGAGCAGGCTTTGTTGGGAGTGGGGAGAGGAAAGAACAGAGTGTTAGTGAGTGCTTTTTTTAACGAATTATCTAATGCTTGAGAGTGCATGCATTATACTTACATGTATATTGCTAATTTTAAAATCGCACTAACATTTGATTCTGAAATTATACGAGTGATTAAAATAATTGTAACATCTACGTAAACACAACACACCATTTTATAGAAGAATTGCATGATGTAAAGTTCAGTTACCTCATACTATGCAAATCACTAGAGTGGTGAATTGGCTGCCAGAAATTCGAACTGGCGGCGAGACAATTAGTATCACGTGATCACAATATATTTGTCTTGTGATCGAACGCTGAGTCAACGTTTCTTCTTGAAATGATTAAGGGAGATGTAAACAGGTAAAAAGTGATTAAACAAGAAAAGATCAGTTGTTGTAAGACTTTTTTTACCTGTTTACCTCTCCCTCAATCATTTCAAGAAGAAACGTTGACTCAACGTTCGATCACAAGACAAATATATTATTGTGATCACGTGATACAAATTGTCTCGCCGCCAGTTCGAATTTCTGGCGGCCAATTCACCACCCACATTTGTATATGTATTTTATATGCCTTTCGTTTTGGATGAGATCTGATTTGCCATTTCGTGTTCCTGCAATTTCATTGGATGTTCAAATTGACATGATTGATCAAAACCACTGTTTGCTGAGAGCCACTCGTGTTGCTCATTGTACCATAGATATAATGGTTATAATTGAACCCTGGCTACAATTGACATGCTACAGTTTCATTAATTCCTTTTCAATTAATAGTAATGCTAACATAGTAATGCTACTGTAATGCTTATAAATTGTATTCCATATTAAAAAATATGCAAAAGTCTGTAATGCCAATATCACATCAATAGTTTTTTTACTTGGGCTTCCTGTGGAAGGCCCAAGTCTAAGATTACAGACGGTTATTCTTTTTGGTCGTGGTGTTTCTACGCCAAATCTGCAAGTGGTCACCATAGCGCATGCGCATGCTAATCTTCTCTGTATCGTTCCAATTTTTGAGTATACAGAAGTTGCAAATATCCTAGAGAATACTTTTTGGCCTTGCAATTCTGTCTGAAAGTGTATTTCTAACAGATGTCTGTGGCTTAGTAAGAACTCGATCGTAATTTTATTGAGTTTGTGAAATCGTTTCTTGCAAGGTAATCGAAATGTGCTTCGCCATGCAGCTGTTCGCTAGGAGTGTGAGTGTTGAAGCTAATTACGTATGCATGCTCTACTGAGTCACGCAACGAGTGACTTAAATTCTGCAAGTAATACATGTAGGCTAAAACTACTTCTGTATGATACGGTGGCCCACAAGGGCAAAACACAAATTAATTCTCCATCAGAAGCAAAACAATATTTCGTAACGCAAAACAATCTTTCGTAAAGCAAAACAATCTTTCGTAAAGCAAAACAATCTTTCGTAAAGCAAAACAATCTTTCGTAAAGCAAAACAATCTTTCGTAAAGCAAAACAATCTTTCGTAAAGCAAAACAATCTTTCGCGAAACACAAGTCAGAGGACTAGGTACTACTCGAACAGCGATAGTGAGAGAAGCCTGGATTGAGTGAGACAGAATTATTCGAACAGCGAAGAGCCTGGGACTATTTTAACCCCTCGCGTTGTGCGACCTTTCCGTCATGTTTTGTCCAGTTTGTGGTGCCTGGATGAGAAAGGATTACAAATATTGCCCTAAATGTGGAATAACATCATCGACAGTTAACAAAACTAACCAAGTGAAAGAAAATAACACTGTGAAAACTTTCAAGGCCTTTGCAGCCGAGAAAAGTTCCGAAAGACAGCAGTTCTTCAAATCAAGCGGGAGATCCCCAAACAGGAAAGGGAAAAAGCCCGACGAATTGGTCACCATTTCCATTGGAATAGGCAGTAGCACAAATGGTGTCATGAAGCCTCTACGTGGCAAATCGCTTCCCCTGAAAGTAATCAAACATGCATCTAGCGAGACAATTTTATCAGAAGCTTTGAGAAAAAGATCCGCGTATGACAAGTCATTCCGTACAGATCGTTCATACAAATTGTGCTATACGGATGGTACTGAAGTAGTTGCACTGCCAGGAACCAAAGAACAGTTTAATCTTGCAAAATATAAGGAGGACTTGGGCAAACCGTTTGCTAGGATTATCTTACTGCTTTGTCCAATACTTGAATCTTCGGAGTCTGAGATGGACACGAATTGTGATGATAATGCCAGCCTCGTCAGTGATGAAGTTTGGAGTGAAATTGACATGGACAATGTCGAAGCTGATCAGGGTTCAAGTGGTGTTACTCTTTGCAATGAATCGAGCACTACTAGCACTATTGTTGGTGCTGACAGTCCCCAGAATGCATCTACTTTGGCCTCTTACTCTTCTGAGTCAGACGGTGGTGGAGGTATGATCGATCAATCTTTTTCATAATATCACAATATCTTATTTTTTGAGGAAATTGAAAGATCCCGGTGAATATACAGACATTATATTTTATGTTATTATCATTTTTCTAGTGCCTTCCACATGCTCTTCAGTGGCTTCAAGTACAATCGATAGTCATGCACCTCAGTTGAATACTGGCAGTGAATGTATTATGATAGTTGTCTAGGCAATGGGACACCCCTATACGAAATACTCCCTCCCTCCCTATGCGAAATACGATGCCGGCAGGGCTTTTTCCATAAAAATATGATTGTCTGGCAGGGCTAATTCTAAGACATTTGCTACATATATGGTATGTTTTTTACCATTCAGTGAGAGCTGCAGAAAATTAATGGATTGTCCCAATTTGCTTTACTCCTTTTTTTGAAGTGAAAAATCAAGGACTAAAAGACTTCATTTTTTTTGACAGGTCAAAGCTCTTTATCATGCCAGGAAATCTCAAATCAAGGTAGTTCTGAAATACAAAATAAAATACACAACAGTGCAATATTGCAAATAACAGTCCACACTTATTTTCACATTTGATAAAGTTTTCATTCATTCATTTTCCTTCCATATCTACCACCCATTTAGCAGTTGTAGATTTTTCTCTCTAAGTAACATACTTAATGTATTGCATTTATGCTAATCTAATTTCAAAAATAGCATTAGAACAGTAATGAAAATGATGTTTTTCTATATGCAGATACTTTGCCTGCTGGCAATAATCCTGTTAAGGACATTGTGGTACACAGAACAAACATTCTCAGAAATCTAATAGAAGAGTTCAAGTCTCCAGATGTTTTGCAGTATCAACTAAATGTAGCTATCATGAATGAACGGGGAGATGTTGAAATTGGGAGAGGTTCTGGAGTTTTGCGTGAGGTGATAAGCTTGTTTTGGCATAATTTTTTTACCTCTTTAACTATTGGAGCACTAGAGAAGGTCCCTTCAGTGCTGCATGATTATCAGCGTGCTGAATGGGAGGCCATAGGTAGGATCCTAGTCTATGGATACTTGAAAGTTCAGTACTTCCCTGTAGAAATATCCAGAGTATTTATGGCCTGTTGTTTATTTGGGGAGGACTCAGGAACTGAAAGTTTATTAAGTGAAGCCTTTGAATTGTATGTTGCTTCTGACGAAGTTGATGTGTTAAGAAAGTGCAAGGAGGGTAATATTAATCCCAATGATGAGGACCTTTTAGACTTATTGAGCACTTACAAGTGTTATAAAGTTCCTAACAAAGAAAATCTCTCATGTATAATAAGCCAACTACAGTCCCGCCCAAAAGTCTGTCACGCACCGAAACGATATATCGCCTCATTTGACGATATATCGCCAAAAGTGACGATCCCAAGCGATATATCGCTTAAACGATATATCGCTCAAACGATATATCGTTTGACGGCAACCGATATTTCGCCTGGGCAGCAACCGAAATATCACCTAACCGAAATATCGCCTAACCGAAATATCGTCTTACCGAAATATCGTCTATGCAGTCAAACTGATTTTGAAATACGGTACTCGAAATATCGGTTTGACGGCCGGCATTTAAGGACAGTGTATTTCACGGCTAAAGGAAATCGCCTGAGTATTCATTGGTGCAAGAATGAAAGGGTTTTTCGGTTAAGTTAGTTTACTAAAAAAAATAGAGGAAATGATTACAAATTTGTCATGTAAACATGCTTCCGTTTCACCAGACTAACATGCCTGCCTGGCACCTGAAAATCTTTCACATGTTCTTGAGATTAGAAGAAATATGAAGCCGTAAACATTCACATCTAACGAACAAGAAATACTCACTTTTATGAATACGACGATTGAAATTTATGCTAAAGTTCAGCGTGATTTTCACGTGCTCACACATCATGTGTCAATCAAGTGTCTCAAACATAACATTCCCACGTGCACGCTAATGAACCTGAGATTTTAGAACTGATAATGCCGAAAGTTGATGAGAAAGACGCCCGGTATAAAAGATGTTTATTTTGAAGCAGTCGTAGGATTGTATTGGATCGTGATTTCAAGAGTTCATTTAAACTTTCGCCTTTACATGAAAGAAGCTTCATGTATCTTTAAATACTTTACAATAGGTTTGATTTATTCTAATTAATTCAATACTGTGCAAAGAACATTACGCTTGATGTGAAAATTGTAACGGAACCAAGTTTGACGAACACGGCCGATAATTTCAATGTTCCCATGGGAGTTTTGACGGCCGCAGTGAATTAGCATTTTCACTATGACAACATAACATAACAGCACATTGGTGAACACTCCATCGTCGCCGGCAATGAATTACATGTATATATCGTTCTTCAAACTATAAACGGGTTAAAAACATGTCTTTATCTTGAATAAAGTTTCAGTTGTAATACAAATATGGCCGTGAATTTCAATGTTTGTTTGCCTTCCCATGCGATTATCTTCTCAGTTTACAGAATCAAAAGTAACAAATCAGCGTGCGAGAAATTATTTGGCAAAAATGTAAACAAGCGTCGCGGGCTAGTGCAGCTCAGAGATCGAGATTTCCAAGTGATCAGGTTTTCACTGTAATTTGTTCCCCACTATTAAACAAAAAGTTTGTTGCTTTGGCCATGCATCATGTAGTTGGCTCACCTATTAAAGGTTTCTCGCCGAGTTTAAGCATCATGTATATGGCGAACGCCAAATGTCTGATTGACTGAAAGACTTTTAATTTCGCTAATTTCAAAGCCTCAAATAAACGGGAAAAACTTTCAAATGAATACTTATGTTTTAAAGAACGAGAAAATGACCTCGTTTACGTCTAAAAACGAAAGGAGGGAGAGCAACTGCAGCAAAACCATGATCACGTGTCGTTCAGTTTCGCCGTCATCTCTCCAAACATGTGAACGATCGTGTGGATATTCCGCTGAAAGCTCAAGGAAAGATCGCTTGACGTTTTATCCAGTAATCAATATAGAAATGTTTTATCAGACCAATCACCGAATTGTTGTTTGACAACAAACAAAATGGGCATGGCATGGTGAACCGATATATCGCTTGGTCAACCGAACTATCGTTTGCGGTAACCGAAATATCGTTTGGCAGCAAACGATATATCGCTTGGTCAACCGAAATATCATTTGCCGGTAACCGAAATATCGGTTGCTGGTGACCGAAATATCGCTTGGCGGCAAACGATATATCGCTTGGTCAACCGATAAATCGGTGGCGATATATCGGTTGCAACCGATATTTCGACAGACTTTTGGGCGGGACTGTAGCTCACCAGGAATTGATTCAAAAACCTAAATATATATCCAATTGCTGGAAAGAAATAATTGCAGAGTTGAAAAGATTTCCAGAGCTTAGATCTGCAGAAAACATGATGACACTGTATGAAACAAAAAAGCCTACAGGCAAAAAGGTGATGAAGTTACTACAGGCAACACCAACCAATGACTCTGAACGAAACAGTTTTGAGCACCTTAAACGTTATGTGAAATCTCTGAATGACAACTCCTTAAGAAACTTCCTTCAGTTTACAACTGGTAGTGATTTGATAACAGTGAAGTCAATATTAGTTATTTTTAACTTATTAGATGGTGCATTGCGTAGACCAATAGCTAGAACATGTGGACCGCTTATAGAGTTACCATCAACCTACCAATCTTATAATGAATTGGTTGAAGAATTTACTAGCATAATAAGTAACAGGGAAGCATGGTCATTTACTATTGTTTAATGTGTCACTTTGTTGTTATGAACTAATCTTCATTTCATAGTGCCCTTTGAAAAAAATATTCCTAAAAAGATATCAATATACTTGTTGCATCATGGGTGTATAGTCTAAAGGGGCTTTATTGTGCATAAAGATGATCAAAATTCCTAGATTTGGGACTAATAATTATTGTCTGTAAGTTTTTGGCACATGTATTGGCTGGAAAATTGCCAAAATATATTACCCATAATGCTTCTGACATGTTTATAATATATTGATGTTGTTTTAGTGGCTATAAGTTTTGAAAAGTTGTTTTTCTTAAGTTTTTTATCAACTGCATGTTTAAATAGAAGTTGTACATGCACTTGTTTACATCAAGTTACATGGCCTCTGTCAGTCTTTACAAAAGAACCAAGTTTTATATCATAGTTAAATGATAAGTTTGAATATGTAACTATACCAGTTAATATTTATATTTGGCTAGAGTTGATGTGTGACACATCCTATACATGCACTTGTTTACATCAAGTTACATGGCCTCTGTCAGTCTTTACAAAAGAACCAAGTTTTATATCATAGTTAAACGATAAGTTTGAATATGTAACTATACCAGTTAATATTTATATTTGGCTAGAGTTGATGTGTGACACATCCTACATTGTACTGTGGTCATCCAACAAACTTTCTCACGAGTAAGCCAGAGAGAAAGAATTTTAACAGACACAGTCCCTACTGACAAGCAAGGTACACAGAAACTATTACTTTTAAAGATTGGCTAAATTGCAAGAAAGTTAATTGGGTGGCCAGCTGCTATGTTTGTTCTAACATTTACTTTGTTGTTGATTAACATACTTTTTGCATAGATTAACATGTTCACATTTGTTACTTGAGAAAAGAATACTTATTAAATGTCTGTACCAGCAATGCTGAGTAGTTGTTTATAAAGGTCTAGTCCCTCTTCACAGTTGATTGGCATATTTAGTTGGGTGTTAGTCAGCACATACTCAAAGTACTCTTGCTGAAGACTTGCTGAAGACTTGCTGAAGAACATAAGTGAGGTTTTCACCCATTGACTGTACTTGATCAGCAGACAGTGGCTGAAGTAGATCTTCCTCCCCTCCATGAAGTTAAGGAAGAAAGTATAACTCATTAGGTCTTCCGCTGACTGTGCCATGTTTTGAACCTCTTATTAAATGAGTGTTCCAGTGATCTTTGATATTATCCAAATCATCCTGAAGCAAAGGAGCAAAACAAAACCAAAGACACTTCATTTGAAGCTCATTTGAAGCTCATGCATCTATTCTTTGATTTGCAGGTGATGACCCATATTTATGAGCACGAATATCCTCTCGGAAAGTACACTGCATTGTTGCCATAAGTCCATTTTCTGTCCCACAATCAGTCCTTACATTCAAAGGACATCCTCCAACATCAGAGAGGGTCTCCAAATAAAAATTGGCAATCATATCGGGGTGATTATTTGACTTCGTTACATTAAGCCACATGATCCTCCGACTGTATCCATCGATGCAGCCGTGTATGGGAAACCCATACGGTTTTAACTTATCGTATCCGTCCACGTGCCACGTGTGGTTTGGTCCAGGTGAAAGATACCTTCTTCTTTGCAATCGCCGTGACTTCCTCTGCTCACAACCATCTGGGTCCAGCTCTCTCATCAGTTCTTCTACAACATGCCTAGGTACTTGAATGTTCTCCAAGCGCAGAGTATGCCACATGCTCCTCTAACCGCTGCTAGAACCAGGGCCACTCAGCTCCCTTAAAATTCTGTCACGTACCAAGTCCAAATCGAATGCTGGTGTCCTTCTACGTAGCTTATATTGTCGCAATCTGTTCTTTAATGTCCTGATGCTTATATTTATTTGATGAAACTTGGCTAAAAAAATTACAATTGCATGATATTCATACCCCTTTCTAAAATAATATGTGATTATATCCTTTTCATCTCCAGTAGGAATACTTTCCTCCATAATGAAAAATAATCCAAGATGGCACCGATACTCTAGAGTCCCAGGCTCTTCGCTGTTCGTATATTTCTGATTGGGATTCCTGTCTCACTCAATCCAGGCTTCTCTCACTATCGCTGTTCGAGTGGTACCTAGTCCTCTGACTTGTGTTTCACGAAAGATTGTTTTGCTTTACGAAATATTGTTTTGCTTTACGAAAGATTGTTTTGCTTTATGAAATTGTTTTGCTTTACGAAAGATTGTTTTGCTTTACGAAAGATTGTTTTGCTTTACGAAAGATTGTTTTGCTTTACGAAAGATTGTTTTGCTTTACGAAAGATTGTTTTGCTTTACGAAAGATTGTTTTGCGTTACGAAAGATTGTTTTGCTTCTGATGGAGAATTAATTTGTGTTTTGCACTTGTGGGCCACCGTAGTATGATGATACAAGCTACTAGGTTTCACATTTAAAATCTATCAAAACAGCTTTATTAAGAAGCCCAAGTTCACGCTAGTAGAGCGTCTAGTTCTTTTTGGTCGTGTTTCTACGCCAAATCTGCAAGTGGTCACCATAGCGCATGCGCATGCTAATCTTCTCTGTATCGTTCCAATTTTTGAGTATACAGAAGTTGTGGTCAGCAGCTTATCAACGAAATTCAAGATGGCAGACGTACGTAACGATAAATCAAATCACCAGCAGCATTCAAAAAGGATTTTGCTGTGCTCCCTTGCTCGAGCCAGTCGAGTCGTTCATTAATACTGCTTAGTAAATATGCAAATATCCTTGAGAATACTTTTTGGCCTTGCAATTCTGTCTGAAAGTGTATTTCTAACAGATGTCTGTGGCTTAGTAAGAACTCGATCGTAATTTTATTGAGTTTGTGAAATCGTTTCTTGCAAGGTATTAAATCGAAATGTGCTTCGCCATACAGCTGTCAGCTAGGAGTGTGAGTGTTGAATCTAATTACGTATGCATGCTCTACTGAGTCACGCAACGAGTGACTTAAATTCTGCAAGTAATACATGTAGGCTAAAACTACTTCTGTATGATGATACAAGCTATTAGGTTTCACATTTAAAATCTATCAAAACAGCTTTATTAAGAAGCCCAAGTTCACGCTAGTAGAGCGTCTTGTTTCTTTTTATCTCAAGACAAGATTTATTTTCTTCCTGAAAATTGTTTATTATGCGACAACAAAATAAACCCCCTCAAAAACGTCCTTTTCTTTGCTTATTTGTTAGCGTACTAAAAGCTGTTTTTGTGATTTGTTTGTGAAATGCGCGCGCTATCACACAATCGATACGCCATCGAGCGCGCGCTAGAGAGATTTTTCGTTGGCTGTTTTCACCAAAAAGATTGGATTTTCTTCATATTTTCTATACAGATATCATTCAAAAGTAGTTGTTTGTTTCCCTATTCCCTTTAGAAATACTTTTCTGTCGTTGTATAGTGTTTTTTCTTGTTGCAATGAAAACCAAAACTGGTACAAAATATGCTGTGTTCAAAACCGGTTTTACCGGGTTACAAGCCGGGTAATACGACAATCTACAGTGGGTAATACGCTCGGATATTTGGAGGATTTTGTGCCCTTTTATGGTAAATTTACGTCGCAGTCGTATAATAAGATATGTTATTAGAAGTGCAGCTTATACTATAGAACTATGTGTATACGTTCATATAGAGAGCCATGTAATATAATTATATATACATAAATGTATATTATATTTACTGCTTTGAACATTTTTATTTAATTAGTACCATTTTTACAACATTTACAATGGTATAACACTCGGGTAAGTAGTAGTATATATTCATATAGTACTGCACTATTGTAATAATGATGTCATGTCTTATTCTGTAATATGGAAACAAATTTGTTGAATAGCTCCATATGCAATGTAATACTTCTTGTACAGCATTTAGCATTAAAATGACATGATTAATTCTTCTATGAGCTTCTCTTTTGTGTTGTGATGAGAGGAGGTTGGCAGAGGTGCATTGTATTATAGCAGTTCCACTATAGGTCTAATTTGGTACCCTTTGAAGGAGTTGAAATGGCATGGTTGATTTTGTTGAAACAGCTCTAATCTTCATGTCATTTCAGCCCCACTATTTTCCAGATCAGCTCATATACAGATCGATTTGACCCATGGAATAGGGTCATATCATTCCAAAAAATAGAGTTAAATCAGCCCTCACATCATTTTGGCCCCAGAAGTAGTGTCAGATTGGACCCAGAAAATGGAGCCAAATCAGCCCAACAAAATTTTGTTTCAGCCCCACTAATTTGCAAATCAGCCCATGCTAAGGTCGTTTTGGCCCCAGAACTGGTGTCGAATCAGACCCAAAAAATGGAGTCGAATCCCTTTTACGTAAGGGCTAATTTAGCTCTTAGAAATGGTGCCATATTTTACTCACCGAAACGACCCCATTTTTGGGGTTGAATCGGCTCTTTTGAAATTACAGTGTACTTTTTCATCGTTTTCCAAAAAATTGTAATTGGAGTCCATGTAGACTTACTTATCAACAAATTGGTGTACCATTTATGGCACGAAATACAGAAAAGAAGCACTGGTTCATACCGGATACGGTGGTATTCTTCCTGAGTTTGCAATAGTTACCAAAATGTGTTCTTTAGCTTAATATAAGGAATTTTTTTTTTTTAATTGTGCTAAACGAAGTTGTTACAATTAATTATGACAGTCATATTCATGTATTAAAAAATTAAAGGAAATGTGTATCATAACAACTTATATTACAACTATAAAAGAAACCACGACCTGAGGGCAGAATCCAAAAGACACCAAGCAAGAAATAAAGAAAGAAATGGCTTCAAAGTCTTCAAATCTGATATTATATTACCATAATTGTACTCATTGAATCCCTCCATCTAATTTAGAGGCCACTGGAATGATGGAGAGGCAAGAAAAGATGGCGCACATCACGGAAACGTTTTCAGCCACTGTTGGAGGCCATAAATATTCAAGGGAGATCAATATCCAAGACCACTTTGCATGGTCGTTGGCAGTACTAAACAAGGGCAGAGAAGCGCATATATACTGTTTTAAATATGGACAGACAAGGACAATAAATTGGAGTGGACATCACTAATGGGTGATGACAAGAAAAAACGTTTGAGAAATCTGCCCTCAAAGTTTTCTAAATGTGTTCACCCAACACGACTAGAAGCAGCCACAAAACATTGGAAATGTAATCAATAATTATTGGTTGGTAGATTTGTACATTTCCAGCTGTCATTTAAATGCATATACAACATTGTAAATGATCATTGTGTTACAGAAAACATTAATTCATTTCACTCACAGGTACAATAATAATAATAGTTTTAATTTAATATATGTAAAATGGTAACTATAGGCCTTCAAGTACAGCCATTGTATCATCTGATAAATATGTCAGTGTTGTCATTATAACATTATCTTTTATCTCTGTTCTGCTCATCTATTTCTGTTCTACTCAGCAACTTTATAATATATGTATATTTGTTTAGTCAAATAAATGGTCCAATCTTCTCCTGAACAATGAAATTGAAGGCTACAACTGGACAAACCCCATCACACCATATACAGCTATTTCAAAAAACGGTGATACTGAATACTGCCGTCTAAATAGTGTATTCCAAGACCGAATTTGGGAGTTGTGTAATATTGTGAAATTAATAATATTTTACTTTATTTTTAGTGTATTCCGTCAGAAACAATATACTAGCTCCATATAGCGAGCAAATCCCTGTATATTTACCTTTTATTTCAAAATAACAAGACCCACAATGCCCTTCGATCTTGGAATACACTATTCAGTATGGAATATTCAGTTTTCAAAAAATTCTTAAATAGCTGTACACACGTCATGGTATACCATGTTCCAACACTACTTCAGCAATATGGAAGTGTCAAGATATTTACAGGACAGGGTACGGAAACAAATTAATAGTTATATTTTCAGGAGCAACACATTTATCTTATATTTTCTATATAAATTGAAGGTGTGGAGCAAAACAATCATGATATGTGGAAAGCAATACAAATGGGAGACATGTAAGTCCCACTTGCTTATTGAAAAGAGACAAGAGATGCTGCAATATGACAGAAGAGAAAAGAGGCCCTACCAGAAGTACCACCGAGGAAGGAAGAAAAACAAAGAGTAGCAGGGAAATACAGAAGAATTTTTCGAGCTGACATGGCACCAATTGAAACAGAAAGTGTGTAGGTGGTAAATCATGACATCATGACATCATTAACAGCCACACAGCAAACCCCTATCACAACCTACACCCGTGAGAGTCTGCACAATTAGAAGACTTCACAGTTACGTGAAATATTGCAAACCGTGACAGGACAACAGGACGTTCAAAGGTCGATCAAGGTCACTTTCGTCATCCTATTCTTGTCTGGATTTCGTTTTTTTCCAACTTCTATCATGCCTTGCATTGGTCAGTGATTTGCGTTTATCAACTATAAAGCATTCATGTCTCTCTGATAGCGCACGTGCTGTCTAGGTTTACTTTAGTACAGCATTTAGCATTGGCTAGGACTTTGCACCTGTTGAGCAACTGTCTGGCTATAAAAGCAAGTCAAAATAGAATAAATACTCATATCTGCAAGTCTTGCTGCACAGTAACAATAGTTCAAATAATGTTTTTCCCGTAATACTTTCAATCCTCGATCATGCTTCGTGCTTCCAAGCGTTTATCATCTTCCCAACCGAAGCAACCCAACCGAACCTTTCTCTGCATGGCAGTCGCCAGCAAATGTTGGCACGCCTCCACGTAACGTTAGCAAGGCTTCAAAGTCGTCTCGCAAACAACTGAAACGATCGTGAAGATGGACCACTGCGTCCCAGGCATCTACATCACTGCAGCTGGATGACGAGGAAGACAATTCGGAAAGTTCCGAGCCTGAGGAGCTTGGTCGGATGCACAAGCCGCCTTCAGTCCAGAATAGGTAGTGGTAATTCAAGAAACGATTCAAGCCAACCTTGCAACATGGCAGCCGCGACAAGCTCAACAGCCAGCCTACTAACTACCACAACTGGCACAAGCTCGGTGATTAAATCCACCAACGCATGCGAGTACTGCCTCACTCTTTGGCTTCGACAGGCCCCTGGACGAAGCTCTCCAAGAAAAACTAATTTGTGGCGAGTGATCTTGCAAGTACGCGACGACTCGCAATACAAATTTGGCATAGATGACTCAATGCCAAGCTCAGCAGTCAAATTACTGCGTACCAAAAAAAAAAAAAATTGACTCATTTTACAAGTGGATTGACGCCTACATGCGATACGTGTCTATCATCATCAATACCTACCCGTGAAGAGCGCTTGAGATGGTAAGGTACCAGGCGATCATCTGCCGCGGTTTTGCCAAATACCAAGGCTTTGCGTGGCTTACATATGACGAAAGTTTCCGCCACCGCACAGCCTACGATCGCACTATGGGATAGAATTGACCTGGAACTTTGGACGGTGACTTTTGCTGGCCTCGCAAAACCTCACTGCACGGTTTGTTCTAGCACCTACCACAAGCAGGAAGACTGCCTGTCTGATGACCGCCGAAGCCCCTGTAGCAACACAGCCCGGCCAAAACATGTCTGCTACTATGCCTGCATCTGCAGCCAAGCTTGCCAACGCTGTTCAACCACCGGCCACCCAGCCTTCAAGTGCCGAACCAATACAAAGATGAAACTCGCCCTGGCAGCAAAGGCACGCCTTCAGGTCCCACGACTGTTCCAACATAAGAAATGGAATTGCAGTCCCATCCAGACAAAGTTTTTGTAAAGCAATTAATTGATTCTCTGCGTTTTGGCACTCGCATAGGCTTTACCGGTATTCAACAATCTCGGCTATCACCAAATTTAATTTCTGCATCCGAGAACCCAGATATCGTAAACAAAAATATCTCTCAGGATATTGGGATAACTGGAAATTGCTAGCTCTAAAAACTTTCAAATGCCATACAGACGCCAATTATACACAGTCAGATGGAAGGAAAGTTTACATAATAAGATTTTCTACAGAGTTAGGAACTGTGCGTGTGAACTTGACAATTATGTATCAATTGTATGTTCAATAACATTTCACACTTCAACATTGTTTAACTTGCTGAAACATGCTCACGCCCGCTATCAACACTTACGTTTTACTTTACAATTAGGTCTAATTGAAAGGAAATGCATACATGTTAAGGAACACAATCCAGCAATTCTCTCATCAATCTTGAAATGATATTTTATTGATCAACCAACCAAGTTAATGAATATGTACAATTATAGTAAACATAGGTTATGAGCCCGCGTTAGAATCTCAGGCAAAGCCTGAACTTGTCAGTCACATGCTGATCACCTGAAGGTCTTATGATGCTCTTACATACTGTTTCTGACCTTGGACGGCCTTGGACTTTGGATAATTTCCTGGTCCTGAACCAACACGTTACCTACGTAAGTTGAGCGACCTCCCAGTGTGATTAGGCTAAACGCGAACTTATAATCTATGTCGTGATCCTCTTAATCTATGACAATACTTGACCTCTTCATAAGCAATAGTTTCCTTATGAATTGGACTTTAAGTAGCCATCAATTGATTTATGACTAGTAGTCCAGATAACCAAATATTTAGTTTTATACCAGGGACAACGCCCCCAGAACCCTGTAGTTGACTTTACTGGTAATTGTCAATCTGTCACAATAGTTAATCAATAAGTTGATTGTTATAAATACTGATGTACTAGTAGAACTCGTCAGAAGAGCATAGGAGCAGAAGAGTACACAAGTAACCAACCAAACAAGAGCTAAATAAAAGACCTGATACCAGCAACTACTGAGAGTTTCCCCTTCATAACACTTATAAAGAAATGTTGCAATCATTATTCCAGATATTATTTGCTATGACGATGCATGTCACTTAAAGATATTTGCTCAGAATCCTGTACGTTCTCAAAAAACTGCTACATCCAAGAAATTATCAGAAATTGAAATTTTATGTGACAAATTTCATTTCAAAAATCACGTTGACCGCTGGTGTAAAAAGAATTTACTGTCATTTTGACAGCAAAGCTGAATTTCGATATCACGTGTTGTTTATCTACTAGGTTGCTACATATATAGATGTCTATGATTAACATGCTTAGATACTTTTCATAATGGCCGATGTTACACTCACGTTTTCAGAATCGTTGATGAACCATCTTATCTATCGATTGCATATATCAAGGAATTGGAATGATGCTGGATTGAACTTGGAAACTCATCTCAAATCACAAGTGTTTCACAAACTGGTTTATTTAGAATGGAATAGTTGTTTTTCTAGAGATCAGCTTTATTGGGATAACTGGAAATTGCTAGCCCTAAAAACTTTCAAATGCCCTACAGACGCCAATTATACACAGTCAGATGGAAGGAAAGTTTACATAAGAAGATGTTCTACAGAGTTAGGAACTGCGCGTGTGAACTTGACAATTATGTACAATAACATTTCACACTTTAAAATTGTTTAACTTGCTGAAACATGCTCACGCCCGCTATCAACATCTTACGTTTTACTTTACAATTAGGTCTAATTGAAAGGAAATGCATACTTATAAAGAAATGTTGCAATCATTATTCCAGATATTATTTGCTATGACGATGCATGTCACTTAAAGAAATTTGCTCAGAATCCTGTACGTTGTCAAAAAACTGCTACATCCAAGAAATTATCAGAAATTGAAATTTTATGTGACAAATTTCATTTCAAAAATCACGTTGACCACTGGTGTAAAAAGAATTTACTGTCATTTTGACAGCAAAGCTGAATTTCGATATCACGTGTTGTTTATCTACTAGGTTGCTACATATATAGATGTCTATGATTAACATGCTTAGATAGTTTTCATAATGGCCGATGTTACACTGACTTTTTCAGAATCGTTGATGAACCATCTTATCTATCAATTGCATATATCAAGGAATTGGAATGATGCTGGATTGAACTTGGAAACTCATCTCAAATCACAAGTGTTTCACAAACTGGTTTATTTAGAATGGAATAGTTGTTTTTCTAGAGATCAGCTTTATTGGGATAACTGGAAATTGCTAGCTCTAAAAACTTTCAAATGCCCTACAGACGCCAATTATACACAGTCAGATGGAAGGAAAGTTTACATAATAAGATTTTCTACAGAGTTAGGAACTGTGCGTGTGAACTTGACAATTATGTATCAATTGTATGTGTATGTTCAATAACATTTCACACTTCAACATTGTTTAACTTGCTGAAACATGCTCACGCCCGCTATCAACACTTACGTTTTACTTTACAATTAGGTCTAATTGAAAGGAAATGCATACATGTTAAGGAACACAATCCAGCAATTCTCTCATCAATCTTGAAATGATATTTTATTGATCAACCAACCAAGTTAATGAATATGTACAATTATAGTAAACATAGGTTATGAGCCCGCGTTAGAATCTCAGGCAAAGCCTGAACTTGTCAGTCACATGCTGATCACCTGAAGGTCTTATGATGCTCTTACATACTGTTTCTGACCTTGGACGGCCTTGGACTTTGATAATTTCCTGGTCCTGAACCAACACGTTACCTACGTAAGTTGAGCGACCTCCCAGTGTGATTAGGCTAAACGCGAACTTATAATCTATGTCGTGATCCTCTTAATCTATGACAATACTTGACCACTTCATAAGCAATAGTTTCCTTATGAATTGGACTTTAAGTAGCCATCAATTGATTTATGACTAGTAGTCCAGATAACCAAATATTTAGTTTTATACCAGGGACAACGCCCCCAGAACCCTGTAGTTGACTTTACTGGTAATTGTCAATCTGTCACAATAGTTAATCAATAAGTTGATTGTTATAAATACTGATGTACTAGTAGAACTCGTCAGAAGAGCATAGGAGCAGAAGAGTACACAAGTAACCAACCAAACAAGAGCTAAATAAAAGACCTGATACCAGCAACTACTGAGAGTTTCCCCTTCATAACACTTATAAAGAAATGTTGCAATCATTATTCCAGATATTATTTGCTATGACGATGCATGTCACTTAAAGATATTTGCTCAGAATCCTGTACGTTCTCAAAAAACTGCTACATCCAAGAAATTATCAGAAATTGAAATTTTATGTGACAAATTTCATTTCAAAAATCACGTTGACCGCTGGTGTGAAAAAGAATTTACTGTCATTTTGACAGCAAAGCTGAATTTCGATATCACGTGTTGTTTATCTACTAGGTTGCTACATATATAGATGTCTATGATTAACATGCTTAGATACTTTTCATAATGGCCGATGTTACACTCACGTTTTCAGAATCGTTGATGAACCATCTTATCTATCGATTGCATATATCAAGGAATTGGAATGATGCTGGATTGAACTTGGAAACTCATCTCAAATCACAAGTGTTTCACAAACTGGTTTATTTAGAATGGAATAGTTGTTTTTCTAGAGATCATCTTTATTGGGATAACTGGAAATTGCTAGCTCTAAAAACGTTCAAATGCCCTACAGACGCCAATTATACACAGTCAGATGGAAGGAAAGTTTACATAAGAAGATTTTCTACAGAGTTAGGAACTGCGCGTGTGAACTTGACAATTATGTATCAATTGTATGTTCAATAACATTTCACACTTCAACATTGTTTAACTTGCTGAAACATGCTCACGCCCGCTATCAACATCTTACGTTTTACTTTACAATTAGGTCTAATTGAAAGGAAATGCATACATGTTAAGGAACACAATCCAGCAATTCTCTCATCAATCTTGAAATGATATTTTATTGATCAACCAACCAAGTTAATGAATATGTACAAGTATAGTAAACATACGTTATGAGCCCGCGTTAGAATCTCAGGCAAAGCCTGAACTTGTCAGTCACATGCTGATTACCTGAAGGTCTTATGATGCTCTTACATACTGTTTCTGACCTTGGACGGCCTTGGACTTTGGATAATTTCCTGGTCCTGAACCAACACGTTACCTACGTAAGTTGAGCGACCTCCCAGTGTGATTAGGCTAAACGCGAACTTATAATCTATGTCGTGATCCTCTTAATCTATGACAATACTTGACCTCTTCATAAGCAATAGTTTCCTTATGAATTGGACTTTAAGTAGCCATCAATTGATTTATGACTAGTAGTCCAGATAACCAAATATTTAGTTTTATACCAGGGACAACGCCCCCAGAACCCTGTAGTTGACTTTACTGGTAATTGTCAATCTGTCACAATAGTTAATCAATAAGTTGATTGTTATAAATACTGATGTACTAGTAGAACTCGTCAGAAGAGCATAGGAGCAGAAGAGTACACAAGTAACCAACCAAACAAGAGCTAAATAAAAGACCTGATACCAGCAACTACTGAGAGTTTCCCCTTCATAACACTTATAAAGAAATGTTGCAATCATTATTCCAGATATTATTTGCTATGACGATGCATGTCACTTAAAGATATTTGCTCAGAATCCTGTACGTTCTCAAAAAACTGCTACATCCAAGAAATTATCAGAAATTGAAATTTTATGTGACAAATTTCATTTCAAAAATCACGTTGACCGCTGGTGTAAAAAGAATTTACTGTCATTTTGACAGCAAAGCTGAATTTCGATATCACGTGTTGTTTATCTACTAGGTTGCTACATATATAGATGTCTATGATTAACATGCTTAGATACTTTTCATAATGGCCGATGTTACACTCACGTTTTCAGAATCGTTGATGAACCATCTTATCTATCATTGCATATATCAAGGAATTGGAATGATGCTGGATTGAACTTGGAAACTCATCTCAAATCACAAGTGTTTCACAAACTGGTTTATTTAGAATGGAATAGTTGTTTTTCTAGAGATCAGCTTTATTGGGATAACTGGAAATTGCTAGCTCTAAAAACTTTCAAATGCCCTACAGACGCCAATTATACACAGTCAGATGGAAGGAAAGTTTACATAATAAGATTTTCTACAGAGTTAGGAACTGCGCGTGTGAACTTGACAATTATGTATCAATTGTATGTTCAATAACATTTCACACTTCAAAATTGTTTAACTTGCTGAAACATGCTCACGCCCGCTATCAACACTTACGTTTTACTTTACAATTAGGTCTAATTGAAAGGAAATGCATACATGTTAAGGAAATGTTTCCAGCAATTCTCTCATCAATCTTGAAATGATATTTTATTGATCAACCAAAGAAGTTAATGAATATGTACAATTATAGTAAACATAGGTTATGAGCCCGCGTTAGAATCTCAGGCAAATCCTGAACTTGTCAGTCACATGCTGATCACCTGAAAATCTTATGATGCTCTTACATACTGTTTCTGACCTTGGACGGCCTTGGACTTTGGATATTTCCTGGTCCTGAACCAACACGTTACCTACGTAAGTTGAGCGACCTCCCAGTGTGATTAGGCTAAACGCGAACTTATAATCTATGTCGTGATCCTCTTAATCTATGACAATATTTGACCTCTTCATAAGCAATAGTTTCCTTATGAATTGGACTTTAAGTAGCCATCAATTGATTTATGACTAGTAGTCCAGATAACCAAATATTTAGTTTTATACCAGGGACAAGCCCCCAGAACCCTGTAGTTGACTTTACTGGTAATTGTCAATCTGTCACAATAGTTAATCAATAAGTTGATTGTTATAAATACTGATGTACTAGTAGAACTCGTCAGAAGAGCATAGGAGCAGAAGAGTACACAAGTAACCAACCAAACAAGAGCTAAATAAAAGACCTGATACCAGCAACTACTGAGAGTTTCCCCTTCATAAACACTTATAAAGAAATGTTGCAATCATTATTCCAGATATTATTTGCTATGACGATGAATGTCACTTAAAGATATTTGCTCAGAATCCTGTACGTTCTCAAAAAACTGCTACATCCAAGAAATTATCAGAAATTGAAAATTTTATGTGACAAATTTCATTTCAAAAATCACGTTGACCGCTGGTGTAAAAAATTTACTGTCATTTTGACAGCAAAGCTGAATTTCGATATCACGTGTTGTTTATCTACTAGGTTGCTACATATATACATATGTCTATGATTAACATGCTTAGATACTTTTCATAATGGCCGATGTTGACTCAACACGTTTTCAGAATCGTTGATGAACCATCTTATCTATCGATTGCATATATCAAGGAATTGGAATGATGCTGGATTGAACTTGGAAACTCATCTCAAATCACAAGTGTTTTCACAAACTGGTTTATTTAGAATGGAATAGTTGTTTTTTCTAGAGATCAGCTTTATTGGGATAACTGGAAATTGCTAGCCCTAAAAACTTTCAAATGCCAGGGACAGACGCCCCCATACACAGTCAGATGGAAGGAAAGTTTACATAAGAAATGTTCTACAGAGTTAGGAACTGCGCGTGTGAACTTGACAATTATGTACAATAACATTTCACACTTCAAAGAGCATTGTTTAACTTGCTGAAAAGTGCTCACGCCCGCTATCAAAATCTTACGTTTTACTTTACAATTAGGTATAATTGAAAGGAAATGCATACTTATAAAGAAATGTTGCAATCATTATTCCAGATATTATTTGCTATGACGATGCATGTCACTTAAAGATATTTGCTCAGAATTCTGTACGTTCTCAAAAAACTGCTACATCCAAGAAATTATCAGAAATTGAAATTTTATGTGACAAATTTCATTTCAAAAATCACGTTGACCGCTGGTGTAAAAAGAATTTACTGTCATTTTGACAGCAAAGCTGAATTTCGATATCACGTGTTGTTTATCTACTAGGTTGCTACATATATAGATGTCTATGATTAACATGCTTAGATAGTTTTCATAATGGCCGATGTTACACTGACTTTTTCAGAATCGTTGATGAACCATCTTATCTATCGATTGCATATATCAAGGAATTGGAATGATGCTGGATTGAACTTGGAAACTCATCTCAAATCACAAGTGTTTCACAAACTGGTTTATTTAGAATGGAATAGTTGTTTTTCTAGAGATCATCTTTATTGGGATAACTGGAAATTGCTAGCTCTAAAAACGTTCAAATGCCCTACAGACGCCAATTATACACAGTCAGATGGAAGGAAAGTTTACATAAGAAGATTTTCTACAGAGTTAGGAACTGCGCGTGTGAACTTGACAATTATGTATCAATTGTATGTTCAATAACATTTCACACTTCAACATTGTTTAACTTGCTGAAACATGCTCACGCCCGCTATCAACATCTTACGTTTTACTTTACAATTAGGTCTAATTGAAAGGAAATGCATACATGTTAAGGAACACAATCCAGCAATTCTCTTATCAATCTTGAAATGATATTTTATTGATCAACCAACCAAGTTAATGAATATGTACAAGTATAGTAAACATACGTTATGAGCCCGCGTTAGAATCTCAGGCAAAGCCTGAACTTGTCAGTCACATGCTGATTACCTGAAGGTCTTATGATGCTCTTACATACTGTTTCTGACCTTGGACGGCCTTGGACTTTGGATAATTTCCTGGTCCTGAACCAACACGTTACCTACGTAAGTTGAGCGACCTCCCAGTGTGATTAGGCTAAACGCGAACTTATAATCTATGTCGTGATCCTCTTAATCTATGACAATACTTGACCTCTTCATAAGCAATAGTTTCCTTATGAATTGGACTTTAAGTAGCCATCAATTGATTTATGACTAGTAGTCCAGATAACCAAATATTTAGTTTTATACCAGGGACAACGCCCCCAGAACCCTGTAGTTGACTTTACTGGTAATTGTCAATCTGTCACAATAGTTAATCAATAAGTTGATTGTTATAAATACTGATGTACTAGTAGAACTCGTCAGAAGAGCATAGGAGCAGAAGAGTACACAAGTAACCAACCAAACAAGAGCTAAATAAAAGACCTGATACCAGCAACTACTGAGAGTTTCCCCTTCATAACACTTATAAAGAAATGTTGCAATCATTATTCCAGATATTATTTGCTATGACGATGCATGTCACTTAAAGATATTTGCTCAGAATCCTGTACGTTCTCAAAAAACTGCTACATCCAAGAAATTATCAGAAATTGAAATTTTATGTGACAAATTTCATTTCAAAAATCACGTTGACCGCTGGTGTAAAAAGAATTTACTGTCATTTTGACAGCAAAGCTGAATTTCGATATCACGTGTTGTTTATCTACTAGGTTGCTACATATATAGATGTCTATGATTAACATGCTTAGATAGTTTTCATAATGGCCTATGTTACACTCACTTTTTCAGAATCGTTGATGAACCATCTTATCTATCGATTGCATATATCAAGGAATTGGAATGATGCTGGATTGAACTTGGAAACTCATCTCAAATCACAAGTGTTTCACAAACTGGTTTATTTAGAATGGAATAGTTGTTTTTCTAGAGATCAGCTTTATTGGGATAACTGGAAATTGCTAGCCCTAAAAACTTTCAAATGCCCTACAGACGCCAATTATACACAGTCAGATGGAAGGAAAGTTTACATAAGAAGATTTTCTACAGAGTTAGGAACTGCGGGTGTGAACTTGACAATTATGTATCAATTGTATGTTCAATAACATTTCACACTTCAACATTGTTTAACTTGCTGAAACATGCTCACGCCCGCTATCAACATCTTACGTTTTACTTTACAATTAGGTCTAATTGAAAGGAAATGCATACTTATAAAGAAATGTTGCAATCATTATTCCAGATATTATTTGCTATGACGATGCATGTCACTTAAAGAAATTTGCTCAGAATCCTGTACGTTCTCAAAAAACTGTAACATCCAAGAAATTATCAGAAATTGAAATTTTATGTGACAAATTTCATTTCAAAAATCACGTTGACCGCTGGTGTAAAAAGAATTTACTGTCATTTTGACAGCAAAGCTGAATTTCGATATCACGTGTTGTTTATCTACTAGGTTGCTACATATATAGATGTCTATGATTAACATGCTTAGATAGTTTTCATAATGGCCGATGTTACACTCACTTTTTCAGAATCGTTGATGAACCATCTTATCTATCGATTGCATATATCAAGGAATTGGAATGATGCTGGATTGAACTTGGAAACTCATCTCAAATCACAAGTGTTTCAGAAACTGGTTTATTTAGAATGGAATAGTTGTTTTTCTAGAGATCAGCTTTATTGGGATAACTGGAAATTGCTAGCTCTAAAAACTATCAAATGCTCTACAGACGCCAATTATACACAGTCAGATGGAAGGAAATTTTACATAAGAAGATTTTCTACAGAGTTAGGAACTGCGCGTGTGAACTTGACAATTATGTATCAATTGTATGTTCAATAACATTTCACACTTCAACATTGTTTTACTTGCCGAAACATGCTCACGCCCGCTATCAACATCTTACGTTTTACTTTACAATTAGGTCTAATTGAAAGGAAATGCATACTTATAAAGAAATGTTGCAATCATTATTCCAGATATTATTTGCTATGACGATGCATATCACTTAAAGATATTTGCGCAGAATCCTGTACATTCTCAAAAAACTGCTACATCCAAGAAATTATCAGAAATTGAAATTTTATGTGACAAATTTCATTTCAAAATCACATTGACCGCTGGTGTAAAAAGAATTTACTGTCATTTTGCCCTCAAAGTTTTCTAAATGTGTTCACCCAACACGACTAGAAGTAGTCACAAAACTTTGGTAATGTAATAAATAATTATTGGTTGGTAGAGTTGTACATTTCCAGCTGTCATTTAAATGCATATACAACATTGTAAATAATAATTGTGTTACAGAAAACATTAATTCATTTCACTCACAGGTACAATAATAATAATAGTTTTAATTTAATATATGTAAAATGGCAACTATAGGCCTACGTATTCTCAAATCCGCCGCTTTCGGCGTACGAGCAGAATATAAACTCCCAAATATATACTATTCCATATCCTAACATGTAAGAGGATCTAAAGTGTACGTTGGGACTTCTGGTAAGATTAATTAATTTCGACATATTTATGCCACGAATTCATCATCTGAAGTCTCTTCAAGGGCAGGAGCGTGACCGGTAATTATGAGTACTAGAAACATACGGTTTATCATGTTGCATGATGACTGATCTGCTCAATAATTATTTTTCGGCATAAAACTTAAAAGAAGTTGAATATATCCACGAATCTGATGTATATAAATACTTCACAATTTAATAGTCTACCAGTAAATGTAGTAGTCACGAAATGTACTTCAGGATGACCCGACTGACCTCTATCAGATCAATCTGCTTTGCACGATTGTCAACACACTGCACAGTTGTACGGACAACAAATTTTAAAACTCCTATCTCATAATTTTTTTTAGAAATAAATCTGCAAGAAAACTGTTTATTCTATGCATTTCATTATCAATTTCCAATGATTCTGGTGTTGAAATTTAAAAGTGTCGTAACATATATAATGTCTGTGAGTGTCTCGGCGGAAGCCGTGTTCGCCGGGCATTGTAACTTGTCCCAATATAAACTTTACAATCCTTACATCTTTCTGGTTTTCGGCTTTCACGAATGCTTCATAAAAAAATTATTTATTTATTTGGGATATGCTTACAAATATGAATGCTGCCGATTTGATATGATAACATTTAGATCTCAAATCCATTTGAAGTCGTATAAAAGGCCAAGACTGACACAAAGTATTCTCAAAAACTTCAGGTTCGTTTAGCATGATATATATCACAGTTCTATCCACTTTAGAAACTCATGGTGCTAGGTGATGAGCCCTAACCACGGGCAACAGGTCACGTAGAGTCAGTATTTTGGGTAATATTTGTATTTTCCGTATCGCTTATAAGCTCTACGAAGCTCTGTTATTGTCTGTATTTGTTTCTGATGACCTTTAGTAATCGGAACCCCGACATCTGGTTTTATTTATGACGTCAGCGAAAGCTCCCGACTACCTAAGAAGGGAGAAGGGTATGCAACAGACCTGAATCCTACCTTCTGATTGGCTTATACCTCTCTCTTCCTTCGTCTTGACTTTGAGCAAGAAAAATCACGTTGGGTGGACAAGCGATGATAGATACGTTTTTTGGAACTTACCGAAGTTTGTTTACTTTTTTTATTGACCTTTTGTTTGTAATCTCCGTTCAGGAAATCTTCCATGTTGTTCGTATCCGTAGAGAGAAAAATATGTCCTAATAATCTACAATCGACATAAATCATGAATAAATAACGTATGCCTACCTGAAAATCTTTCAAAATTCAGTCGATGAGGGTTCGGAATAAATGTCACTCATTATCAGTCGCTTTCTATTTGAATCCACCGTGTTTTACTTACCTCATGTCTCGATTAAAGCTCTAGCATTTCTTTTAGATTAAATACATATATTCTGATTTCACTGCTACTAACCGTTTAAATTTCAAGAGTTTGTTGTGATGCAAATCTGTTAACACTGCGATTCTCCCAAAAGTGTATCTGTCATCACTTGTCCACCCCACGTGACTTTCATTGCACAAACTCAGGACGAAGATTTTTGTTTACATAAGGGTCTGTTGCATACCCTTCTCCCTTCTTTGGTAGTCGGGAGTTTTTGCTGACGTCATAAATAAAACCAGATGTCGGGGTTCGGATTACTGTTGGGGGTTCGGATATCTAAAGGTCATCAGAAACAAATACAGAGCTTCGGCCGAGAGCTTATAAGCGATACGGAAAATACAAATATTACCCAAAATACTGACTCTACGTGACCTGTTGCCCGTGCCCTAACTGCCTGAAAAATGTATTGGACGGCTGAATTACAAAATAAGACGAAGAAACATCAATAAAACTGGGTAGTATTTTACAAGACTTTGTATGTGAATGTACGGACGTGTTCAATGGGTTGATTGCATGACGTCACAGAGACCAAACGCTGTCTGTTTATAACGGGCTCGTTTATTCAAAACCAACATGGTGTACGGGTGATTTCGCCCTCTTCTCATGAGTATTTCACGACCAAAAACAAAAATGTTTCGTATTTTTATTAGTTTAACTATATACTTTTAGTAGATGCTGGAGAAAAGTCACTCCAAGAAGGGTCGATTTTGATCAGAGTCCCTCTTTAAAACAAATTGTAGGAAATACACCATGATACTGTATCAGGAACACTGTAAATAAGAACTTGTTAAGTACCTACGCATCCTGATTTCTCACTAGACACCCAATATATAAGAACCATTTCAGCCTGACTTGGAAAAATAGGGGTTCTTTTATGCGGGTTTTTACTGTACTGCAATATGACGGAAGAGAAAAGAGGCCCTGCCAGAAGCACCACCGAGGAAGGAAGAAAACGAAGAGTAGCAGGGAAATACAGAATAATTTATCGAGCTGGCATGGCACCAATTGAAACAGAAAGTGTGCAGGTGGTAAATCATGACATTATTACGTGAGAGTCTACATAATTAGAATACTTCACAGTTACGTGAAATATTGCAAAACGTGACAGAACAACCTGTTAACAAAAACAATAAATTAATGGGCATAGTAAATTATAGTTAATATAGTAAATTATAGTTAATTTTACCCGAGCCAGCAGGTCCACAGGCAGCCCAACCATTGCTTTTGAGGCTACTAAATAATTCAAAAAACGATATTTGCGTCTTTTTTTGATGGGTTCCCTGTGGTAAAGCGAGCGCGCGCGCAATACATATGTTGGGTTCCCTGTGCTGAGTAATGTCCTATGTTGGGCTTCCTGTGTGCCTCCTGTGGGATGCGCCCGCAGCAAATGTGTATATTTATACAAGGTATGAAACTCCAGTCACGTGATGGCCTGATGTGCGCCGCGTTTCGTTGGTGCACTTTTCCGTGAACCGAAGAGCCGAAGTCGTCGTACGCTACAGGCCCGTGGGGGGTACCCAGGGTGAAGTCGCTGAAGTTTTGAAAAATGGCGGAGATGTTGATGAAGCAAAACATGATTTTTTCGGTGTAAGCGTTTGGATTCTTTTCCTTATCCATGGTAAGTTTAGAAGTTCACAATTCATGTCAACTTTAAGTAGCTTTAGATGAAATTTGACGGTTTTAAAGTAGTCCTTTTTCATTTTGAATGGTGGAGAATTGTATGTTGTGCTCGACACACGACAGTTTGGTTGAATCGAAAACTAAGCTGAACTAAATATATTTTCTGAATTATTTTCTTGAGGTTTTAGTAGTTTTTGCTCTAACTGTTCTCTAATAAAAGACATGAAAGGACTTGCCTATACTATGGCAGAAGGGCTGCTTCAGTTATTTTTCATAAATTAAGCTTATGACCGAGCTATTTCACTTGTACATGTGTACAGTTGTCATTGAAATATTAAAGACTTACACACACATTGTACACTTCAATCAAGTTCAACAAAGAACCTAGTACTTTATCTGTTTGAACATTATGACTCTCTCATCTATGTTATTTTGTGCTTTCTTACAGTACCTCTTACAACACAAGCCGGAACGCCAACACAGTATAAACCTTGAGACGAACTCAAATTAATTCACTTACATCGAAGGAGTCCGGCATGATGAATGGCGATGGACTCATGAAGCAGCCGTGAACTAAAATATTAACAGTTGTTCTTTATTGTCATTGACATAGTACAACTCACTTGGCAAATACTATCATCTGAGAGAAACACAGAGTAATTTTAAATATGGTTCACGGAAGAACGTAAGTAAGCTTTTAATATCGCACTCCGATGTTTGTTATTCATTCACAACTTCGTCGATTGTGGTGACAGGCATAACATTTATTAATTTTGTATTTTTATATACAAAACAATATCCATAGTAATACTGATCAATATAGTGAATGAATTGTACAGAAAGAACGGCAAAACAGTGTGTAAAAAGCTAGTAAACTTATTTTAACTGATTGTTGAAATAAATACGTTTGTTTGTCATTTTGTTTACTAGCACTGATAGCAAAAATGTGTTGTGCAGTACTAAATATGGAAACTATTCTGCATTTATAAAACACAATGCCTCAATTTTAAAGCATTTTAATCAATAAAAATCAAAACACAATACACAATACTATATAAAAGTCAAAACAGAAAACAAAATAAAGTATATTGTAAATGTTTTGACTTATGTTTAGTGAAAATATAAATATTAAAACTTGCAAAAAAGAGCACAATTCAGATTTGCCGAGCGCTTGCCGATGTCCTCTCGAAGGTAAAATCCGACTGCCTCACGGAAAAGTGCACCAACGAAACGCGGCGCACATCGGGCCACGACGCTCAAAATTTCAAAAATTAGTTTCTCAGCGTACGTTGAAGTTAGACGACTGACACTTACAATGTGCTTCGAGAATACGGTAAAGTTTAGTTATTCGAAGAAGAATTGAATTTTCACATCACATTGACAAAATTAGGGTCAAAAACGTATTTGTCACGTGATGGAGTTTCATACCTTGTTTCAATATACACATTTGCTGCGGGCGCATCCCGCAGGAGGCACAGGAAGCCCAACATAGGACATTACTCAGCACAGGGAACCCAACATATGTATTGCGCACGCGCTCGCTTTACCACAGGGAACCCATCAAAAAAAGACGCAATTATCATTTTTTGAATTATTTAGTAGCCTCAAAAGCAATGGTTGGGCTGCCTGTGGCAGGAGGTCATGGGGTTACGTCACCCGGGTTCAGGCTAAGCGCACACTTTCAAAGGTCGACCAAGGTCACTTTCATCATCCTATTCTTGTCTGGCTTTCTTTTTATTTCCCCAACTTCTATCACTGCCTTGCATTGGTCAGTGATTTGCGTTTATAAACTATAAAGCATTATGTCTCTCTGATAGCGCACATGCCGTCTAGGTTTACTTTAGTACAGCCTTTAGCATTGGCTAGGTCTTTGCACCTGTTGAGCAACTGTCTGGCTATAAAAGCAAGTCAATATAAAATAAATACTCATATCTGCAAGCCTTGCTGCACAGTAACAATATAGTTCAAATAATTTGTTTTCCGTAATACTTTCAATCCTCGATCATGCCTCGTGCTTCCAAGCGTTTATCATCTTCCTCAGCCCAACCGAAGCAGGATTCTCCTGCAAACGTATCTACCGAAGTGCTTTGTCTATGTTTGCAGGCGAATTACCTTTCTCTGCATGGCAGTCGCCAATGTTGGCACGCCTTCAAGGAGTGGCACCACGTAACGTTAGCAAGGCTTCAGTTGTTCAAGAACTGCCTGCATCTACAGCCATGCTTGCCAACGCTGTTCAACCACCGGCCACCCAGCCTTCCAGTGCCGAACCAAAGATGAAACTCGCCCTGGCAGCAAAGGCCCGCCTTCAGGTCGCACAGCAGAACCAATAGTTCATACACCTAATAATGTTACTAAGTTACATATGAAATTGTAATCCCATTCGGACAAAGTTTTCATAAAGCAGCTAATTGATTCTCTGCATTTTGGCACTCGCATAGGCTTTACCGGTATTCAACAATCTCGGCTATCACCAAATTTAATTTCTGCATCCGAGCACCCAGAAATCGTAAACAAAAATATATCTAAGGAAATTCACTTAGGTGGTATGGCGGGGCCTTTTCTAGAACCCCCGCTGCCTAATTTGCAATGTCATCCAACTGGCATAGTTCCTAAGAAACACTCCACGGAGTGGCATACTATATATCATGTATCTTTAATAAAGGGGAAGGTGAGTCGATTGATACTTTCATTACTGCCCTTCGTCGTCTCGCTAAAACCTTTAACTATGGAATACTGTCACATCCGTACAGGACCCGAAATGATCCCTGGCTCCGAAATGATCCCTGGACCCGAAATGATCCCCAAAGTGTCTAGATTGGCTCCGAAATGATACCGGACCCGAAATGATCCCCAGACTGGCTCTGAAATGATCCCCAGTGAAATTCGGGAATGGTCCTAATCAGTCCCATTCCTTTCCTATTCTCTTTTTCTTTCTTCCTCAATAATAATAATAATAATAATAATGATAACAATCATCATCATCATCATCATCATCGATCATAATAATAACGATAACAATAATCATCATCATCATCATAATAATAATAGCAATAATAATCATCATCATCATCATCATAATAATAATAATAACGATAATAATAATAATCATCATCATCATCATAATAATAACGATAACAATAATCATCATCATCATCATCATAATAATAATAACAATAACAATAATCATCATCATAATAATAATAATAATAATAACGATAACAATAATCATCATCATCATCATCATAATAACGATAACAATAATCATCATCATCATCATAATAATAATAACAATAATAATAATCATCATCATAGTAATAATAATAATAATAATAATAACTCACAATAGATTTTCAGTGAGGTGTGTTAGGTATTACTTACATATTTTCTTTCTTCCTCTCTTTCTCTCTCTCTTCCTTTCTCTCTTTCTTTCTTAGTTTCTTTCTTTTTTTCCTTTCTCTCTTTCTCTAATTCCTTCCTTCTTTGTCACTACGCTGTTATGCTAGTTTCGTAGTCTAGACAGCCGGTGTGCTGGTAAGGTAGTTTCGTCTACTGGACATTTCAGTGTGGCGGAAGACTGCGAAAATGTCAAGTCTAATGATGGTACGATGTTTTGCTTTTCTATCTTTTATACTGGTGTTTTTGTGTCATGTTTCGGAAACGGGTTCAGATGACAAGAAAGTGAAGGTAAGCTGATCTCTCATGCATGGCCAGGCTCTAGGCTACTAATTTAGCCTATTTCAATGCTGTAGAGTACAGACAGCATTAAACCGTGCATCATAAATAGTACTGTACTGTACTTTTCTATTTCTATTGTTTAATTAGTGCTATTATCAGCTATTTACTGTAAAAAACGTTGCACGGTTTTGGTGTCCGTGTACTCTATTTAAAATTAATATTTTCAGTCAGTACAAATTAAACCCATCTATAAAGACCATTTAATTTTATATTTTATATTTAAATTTTGACTGTTGAATTACGTCAAGTAGCAATAAAGTAGTAGGCATTGGGCATTAGGCATTTCCAGGAGCCCATAAGTAGGAGCCTCCATCTACCATACTGGGTTTGTGAGACGACCTGTGACCGGATCAGGCTATTTTTAGAACACCTATTCCCGCGAACTAATCATCAATCAATAGGAATCCCCCATGGGAATTACACAGAGCCAATCAGCATCAATGAGGTAGATGATTTGTGTTTATTTGTGATATATGAACAAAGTGGCGGACGAAGAAATTGGCGAAATTGAAGAAACTGAAAGTGAAGAGAGCGAAAATGACAGTGATAGTTACAGTGACTCTTTTGCAGAGTTTAGTACTTCATCGGAAAGTGACCAAGAGTCTTCAAGTTCGTGTTCTGTTTCTCAAGGAACTAAAAAAACATCAAATAGTAAACCTACCAAGCCAAAAGCTAGAAACTTCCGTAACAAAGCCGAAATCAAAAATCCCTGGTGTTAAAATTTCGCGGCAAAACTGGTGTTCTAAAAATAGCCTGATCCGGTCACAGGTCGTCTCACGAATACATCCCAGATGGAGGCTCCTACTTATGGGCTCCTGGCATTTCCCCCGACTGACGGTTCACTACTAAATTTAACCACCTATATTTTTCAATGTTGTCGTTTGTATATCAATGTCAATCTTCTCCACCCTCAATCACCTTCGTTCCTTTTTGGTTTAGTGTTATCCCTCTGTGTTTACTTAGCAAACTGTTATTTTATGACTTCCTTCGATTTAAAGGTAATTTTGTACCTCACAAAAAGATTGTGACAAAGCTCCTTTGAGTATCATTACAATTTAGTTAAATACAGTTGATAAAAAGCAATATACAGTCATTTGCAAAAATTCTGGCCGCCACGATATATCAATATATCAATATATCGGGTGCATTATGGGTAATTAAATAATCGAAAATTCCCCTTAAAGCGGGCTTTAAAGCCAGCAAAGTTGGTAGAAATATTTAGTATAATGTTTATTTTAGTCTTACGTTTGTTGTTTGTAAATTTTGCTTCATTTAATAGTATTAGTGATGCACCCGATATATTGATGTATTGATATATCGTGGCGGCCAGAATTTTTGCAAATGACTGTACATGTATTAATCTCGTTGAGTTGTTTAATAAAATAAATAAATGCTATAATATTTTTTATTGTGAATTTGTTGACCAAGGGACTGATCAACCATTCCTGAATTTCACTGGGGATCATTTCGGATCCAGTATCATTTCGGAGCCATTATGATGATGATGCGATGATGATGATTATTATTATTGTTATCGTTATTATTATTATTATGATTATTGTTATCGTTATTATTATTATTATGATGATGATGATGATGATTATTATTATTATTGTTATCGTTATTATTATTATTATTATGATGATGATGATGATGATTGTTATCGTTATTATTATTATTATTATTATTATTATTATTATTATTATTATTATTATTATTATTATTATTATTATTATTATTATTTATTATTATTATTATTATTATTATTATTGAGGAAGAAAGAAAAAGAGAATAGGAAAGGAACCGGACTGATTAGAACCATTCCCGAATTTCACTGGGGATCATTTCAGAGCCAGTCTGGGGATCATTTCGGGTCCGGTATCATTTCGGAGCCAATCTAGACACTTTGGGGATCATTTCGGGTCTAGGGATCATTTCGGAGCCAGGGATCATTTCGGGTCCTGTACAGATCACCTTACCAGAGATAGAGTAGTGATTGGGGTCCGGCTATTGCCCATCGCCTTTGGTTGCTACAGGTGAAACCCCTTTTTACCTTTCATATGGTAGAGAACCAAGACTACCACTAGATGTTGCATTATTACCTCCAACAAACTTCCATCTTCCATCTTAGAGCACCGAGCTCGAATAGTTAGAAATATAGAAATTGCGCACGAAGTAGCACGGAATAACATCCAACTTGCGCAACAGAAAATAAAAGAGCAACACGATCAACATACACGCGAACCACAGTACAATATAGGTGATAAGGTATGGGTTTATACCCCTGTAGTGCCTATAGGCTTATCCAAGAAACTACGACATCTATGGCACGGACCTTATAGAATGGTTGAACAATTATCTCCAGTTCACTTTGTACTTAGAACATGTGACAATCGAAGGGTCGCAGCAGTTATTCATGCTAACAGACTTAAGAAGTACTATGATCCAAATACTAGACCAATTCAACCTCCAATATACCAAGACGATAATGACGATCAATGTTTATGTGCTGACGAGATTCCTGACGAAAGCTTTGAGAATACTAACACGCAAACTGACCCTACAGAGGAACAACTACAGCCTAATGACATTAATGATGACATTGAACATCATAACCAAACAGACGCAACTGACAATGACACCGACGACGAACGTAATATTTTTCAAGCAGAAAAAACGCGTTAGACGTGGTGTTATGCAATACTTAGTGAAATGGGTAGACTGCCCTACAAAAGATGCTACCTGGGAACCCGAGGCTAATATTCCCGATGACATTCTTATCACCGCATTTCAATCTAGTAGTTAACTATGTAATATTGTAACCATACTAATTTTTCATTTCGGTTATCTCACAAGGGTACTACATTTCACTGACTTCAAATTGTTGACTAGCAACGAGCCAAATATGCTAATTCTATACTCTAATAACTCGTTCGTCGATTGGTGGTCCAGTCCGAACCTTATGTAACAGTGAATACCTAAGTTTTTCGATTGGTGATCCAGTCAGAACCCCATTTTAAAAGTTCATACCTAAGTCTGTCGATTGGGGATCCAGTCCAGACGGTAATCCTTTTGTTTCCCTATCTTTCTCCCTCTTTTAGATGTCTCACAGACGAAATTACAAACGCGACCAAGAACGCCAAAAGGCATACACGCCTAAACCAAGTTGTGTGATTTGCAGCACGTGCAAACAACAAAAACCGAGGAACACACCTTGCTGCAACACCCCTATACACGAGGACTGCCTCGCGAATTCATTCTATGCATCCTACATCTGAGGACAATATAAATGTCCATTTTGCCACCGCAAAATAAATCCGTATAATGTGGACGAACCATTTTTGCCCCCTTAAGACACTGAGGATATGAAATATCATATGGATTTCAGGACCTCACATTTATCCACAATCGAAGAACGTGGGACGCAAATGACGACCAGTTCTACTTTGAACCACTCCCACCAATAGACGAAGGCCCCATTTCTGTTAATGCCGACGATTTGTTTTTCTTCGCAGAGGACGACATGAACGAATGGGAATTCGACGGTGTCGTCCTTGAAGGACAAAGAGATCGACTACCCATGCCCCGTGTCCCTAACCCCCCTCCCGGTTGGGCCGAAGAGATGGAACGAATAAGACAAGCGGCACTTGCCCGACCACAACAATACCCTGAAGAGAATGTGCGCTGTTATCCTGGTTAAATTCGCGGTAAACATATAGTCCGACTAATCCCCTCAAATCATTATAATTTATGTTGTATTTACCTTTTCACTCATTCCTTTTGCATCTTAATTTTTCTCTTTTTCAGCCTGATCGTCACAAACATGTACCTTCTCGAATGTTTCCTAATCATTTTTGCCTTTTCTTACACTTCGGCTAACGATTTCGATGCTAATGGCAAAACCGTAACTTACTACCCATCTTCTCTAATGCTAACATACAACCCCGACCAATTTTTCTCTATCACGACACACAAGTAATTAATTTAGCCTTAAAATTGAAACCTATTCCTCTAGGACGTAAATAAACGGTGATAACATGATGTTCTGAAGCACAACAAAATTTTATGACTAAGTTATTTCAATCCGTTCGCAAAACGCATGGAAATATTAGATGACCCCTATCATTTCCTGGTTTTTCGCATCTAATTTAATGTGATTCTTACTTACGAGACTACTATAACTTTAACACTAAATTACACTCGAATGTCTTGCCCGCACACTTACCGCCCCTCTATCACGGAATGCAAAATTTAGGCTCTCTGAAAATGCACTAACATCAACCCTAATGAAAGGATTTGGCTTAAAACACCGACAAGGTCCAAGCGCTCTGATTGGGCTTGTCACGCCGAAGCAATACGTCTGATACGTGCAGCCTATACAGAGCCTTTGGAGGAAAATGCGAATCGAATAATATTTCTAACCTCAAACGAACCTTACATGATATTACGAACGCTCTACAAGATGAAGACTCTCTAATTCGAAATAGTCAATGGAAAAACTGTACAAATAATTAAAATCACGGATCAAATAGCATCACGAGTTAATCAACTCAGCGACGATATGAAACAGTTTGATTCTGTACTACAATCGTGGCAAAAGCAGATTAGTACATTCGCAAAAACAGAACAATGTCATTTTAATTCCAATCTGGAATTTCTCTCTAAATTCTCATATGAAACAAACAAGGTTTCCAATTCATTGCTTCGTTTATTGAAATGCACGATATTGTTACTCAATTTGCTCATATTCAAAACAAAGAATGAATAGGATACAACGATTTACCACAGTCCGTAATTGCCGCTGTGTCCGCTAATCTCAGGGCACAACATAAACTTTCCATTACTTCTATGATTTTAGAGAATACTTTCCCTTTTGTTTATTAAACGAGTTACCGAATTTGAACACCGTGATCGACATATTTCCCTGAATACATTAACGATTCCAATTATAAGACATAAGAACGACCTTTGTACTATCGAGTCACTAATTCCTCAGATATCAAGAAAATGTTATTATTTCTAGGATTCAAGCCTATCAATGCTCAATATTGGTTTTTGTCAGTGGCACAGTAGAAGCATTTGATTCTTCTTCCATGGGACAAAGCGTGGTTGAATTTGCCAAGAAGATAGGACCAGAGAGAATATTTACCCCCATGCTTCTGAGAAAAACCGCATCAACAGTTGTTACATTGGAAGATTCAAAGATACAGGAAGTTCAAGCTCAACTCATTGAACATAATTTGTCCACTGAAGTTTTATTCTCTATGAAGCTTCGTCAAACTACAGCACGAAAGAAGGGAGTCGTCTTTTCGTCACTTTGAGCAACAAAATTCAAAGAGCATTACGAAGAGTAATTGTTGCCTTTCATTAAAGAACAAAAGTCACTCGAATGAGTGAATGTGTCTACTGCTAGTTATCAATGTCAACATATGTTATGTGAGAAGAGTTCCCATGTATGACATATATACACTGTATTGGCGAAACGTATAGGCAAACGCGATCTGTCACGGTGGCGAAACGGCCGTAATTCGTGGAATTAGTTCCCAGTATTTTCTTTTTCTTTTGTTAACATTACGAACGGACTTACATCTGGAGATACTTCATGTCAGATTTCGTACATATTACTTTATCAACATATATAGTGACATTTCACTAATTCTAACAGACATGAAGTATTTCCGGTAAACTCGATGACATAGTGTCTACTACTGGTCAGCAGTAGACACAAAAACGTAGTCACGCTGAAGGAATTGAATCGAATGGGAAAAGGAAGAGAGAAGAAGATCAGAATGTAAATCAGAATGTAAATGAAAAGAAAGGCAAAATGGATAACAAGAAAAACGTTAAAACACCAGAGGAAAGCTAATTGAATGAAATGATAATCATAAAGGCTAAAGCACAAAGGCCCAGTTGAAGAACACAAAACTCCTTAAACTAAAACTTCCAGCCAGAAGAAGATTGATCTGTGATGAAGTGGAAATGACTGAAAGACAAGACTGAAAGATAGAAGCCGTGTTGCTACAGATATATGCTAGAGAAGTAAAAAAAACTTAATGTCATAATTAAGGAAGAGTGTTATGGATGTATGACAGACTGAGCCAGAGAGACCATGTCTTAACACCACATATAAAGAGAATATAGAACTATTTTTGGAAACAGCTATGCCAAGTATGAAGGCCTAAAGAAGATAGATCCACCTGTCAGTGCAATGGAGATGTTGAAATACAACTGCCAAGACTGGATAGATGAATATTTGCATAGTGATTTAACAATTGAAAAACTGAAAGATAGTTTGTTGTTTCCTTATAATTTTTTTTCAATTCATAGATTTTGAGACGTTAATAAAGTCATTATTATTATTATAGTTGTGTAGTTGTCCGGCTAACTGTTTAAGACGAGACGATCTAGGTTCCAGTCATGCTTTGCCACGTTTCTGATCATCCAGCTTAACCTTTGCAATCACTAATGCATGTGCCAAACAAAGGTCATCATTGTTATTTATACAAATGACGGGTTTTTTTTTTTTTAATACTTCTCCAAGTTGACAACCTATCGACGTCCTTTTCCCCTCCCCTCGGGCATGGATACGTGAATAAAATTAACTTGAACAGATTCATCCAATGAAAACGTCTCATGAGATTGAAGGACTTTATCGACTCTAGCCAAAAAGCGCTCAGCATTAAGTTGGTCTCGAGGCATAAATGGTAACGCAATGGGGTACTGCAAAATCATACGGACCTGGTCACGCTCCGGAATACCATCAGTTATACGATCAATGATTTCTTCAAATGTGTTGTGTAATATAGGATGCAATTCTTCTACTCCATTCACACCAATAGTATTATTAAATTGAACACCATAATCCATACCTCTTGTGTTGAATTTTTTAACATTGACTTTGTTTACTTTGCTTATTTGAAATATTGCCTGATCCGCTGGTAGAACCGGTGATGGAGGGTCTTGTACGGGTTATGGCGGTGATGACAGTTGCTCACTAAGAAGTGATTCTGACGAAAACGTATGTTGACGTTTCATTGGTGGCAAGGAGTGTGGGTCATCATAAAAAATGTCTTCATCCACCCGTTTCTGCATTCGACCCCCGGTTTGTGGAGGGTTAGATGATTCGGTTAAGGTGTTGAGGTCATCAAGACTTTCACGATCATGATAAATGATCTCGTCACAACCATTAGCTGTAATCATCACATCCCTTTCCATTGACTATTTGTCAGCTAAGAAAGCACTGGTCAGAGTATTAACTTCAGTGAGTTGATCTGAGATTAACCTAGCTCTTCTTTCAAGGGCAATTACATTTAAGTTAACACTGGGTGCAATCATACTAATCATCATCATTAACTGGTCCAACTGTTTTTCTGTCTCGCACTGTCAAATTTTTGTCTCCACTATACTTTCCATTTCTAAAATTTCAATGAAACATATTTATATATTATTCTTCATTCATCGATAGAGATGTAAGGGGTCATGGGTATTTGGGAGATCCCATGGGATGTAAGGGGTACTTAAGGCGGGATCGCATATGCGAAGGTTGTACGAGTACTCTGTAAAGAGAACAGTCCGGTGCATATCGAGAAGGTCCTTAAACGTCTCCAAGTACACTCTCTATCCCCACAAGTAGAGAGATAGAATATGTAAAGAACACAGAGAAACCTACTGAATAAATAAAGGAGATTGTAAGTTGGCTATAGTTGCTACAGAGATAAAATCCTTATGTTTTGTTTTCAATCACCTGCAGTTGTAGTTCTTATATCATTATGTCTAAAAGACCAGAACAATAATCTGTTCTTATTGGTTGATGGCATGGCGGGAAAATACAGATAAGGCTGTTTGTCTGACATTCTTTTTGTACACTGAAGTATTTAACACATAGGATAAGAGGATTTCATCCCATGACCAGAACAATAATCTGTTCTTATTTGTACACTGAAGTATTTAACACATAAGATAAGAGGATTTCATCCCATGACCAGAACAATAATCTGTTCTTATTGGTTGATGGTATGGCGGGAAAATACGTCCTACAACTATTACAAAAAAAACACGACCTCAGGGCAAAATTAAAACAAACTGAGAAGAAACAAGCTACTACTACTAATACAGGACTGAAATGATGGCACATACAAGGAATAATACCGTTACCATCATGAGGACAGTCAATTAAGTATGACAAGATAGAACATGTATAACAAATGTATAACAAATATTTTATTGAAAGGTCGTCACTCTATAGAATTACATATGTCATTTATAAATATTGTTGCCTAATTGTACTGATCGAATCCATCCATCTAATTTATAGAGGCCATTGAAACGGGCACCTAATGTTATTGTCTTTCATTGATAAGTAGAATTAGCGATCACATCCCTGCTGGTAAATACAGGGAACGGATTTTAATCTTACAGGCAGACAGCATCCATGCATGGGGCTACATGATGGACGGCCAGCACAAGTTGGATAAAAGAGAAGTAAAAGAAACAAGGCTTTCATGACAAGCATCTTTGCGAACTTTACAATCAAGGAATGTAAGTGTTTACTTTATACATTTAAAAAACGCACTCAAGAATGCACATTCCTAACCTAATAATAATAATAATGTACTCAATAATGTACATTCCTAACCTGTACTTAAGAATGTACATTCCTAACCTAACATTTCGTCGGTCAAATTGGGGGGGGGGGGGGGGGGGGGGGGGGGGGTATACTACTTCTACGACCCTGATGGTATGTCAGTAGAAGACATAAATAAATTCCACGCCTGGTACAACGATTTAAAGACCCAGAATTATGTCTTTGATATGGAAAAATAAATTATTGAGTACTGTCGCTCGGATGTGGATATCATTTGTCGAGCCTGCCTATAATTTTTGCCGCTTATTTAAAGAAACAGCCAACATTGATCCCTTTTTAAATTGTATCACTATAGCCTCCACTATGCTTGTGATTTGGTCTTTAGAAAGCACTTCTTACAACCAGAGACAATAGCGATCATTCCCCCGCATGGCTACAGACCCCAAGACAAGCAGTCTGTACAAGGGTTGAAATTGTTGACATATCTATCGGAAAAGGACAACATCCCTATCAAGCATGCCAGAAACTCAGGTGAGCAGCGAATTGGACCGTACAGAGTAGATGGATTCCACAAAGAATCTAATACGGTGTTTGAGTAATTTGGAGATTTTTGGCATGGCTGCAAGCATTGTTATGCTCAAACCACACAAAATCCTGTCACAGATTTTACCATCCATGCAAGACTTAAACGAGAGAACAATTCAGCGTCGAAAGTACTTAATCGATCATGGATATACTGTTGTTGAGAAATGGGAGTGTGAGCTGAATACAGAACTTAAAGAGAATGATGCAATGAAAGCTTGTTTTGACAACATCACAATCGCCGAACCTCTGGAACCCCGCCATGCTCTATTTGGTGGCCGAACAAATGCAACCAGGTTATTCCACGAATGTGGAGAAGGAGAAAAGATGAAGTATGTCGACTTTACTAGGTCAATTTTATATATTTATATTTTCATTTGGATTAGGTGGGATTTTGCATGTTCAATTGTTAGTGCTACTAACTGTTCTCCTATTACTTCATTTCAGCTTGTACCCTTGGACAAACAAGTGCTGATCAAGACCCGCAACCACCACTCCACTCAAACTTCTTTCCTAACAAACCGACTTGAACATGACAACCCACCAAATACCCCCATCCCCATATGTCCCCCCCTGTGAACCTCTCTCCACACCTCCTCAACGAATGGACACTAACCCTACACCAAACTGCCCTACAACTAACTACACTCCTCCAGACACACCACCAACAAGCCCTTGACAACACATCAACTGACATCTTCAACCACAGCCGACAAATCACCCTCCTCACAGACCACGATACCACCACCACCACCCTCTGCCTAGCAGTGTTGTTAAAACAGATTGCCCTTAGTATGTGGTTTGGCATGATTAAATGTACCGTCCTTCCCCCCACCCCGTTTGCAATGGCAAACTCACGTTTCCGCTGTGTCGTACTTGTGTCAATAACCAACAAGAACCCTGCAACCACTCCGATAACGAGCACGCTATTAGTGGAATCCAAAAGACATCCAGCAAGAAATAAAGTATAAAAAAAAGAAACGAAATGGCTTCAAAGTCTTCAAATACCGATATTACCATGATAAGCACAGTTAAGTAAGTATGACATGTACAACAAATATTTTATCGAAAGGTTGTCACTCTGTATTGAATTACAAATGTTATTTATAAATATTGTTGCATAATTGTACTCATCGAATCCCGCCATCTAATTTAGAGGCCACTGGAATACGGCAAAGAAAATTCAACAACGAAGCAAAAGGGAAAGAGAGATAGAAGTGAAAGTTTCTTGTTTATTTTTTCTCTCGAGGGATTTTATTTAGCATTAATTTAATTATCGATATATTATGCTAGGATGATTACAAGTATTACTGGAGTAATCACGATATTTTTCAACCCTGGAGCAAGAAAAATGCTTCATGAAGCAAGGAGGGAATACGAGGAGGAACTTCTTGCAGAATTGAGGAAGACAGTCAATATTTAACCAGATGCAGACCAACGAATTGAATGCAAGAATGAAAATTAACCATTGATTATTGTATATAACCAATTGTATAAACCTAATGTAACAATCCAACCATTCATGTAGAATTCAATTTTAAAATTATATATTACATATACAATCTTGAACAATGTTAATAAATCCATTATAATTATTATTATTATTCACACCTCAATATGACTTGTTTTTAACTGTAACATAACGTATTGAAAGCCATAAATAATGCTCAATGAATGGCTACAAAACATGCACTAATCAGAGTTGTGTTTCAGATTTAAATCTTGAAAACACAATATCAATTTTTTCATCGTTTTCCAACAAATTGTAATTGGAGCCCATGTAGATTTGTATTTCACAGACATGTACGTGTACTGATAACTACTTACTTATCAACAAATTGGTGTACCATCCATGGCACGAAACACAGAAAAGAAGCAGTGGTTCATACCGGATACAATAGTTTGCAATAGTTACCAAAATGTGTTCTTTAGGTCAACAAACTCTTATTATCAGGAATTTGTTTTTTGTTTGTGCTAAAAGAAGTTGTTACAATTAATTATGACAAGTCATATTCATGTATTAATAAATTAAAGGGAATGTGTATCATAACAACTTATATTACAACTATAAAAGAAACCACGACCTCAAAAGACACCAAGCAAGAAATAAATAAATAAATAGAAAAAGAAATGGCTACAAAGTCTTCAAATACTGATATTACCATGATAAGGACAGTCAAGTAAACACATATTTTATTGAAAGGGCGTCACTTGAATTACAAATGTTATTTATAAATATTGTTCCATAATTGTACTCATTGAATCCCTCCATCTAATTTAGAGGCCTCTGGAATGATGGAGAGGCAAGAAAAGATGGCGCACATCACGGAAACGTTTTCAGCAAGAGGAAAAAAAACCACTGTTGGAGGCCATAATTTACAACATTCAAGGGAGATCAATATCCAAAACCACATTGCGTGGTCGTTAACAATACTAAACAAGGGCAGCAAATCGCATAAACACTGTTTTAGATATGGACAGACAAGGACAATAAATTGGAGTGGACATCACTAATGGGTGATGACAAGAAAAAACTTTTGAAAAATCTGCCCTCAAAGTTTTCTAAATGTGTTCACTCAACACGACTAGAAGCAGTCACAAAACTTTGGTAAGGTAATAAATAATTATTGGTTGGTAGAGTTGTACATTTCCAGCTGTCATTTAAATGCATATACAACATTGCAAATTTTGTTGCAGGATTTGGCTGCACTTTATGATGTTATAACAGACCTATCACCAACTACATAAAACATTAATTCCTTTCACTCACAGGTACTACTAATAATAGTAATAATAATAATAATTTTAATTTATATGTAAAATGGCAACGATAGGTCTTCAAGTACAGTCATTGTATCATCTGATAAATATGCCAGTGTTGTCATTATAACATCATCTTTTATTTCTTTTTTTCCCCAATCTATTTATTGTATATTGTATATGTGTCGCAGGGCTCCTTTTGATATCAGAGGCTACTAGCCACTGACTGAACTACCCTGCTGTTTTATTTGAGTTTAAATAAAGGTGTCTATCTATCTATCTGCTCTGCTCATCTATTTCTGTTATACTATAGTAAGCAATTTTATAATATATGTATATTTGTTTAGGCAAATAAATGGTCCAATCTTCTACTCAACATGAAAAGTGAAGGCTACAACTGCACAAACCCCATTTCACTATATATACACGTCATGGTATACCATGTTCCAACATTACTTCAGCAATATGGAAGTGTCAAGATATTTACAGGACAGGGTAGGGAAACAAATTCATAGTTATATTTTCACAAGCAATACATTTATCTTATATTTTCTATATAAATTGAAGGTGTGGAGCAAAAAATGATGATATGAGGAAAGCATTCCATAGATCCTTCAACAAATGGGAGGCATGCAAGTCCCTCTTGCTTATTGAAAAGAGACAAGAGATGCTGTAATATGACAGAAGAGAAAAGAGGCCCTACCAGAAGCACCACTTAATGGTTAGTCTGTCCGACTTATGTTTTGTTGACTTAACTTATTTCATGAAGAACTTGTCCACTTCTTTAGCAAATCGTTCCCTATTTTAAGATTAAGATGTATGGTTTCACTTCAGCTTATTTTAATATTAACATTTTTTTCACATCGTTTTTTTCTTCTCACCTTGTAGTTATTAATCAAAGGTTCACCAAAGACAAGCAGTTGGTGATGGAAGGCCTGCTTCAAGAATATTTCACATCATCTGCAATGATGATAGGCGGACTTGCACTTTCTATCCACTACGAAAGTGTGATGAGAATGTACTATTGCACCCCTATTGCAATTGCTATCGGGGTTTCCCAGAGTGGGGAAACAACAGTTTTGGAATCAGTGTTATCACTGTTTGGATCTACAGTATTTGCAAATGGTAAGTCAGTTAACGCTAATGATAATGATGATGGTGGTGGTGATCATGATGATATAAACTGCATGAATGAAGACAATTGCAATTGCTATCGGGGTTTCCCAGAGTGGTGAAGCAACAGTTTTGGAATCAGTGTTATCACTGTTTGGATCTACAGTATTTGCAAATGGTAAGTCAGTTGACGCTAATGATAATGATGATGGTAGTGGTGATCATGATGATGATATAAACTGCATGAATGAAGACAATGAAAGAAAACCTTTAAAACATGGATGACATAGATTACCAAAAAAAGCAGGAATGACAGCCAAGGGTATGCCTTTGTGGAACTAAGATGTTGACAGTCTGCTAGCAGGGCTTTCGATTTGCCCTAATTTTCCCACTATAGGGTAACACGCTATAAAAGAGGCTTATATGTCCGAAAAAATTGCATTCAAAAATTGTGCTTAATAAACAGGAAGGAAAGGGTGTGCACAATTTATGATTTTGTGGAAAAAATGTACCCAAAGTAATTTGACATGCATAAATCCTGACAGGGAAGTCCGGCACATTTGTCTATATATATATATATTTTTCTACATTGACTGAACACCTGAAGGTCTTATGATGCTCTTACATACTGTTTCTGACCTTGGACGGCTTTGAACTTCGGATACTTTCCTGGTCCTGAACCAACACGCTACCTACGTAAGTTGAGCGACCTCCCAGTGTGATTAGACTAAACACGAACTTGTAATCTATGTCATGATCCTCTTAATCTATGATAATACTTGACCTCTTCATAAGCAATAGTTTCCTTATGAATTGGACTAAGTAGTCATCGATTGATCTATGACTTGTAGTCCAGATAACCAAATATTTAGTTTTATACCAGGGATAACGTCCCCAGAACCCTGTAGTTAACTTTATTGGTAATTGTCGATCTGTCACATTTAGTTATTACTATTATAAATACTGATGTACTAGTATAACTCGCCAGAAGTGTGTAGGAGCAGAAGAGTACGGAAGTAAAACAAACAAACAAACAAGAGTTAAATAAAGATCCAGTACCACGAATCTACGTAGAGTTCCCCCTTGATTACATTGGTGGCTGAACCTAGCTGTGGTGTTCTAGCTCTTGGATCAACAAGACATAAGGTATTGTGCCTTTTACACCGTAAATATTTGGTATGGTACAACATGAAGCCCACAATTAGCTACATTCGTATATGCTATGTCATTTATCAGTTTTCTATCGACAATCGTTGCATGATAGCATTGATTCATTCTGTTTATCCGTTCCAAATTGTATTTACTTTCTAATATTTCGATTTTGTAATTCAATTGTATTCTTGAATTTATTTTGGTGTTCACATTCTGTGCCTGATTTAAGTACTGGTTAATTTCTCACGTAATTCTATTTCATTTTACTCTTGAAAAGTTTCTGGCGTGCCTCGTCAAATGCGGCAAACGTTTTTTACGGACCGTGATTCCTCACATATTTGTAATTCTTGTCAATCGAATCAAACGATAATGGCTACACCCCCTAGTCCTGATTCGGTTAGTCCGGCTAATTTAGAAACTCTTACTAATCACTTCTCGGAATTACTTAATCATTCTATGGAAGGCATACAATCAGCTTTCCGTAGCGTTTCTGAAGAACACACACATGCTTTTTCTACATTAGAAGAGTATAGAAGTAGAGCAACAAACAAGAGCTAATAAACAAGATTGAGTACCACGATTATACGGAGAGTTCCCCCTTCATTACACGCATACCTCTTACAGGAGGGTCTGACTTATATATAGTAACAAAATCTTTCAGGCAACTGACTTTATATCAACTTATTTCTTGCGAAATTACAAAGAAAAACATTGTTTGTTGTAGTGTTTTATTAATTATTTTTTGTTGACTTAACGTATTTCATGAAAAACTTGTCCACTTCTTTAGCAAGTCGTTCCCTATTTTAAAATTAAGATGTATGGCTTCACTTTAGTTTATTTTAATATCAACATTTTATTCACATCGTTTTTTGTAGTTATTAATCATAGGTTCACCAAAGACAAGAAGTTGGCGATGGAAGGCCTGCTTCAAGAACATTTTACATCATCTGCAATGATGATAGGAGGACTTGTATTATCTATCCACTACGAAAGTGTCATGAGAATGTACTATTGTACCCCTGTTGCAATTGCTATCGGAGTTCCCCAGAGTGGGCAAATAGTGGATCTACAGTATTTGCAAATGGTAAGTCAGTTGACGCTAATGATAATGATGATGATGGTGGTGATCATGATGATGATATAAACTGCATGAATGAAGACATTGAAATAAAACCTTTAAAACGTGGACATATATTTTATTAAAAAAACAGGAATGACAGCCACGTGTATACGTGTGGAACTAAGATGTTGACCGTCTGCTAGTAGGGATTTCAATTGGCCCTAATTTTCCCACTGTAGGTTAACACCCTCATTGAAAAATTGGGCTTAAGAAGCAGGAAGAAGAAGCAGGAAGGAAAGGGTGTGCACAATTTATGATTTAAAATTTACCCGAAGTTATTTGACATGAATTAATCCTGACAGGGAAGTCTGGCACGTTTGTCTAGATTTTTTCTAAAATGGCTAAATCCTCAGCACGAGTTTTTTCCGTCTTTGACTCCTTTACATACTGCTCTAATGCATCTCACTATGTCCATCATTTTTTATGGCAGTGAGAAACCCCCTCGAAGAAAGCAAGGAAAAGAACGATCAGTCGGTCTGTTGCATATCACTGTATTTATTTTGTTCAGTTAATATCCGATTGATCCGCATTTATTTTTTGTTTGTTTTAATTGCTTTTTATTTTACTTTAACAGACTACATACACTGCTGCACTTGATGCTACCTGCAATGGGTTTTGATGTAGATGACATAAGAAAGTCGACAGATAAAAAAAAAATTGATCACTTCAGCCTTCAATTAGGTTAGCCGGTATGTATCACTGTTAATAGATGGTGCCTGGTTTTCTGAATGGAATGAGAAGCAAATGAAAATGGTGTCTTGTTTTTTTTTCCCGTTTCATGGACACTTTAAGAAAACTAATGTTCATTGTATGACTCCAAGGTTAAGTTCACTTCGTTAGTGAATGCTATTTGTTTTTAACTACTTAGATTGATGGGCCGCTAAACTGTCCAGATATTTCAGTTAACAACTTCCCGTAACTAGATTGTTTCCTTTTTAAGGCCCTCAGCTTGTTTCAACATTTAACTGGCCGTCTCTTTAAAAACCTCTCAGTCGTTTTCGCTTCTAAAATAAATCTCTCCCAAACTCTAGCTAATGAAAGACTATATCAAGGTTAAAACTAAAACGGGTTTGGTTTGCTTCAAAATATTTTTATTTTATTTTATTTTATTTTTTGAAATGATTCCGTCTGAGAGCTGGTCAAGAGGTCAAATTTGCATGAAATTATGCACTTCTTTACGGCGCTGTACAAACTTCGTCTCGCATTATGCAGCGAAACTTTTTATATCATGTTGTAGATAAATGTATCTAGTTTGTCTAGAGGTAAAGTGTTATTAATCGGTTCAGCCGTTTATGAGAAAATTAGTTGATAATTAACCCCACTAAGATCTAACTGAACGGCGGCTCAAAATTACCCAACTTTACTCGATTATTTTGCAAAAGTGGCACCTCGCTGGACTCTCTCATTGACACAATCGGATTGAACATCATTTCATTTACACAAATCTGTAAAAACCTGTGTTCGTTTTGGATATTTCAAAAGTTACGACAATTTCAGTTGGTGCATGTTAGACGATTTACGAATATTAATTAGGTGCAATATCTCGGATATCTTATCCATATGAAGTTGAAAACAGCTTACCTCCTTCCTAAATCGCTCATGTTTCCCATTTTACCCATGCTAGACTTCATTCCAGGTCAACATTTCCAAATACAGCGATTTAGGAAGGAGGTAAGCTATTTTCAACTTCATATGGATAAGATATTGCACCTAATTAATATTCGTAAATCGTCTAACATGCACCAACTGAAATTGTCGTAACTTTTGAAATATCCAAAACGTACACAGGTTTTTACAGATTTGTGTAAATGAAATGATGTTCAATCCGATTGTGTTAATGAGAGAGTCCAGCGAGGTGCCACTTTTGCAAAATAATCGAGTAAAGTTGGGTAATTTTGAGCCGCCGTTCAGTTAGATCTTAGTGGGGTTAATTATCAACTAATTTTCTCATAAACGGCTGAACCGATTGAATAACGCTTTACCTCTAGACAAACTAGATACATTTATCAACAACATGATATAAAAAGTTTCGCTGCATAATGCGAGACGAAGTTTGTACAGCGCCGTAAAAAAGTGCATAATTTCATGCAAATTTGACCTCTCACCAGCTCTCAGACGGAATCATTTCAAAAAATAAAATAAAATAAAATAAAAATATTTTGAAGCAAACCAAACCCGTTTTAGTTTTAACCTTGATATATTCTTTCATTAGCTAGAGTTTGGGAGATATTTATTTTAGAAGCGAAAACGACTGAGAGGTTTTTAAAGAGACAGCCAGTTAAGTTACTCTCCTTTCCCACAGGACATAGCTGATGAGGATTTTGTAATGGACGAACCCACGGAAAGCCTGTACTTGAACTTCTAAAAAATAACGTTGATAGTTACTCTTCCCGATGGTGAAACTTACAAATGTAATATCTACAGTACATGTATAAATTTATTGTTCAATTTGTCTTTTTTTAAAGTGCTCAAATTGCATTCACCCTCGGGATCAGCCAATTTTGATATACTTTGAAAAACACTCATACAAATGATTAATCCCAAAGTGAACTCGAAGCCATAACTAATAATACTAATAATTCCTTAAAACACATCACAGGACCTCAATGCTTTTCCAGATAATTATAAAACCATAAATTAATCCAGAAAATGAACAGGAAGAATCATGCCGCACTCTAGTTCGAAATTCAAGTTCTCTGTATGGCACTGTGCATCAGTTGATGAGAAAACTTTTATCGCGTGAAGAAATTGTATCTCACTGTGTGTCAGGAACCTAAGCCAAGATTTAATAGTAATCATATAAACTTGAAAGAAACGATTACATGTGAGATTCATCCAGAGGCAGCCAACAATTAAGCAGTGTTGGTGAAGCTAGACCAATCAATCTGAGTTTGGCACCAAATTGATATCAATTTCAGGGTTTTTTTCACATTCCATTGTCAAACAATTGGTCACCCATGGTCCTTGTGCCATGTGCCAATCAATCTATCGCTATTCCCTATAAATATGCATATGACAAGTCATCTATTGCACGAGTTTGAAAATATGACTGCTAAGGCCAGAGCATTCATTATTTTTTTCATATTGCTATTGTACTGCCATACGCCCAGACATATGTAATCCTTCAAATAATACAGTCGGAAAGTTTTGTTAAGAAAGGTAAAGGCAACTATTATCCACAAACCAGATTCTCTGACACTGCTATGTAATAATTATAAAACAATTTTGTTTGGTTTCCAGCTAGCAATTTTATATTACAGGCAAGCCAAAGCCAGCCTGGTCTGTACGGTTTTCCCGCAAGCAAGCCAAAGCCAGCCTGGTCTGTACGGCTTTCCTGGAGCTCAATCTAGCCAATCTGCTAGCAGCCTTCCAGCTAGCAATTTTATATCACAGGCAAGCAATAGCCAGCCTGGTCTGTACGGATTTCCTGGAGCTCAATCTAGCCAATCTGCTAGCAGCCTTCCAGCTAGCAATTTTATATCACAGACAAGCCAAAGCCAGCCTGGTCTGTACGGATTTCCTGGAGCTCAATCTAGCCAATCTGCTAGCAGCCTTCCAACTAGCAATTTTATATCACAGGCAAGCCAAAGCCAGCCTGGTCTGTACGTATTTCCTGGAGCTCAATCTAGCCAATCTGCTAGCAGCCTTCCAGCTAGCCTGCGAATACAGCCGCTTTTTGGCGGTCGCGCCACAGGGTCTCCCGCAAAGAAGCATCTGCGTTGTCAGAGCAGAATTCCTGTACTGTGACCTCTGAGGTCATGACAGCTCGTGTTGTAAATCTGATACAACACAGCCGCTCATGTCGTGAACACTACTTCCAAATGGCCTGTGTTTGTTGATTCGGTAATCAAAATTATTGTAGAACATGATTTTATTCATCTGTGCACATGATAAGTCTGATACAATCGCCCGCGGCTCGACATTGTAATATTTTGTTCTGGTCGTTCTGGTTTCGGTGAGTTTAATTTATGCAAATAACAGAAATAATGCGATTACCAGCAAGCTGACCAATCAGCTTCTTTGAACAGAATCGGGTCAAAAATGATGTCACAGTACAGGAATGTTGGCCTCACAACGCAGACGCTTCTTTCGGGAGACCCCTGTGGCGAGCGAAAAAAAGCAGCTGTATTCGCAGGCTACCTTCCAGCTAGCAATTTTATATCACAGGCAAGCCAAAGCCAGCCTGGTCTGTACGGAATTCCTGGAGCTCAATCTAGCCAATCTGCTAGCAGCCTTCCAGCTAGCAATTTTATATCACAGGCAAGCCAAAGCCAGCCTGGTCTGTACGGATTTCCTGGAGCTCAATCTAGCCAATCTGCTAGCAGCCTTCCAGCTAGCAATTTTATATCACAGGCAAGCCAAAGCCAGCCTGGTCTGTACGGATTTCCTGGAGCTCAATCTAGCCAATATGCTAGCAGTCTTCCAGCTAGCAATTTTATATCACAAGCAAGCCAAAGCCAGCCTGGTTTGTACGGCTTATACTTACAACACGATAGCATAGCAGCTGCATCTCCATATATGGAGATAGTAGCCACAAAAATGATTATATATATATTACACAACTTTCTCTCCATTCTTGAATATCAGCTCACATGCTTGTTTTCAGATGACCGAGTTACCAAATATGAGCTTACAAGAAGCCAAGAAAACTACTACTGAGATGTTGTTGTCAGATCTTTCAAAGTTAAAAAGAGAAGATGGAATAGTTAACTATTGTTTGCCGAAGGTTATGGCAATACTTTTTCCCTGTCGATACAGTGAAGAGTTGGAAAAGCAAAAGTGCAGAATAATATTGAAGAACATAATTATTTTAGACGTGAAATTCCGTTTGTGTGAGATTGATTAAATACTGTAGTACCAGAGTACAACTTTACTCTGGGTTTATAATTAAAAGGAAATAAATATGAAACTTGAACTTGGTCTATTTACCATCTGGTCGACTGTAGACCTGATCTCCAATAAATTACTCAAAATTCAAAGCTTCATAAATTCGGTAGCCCTGCACGTCGGATTGGAATGCGATAAGGATCTGATAACTCATGTAAACATTGCAAAAGAATGGCATACATCACGAAAGGTCCAGAACATTCATTATTCGGCAGGAAAACGCAATTATTTGCATTATTTTCTCACAGAAATACGTAAATGTTTCAAAATTGCGAACGTTGAGACCATGTATGTTATGCACACAACATAGCATCTTGTTATAAATGTTCCGCAAGCTCTTGCTTTACGATGCCAACTAACTAGTGCTACATCAGCAATCATAAGCGTTAGTAACTTTGATAATTTCTTAAGATGCAGCCTTTTGATGCTATACAAGCAGATAGATACATTACAGGCTTCCGATCATCTGGTTGATACTTATATATCTACATATATTGCAGTGAAAGAGAAATTACAAGAGGACTTTGGAATATCTGTACATTTTTCAAGAATCCATAGCAATTATTACAGTGCCTGGAAATATGTGACAAAATCCGATAGTGGTGTACTTGAAAGTGAGGGATACCCTGACCTATGGAACTCAAATCCACCTCGAACACATGCAGCATGTGTGTGTAATTGTGGTAACGAGTCTGATGAAACAACTGATGAGTTAGAGGATCCTGAAGAGTTTCCAAAAAGACAGAGAAAAAAAGAAGAAGAACATTGTATGAGCTCTCTAAAACCATAGGTGATAAAATATTAAGACTAGGACAGAGCTCCTAGCACTAGCCCAACTTCAGAAAGAAGGAAAATCAGACACAGCCGAATTTATTGAGAACAGAGATACGAAAGTACTAGCCCAACTTCAGAAAGAGGAAGGAAATCAGACATAGCCGAATGTATTGTGAACAGAGGTGCGAAAGTTGTTGCAGACGTAATGAAGACTGCATGGGAGTTGAAGAATGCACCAGCGTCCTTAGGGAGGAAAAGTAAAACACGACTCACGTTATTGGAAGAGTGTCTTCAAAATCAATGTGTACCGGGATGCAGTGGTCTTTGGTTGACCAAACAGGCATTAGACATTGACATAAACTTTATCTATAAATTTATTATGTAAATACATTTGGGTTGCCTGTGAGCCCACTTTCCAATTGGTCAGTGTATATATGTTAGGCTCGTTTTGTGACCGCCATTTTGTCTTGTCGCGTTTTAAGTTGAATAAAGCCTATTCATGGTTCAAACTTATTCATGGTTCTGACAGACAGAAATGGTATTTCTTCTCAATCATTCAGCAATGCTATTAAATTACTACTTGACAAAGGAAGAGGTAAATACAGAAACACATTAATCGTTGGTCCAGCTAACTGTGGGAAAATGTTTATTCTCAACCCACTGTGGTATATATACAATACTTTTAGAAATCCAGCAACAAGTACGTTTGCCTGGGTTGGTGCTGAGACCGCGGAAATCATACTGCATAATAATTTTCGGTGGAGTCCCCAAGTTATCACATGGCATGATTTCTTATTGATGTTGGAAGGAGAATTAGTATATCTATGTATGTATGTATGTATTTTATCTACCTGCGCCAAAGACACACTACACTCAAGACCTTGCATTTAACAAAGATACACCTATATTCTGCACCAGCAAATACCTGTTTATATTTGTTAAAAATGGAGTTGTTGAGGAAATTGAAACAGATGTCTTGTAGATGGAAGATATTCTCTTTAAATTATAGAATACCTCCGGAAAAACCGAGAGAAATTGCCTCATGGAAAGCAGATACTTAATACTTCAGCATGTTCGTAAGGGTAGTATTCCAAGATTTGGAAGTTGTTATATCTGGAATTGTGTTCTTCCCATTGTGTTCTTCCCATTTGACCTCACAAGACCTCACGATAAGAAATGTAAAGGCGGTTTAATGTTTTAAAAAGTGAAATGCTAATGTACACATTTTAGTGAACAAAAGAAAAGAAAAACAACACAATCAGGTTACACCAATAGACTTCTTTAGCTTCGTATATAAATTGCCCATTTCAAACCATGTGATGTAAACATGATATTCTCTGGAGAATTGTTCCTTTATATTTCTGAAATTAATTCTCCAGAGAACACCATGTTTACATCACATGGTTTGAAATGGCCAATTTACATACGAAGCTAAAGAGGTCTATTAAACCAAACCTATTGCAGTATTTTAAAATAACTTTCAATGAAAAAAACCCTTATGTCAGGGATGTAACAAATAATAACAATTTCAATGGAATGAAATAAACTTGCAGAAGTGCGTGGCGGCGGCAGCGGCAATGAAAATCGCTGAATCTTTGGTGGTGGTGTTCGTGGAATATCTCTTTTATCTTCATCGTCCATCAAATTTGTATCTCTGATATTTCTGCCCTACACGTTTACGAATGTAGTAAACTATAGTAAGAAGAACTAATGACGCAATCTATCCACAATTAGATAGCGATCATTGACATTTAAAACAATAGCCAGCCAGCTTTACATTCATTCTCTAATGACGAGCCTGTGGGTGAGAAAATGGTCAGATCGTGAGGTCAAATGGAGAGAAGTATCTATGTTTCTCTGAGGTAAGATTCAAGCTATTCGCCAAAGTGCCAATGGGAATGATAAAGATCTGTATTACAACATTGGATAACGTAATAAAGCATAAATGCAGTAGTAGGGAAAAGAGAGTTCACGCGCATTTTGAATACTAATACTCAATGATCAATCATATTTTGAATAAAAGTATATGATGTCCTAATTTAAACAATAAAGGATTTCAATTTAGTATAATCTATATCAAAATTCAAAAAAGGGAAAAATAAAAAATAGGGTGCGTTTTTTTATTTCAGAAATATGGTGATCCATAGTAAATATAATGTGATGTAAATATTGTGTGCATAATAGTATTGAGTAATAGTAAGATCAACATATAGAGTCTGTTATGATCAAATATATAAGTCTCTATAGGGTGATAATCAGCACAAGTACACATCTATTTGTATTAAACAATTAATTCAATACAGATGATAACTTTAGTAGTTCAATAATAATAATCATAGGATATACCAGGTTAAAAGAATGTAGACAGTATCATAGGATGGATTGATATATTGATGATGTGTTATAGCTTGTTAACAATGATATTATCCATCTCTAGAGCTTGTCAATCATTACCTTATTCATCTCTTGATATTATCAAATTAATCATTGATTTTATTAAATAGGGTGCGTTTGAAATATAAAAATATTATAGTATAGAATAGTATACTAATGATTGAAAATCCTATAAATCACAATGATATATTTATGTTAATTGATGTATTAGAAAAAAACATTGAAAAAATAAATAAGATGGTTAACAATGATATTTCAAAAATTCAATCCTTGGATGATCAAATGAATAAATTATATGATGGTATTAATTTTATTTCCAATCAAGGATATACCTTTAATTATGCAAAAAAGCAACGAGATTATAAAACAGCGAGATCTCATCTTAGGGGTTTGAAGAATAAAATGAATAATATTATTAGGCGTATTAATTCTCCTAGATTAAAAATAACTAAATTTAATCCCAAGAAGGGTCGTGATGAGATAATCCCATTTATAGATGTACAAGATGGATATCAAGAAGACCGTATATGGTATAAAAAGGCTAAAAATTTTAATGTTATACATAGGGTTAAGTCTGCTCTTAAAGGGTTTATACGGAATTATCGAGTAATAGCTCCAGATAAGATTGATCCTAAGATTTTTCTTGAAAGAAAAATGATGGGGTTTGTTAATTTAATAAAATCATCTAAAAAGCCGTTGAAGGTTAAGATCCTTCTTTTGATTGAATACTATAAGCCAGGTGATGAAAAAATATATACACAGAGTCACTTTCATAGTAAAACACAACCAATTTTTGATACAACAAATGTAAAAGATATATATACTCAATTCTCGGAAGAAATATTAGAAAAGGTAGATAATTTTATTCAACTAGGTTCGGGTTGGATTTTTAATAAAACCGTTGAATTGGATATTTTTACTGATAAATATAATCCTATACATGCTGGGTCATACATTAAATTAAGTGATGATTTAATTAAGAAAAAGGCTATTGTTAACTTACAGAATACTGACAATCAATGCTTTAAATGGGCCCTGTCACGACCTGTGTATCCAGAAAGGCGAGACAATGAACGAATTACTAAAGCTCTTAGGCTGAATAGTGAGAAGCTGTGTTGGGATGGGCTTACATTCCCTGTTTCGGTTAATGATATTGGTATTTTTGAAACTAATAATCCGGGATATGGTGTTAATGTATTCGGTCATAGTAGTTCTAAGGGTAGTTATTGTATTAGAGAGCACAACGTTGGTAACCCCAAACAAGTAATAGATTTGCTATATATAACAAATAAAGATGGTGATGGCCATTATTGTTGGATCCGACATATATCCCGATTACTTTCTAGCCAAATAAGTAAGCATCAGGGTCGGAGATATTTCTGTAAGAGATGCATACTTTCATTCCAATCACAAGAGTCATTAGACATTCATATAGATATTTGTAAAACACATGACGCTGTTAAATTAGTTTTACCAAAAAAAGGTTCTATTTTGAAATTTAAGAATTTTAATCATAGTATGAAAGTCCCCTTTGTTATTTACAGTGACTTTGAATGCTATCTAAGACCTATTGATACCTGTCAACCAAATGATAATCAATCGTTTACAAACCAATACCAACAACATACCCCATCAGGTTACTGCTACTTGGTGAAATGTTATGATGATGACCTTTTCAAACCAAAAATTGTTAGATACACAGCTGAAAATGAAGACATCGATGTTGGCGAGCATTTCGTGAATTCGATAGAAAAGACAGTTAGAGATTTATATTCAAAATTTTTTAGATTCAATAAAAAGGGTAAAATGACAAAAATTGATAATGAAAACTATAAGAATGCAACCAAATGCCATATTTGTGAAAAAGACCTTAGAGAAGATAAGGTGGTAGATCACGATCATTTAAATGGAAAGTATCGTGGGGCTAGTCATAATGAATGTAATCTACAATATCAAATACCAAAACACATCCCAGTATTATTTCATAATCTTAGTGGTTATGACAGCCATCTATTCATCAAAAATTTAGGTGTTAGCAGTGGTAAAATTAGTGTGATTCCTAATAACGAAGAACAATACATTTCTTTCAGTAAAACGATAGTAGTAGATACATTCACTAACAAGTTGGGGAAAAAATGTAGTGTGAAGCGAGAGATCCGATTTATTGATAGCTTTAAGTTTATGGCTAGTAGTTTAGATTTATTAGTTGGAAATCTTAATGAAGGACAATTTAAAAATATTAGTAAATTCTATGACGGAGATAAGCTTAAACTCATTAAACGAAAAGGTGTTTTTCCTTATGAGTATTTTAAAAATCTGTCTGTATTAGAAGAAAAAACCTTACCACCGATAGAAGCATTCAATTCTAAACTTAATAATACTAATATTAGTTCCAATGAATACCAACACGCTCAAAAAGTATGGGAAGTATTTAATATACAATCCATGCGAGAATATCATGATCTCTATTTGGAGTTAGATGTTCTTTTGCTGTCGGATGTGTTTGAATCATTTAGATCCATATGCTTGGAGAACTATAAATTGGACCCTTGCTGGTATTTTACCAGTCCCGGCCTTAGTTGGGATGCAATGCTTAGAATTACAAAAATTAATCTCGAACTGATTAGTGATCCAGACATGCTTCTTTTGATAGAAAAAGGAATACGTGGTGGAATTTCGATGATAAGCAAAAGATATGCAGAGGCGAATAATCCGTTAATGAAGAATTATGATAAAACAAAACAGACGGTGTGGATAAAGTATCTTGATGCTAATGCATTGTATGCTGATGCGATGAGCCAACCACTTCCAACCCATGGTTTCAGATGGATGAATAAGGTTGAAAAGGAGAATTGGATGAAGCATCAAAGCATTCTAGAAGTTGATTTAGAATACAATCCTAGTTTGCATTCATTGCATTCAGACTATCCACTAGCTCCAGAAAGAGTTATGGTGGACAAAGTTGAGAAGCTTATACCAAGTTTAAATAATCGTGAAAAATATGTTGTCCATCATCAAACATTAAAATTGTATCTATCATTAGGTATGAAATTATTAAAAGTTCATAGAGGTATTATATTTCATGAAGAACCATTTTTGAAGACATATATCGATATCAATACAAAATTACGTACAGCAGCTAAAAACAATTTTGAAAGAGACTTTTTTAAATTATAATCGAATGCCTGCTTTGGGAAGACTATGGAGAATGTACGCCATCACCAAGACATCAGATTAGTAACAAATGAAGCACAGGCTAGCAAATTAATTAACCTACCAAACTATAAGAAGCGGACAATATTTTCGGAAAACTTAATTGCAATTCATTTAACAAAAACAGAAATCGTTTTCAATAAACCAGTTTACCTTGGCATGTCTATTCTTGATCTCAGTAAAAACACGATGTACAATTTCCATTATAATTATATTAAAAATAAATATGGAAGTGCCGCCCACCTTCTTTTCACCGACACGGATAGTCTCATGTATGAAATCAAGAGTAAAGACTATTACAAAGACATTGAAGATGATATTAATGATAAATTTGACACTAGCAACTATCCAGAAAACCATCCAGGAATCAAAAAACGGATTAACAAGAAAGTGCCAGGAATGTTTAAAGACGAATCACCTAATTCGGAAATAGTCTCTTTTGTTGGCCTGCGAGCTAAATTATATGCATATAAAACAGACAATGATGAAAATCATAAACGCTGTAAGGGTATTAAAAAGTTGGTAGTCCGAAATGAAATATCGTTTCAAAATTACAAGGATTGTCTTGATACAGGAATACCACAAATGTGTAAGATGAACGTAATTCGATCTCATAAACATGAATTATTTACAGAGACGATTAATAAAACCGCTTTGAGTTCTAATGATGATAAGAGAATCATACTACCTAATGGTATAGACACATTAGCTATTGGTTATAAGGGTTCTGATCATACACTATCAGGTGGTAGCTGAGTATCTTCAGGAACAGCTTGTAATTCCTCTCTAACAAAATTACGTTTTGGGGCCCCGTCAGAGAGGTAATATAAGACGGGTTGGTCTGGTGATACAACAGTCCTTGATATATCATACATATCCATTGACCATATAGGGTCAGTAGCACGTCTTCTTTCACCACCTTCCTGTTCACCAGGAGCATAGAGATATCTAACTTTAACACCTGCTGGTAGTCGATCTTCTTTTAATCCAACAGGTCGTTTATAATTCACATGGTTTTCATCAACCTCTTCTAATTTTATAGCATCAATCGGTGCCTTACCAGTAATTCGTTTCACACCACTGTTTATACTTTGTATGACAGCAGGCATTCTATTAACCCATTCACGGGATCTTTCATTATTTTCCATTATCATTTCTTTAGCATACTGGTGGCTAAATAGTTTCTCAGCAGCAATGGTTCGATTAGCACGTTCAACTATTGATTGTGCTCTATGATTTCCAGCTTCTGATCTTTGTATTTTTATTCCATGTTTTTTCATAATCGATGTAACTTCACCCATAAATTCAGTGCCTGGGTCTACCATCATTGTTTCAGGCCATTGTAATTTTCTAGAATATATTTTATTAAAAGCTTTAGTTACTTCTGTTGAATACTTAGACGTCAAGGGTTCAGCATCAACGTATCTACTAGCTATATCAACTACTACAAGAGCATATTTGTATGTTTTTCTTTTAACAATATCATGTGGTAAAAATAATAGATCCGCTTGATGTATTTCATTTGGTTTTTCAACATTCCAATGGTATCTTGGGATATAGTTTGGAGGTGGTAAATAGATCTGCCATAATGCTTGTTTCTCCAACCAATTCTTTACAATATTTTTATCAATATCTGCTGCATCTGCTAATTTATTTATAGCATCATATCCTTTCCAATAGCCATAAGCGGAATAGTAAGTCTTTGATAGTTTCTTATCCATATTATATATAAATATATAATCTTTTATAAGGGTATATAAATGACACAAACAATTCCAGAAAAATTAGATATAAATAGGGTTTATAAACAGCCTTATGGTTTGAAGGCTGAAAAAACACTCCATCGTGTGACGTTCAACCCAAGTACGGCTAATCCCGGAGAGACATTGTATATTCACATACCAAAGTTGTCTGATAACGTTGTATACGTCCCAGGGTCTATAGCATTGATTTTCAAACTAAATTTAGCTGCAGGCCATGCAAATAATACAGTTGTTAATAATTTGGGGAGAGCTCTAAAGTCGCATATTCGAGTTTTGTATGGAGGGGAGACTCTACAAGATACTCATCGTATTGGATTGTATGAAACGTATAAAGATCTCTATTTATCGAAAAGAGAACGGGAGAATATGTTGAGGGAAGGTATTTCATCAGTTAATATGCGAAAGCTTAGAACAAGTGCAGGTGATAAGGTGTCTACAGATACAAAGGAGGTAGCTCTGGCAGCTGTTTATGGAGATAAATATAGAATGTCAATCAATCACCCTATTTTAGATGGTCATGGCGTGTTTTATGCAAAAGGACTCTCTCATAATCTGTCATTTGAGATTACACTTCCCCAAAGCGGAGAAGTTGCAATAACATCTGATATAACTAAAGCATATAATTACAGTCTTTCAAATATCGAGCTTGAATATGAGTGTATTGCTAGTGATTATCTTGCACGTGAAGCTCTATCAGCATACCAGGTTGGCAAAGGGTTCTATTATGAAAACATTCTTCTCCATAAGACATTCACAATTAATAAAGCCAATGACAGTGTGATTAATGAACATGTTAATATTCCAAGGCGATCGATGAGTGGTATTTTAATGTTGTTTACTGATGTGTATGCCGTAGGTGCTAGAGATAGTGAAAAGTTTGTATCTCCTAGTATCACACAAGTCAATATCAACGTTGACGGAATGCCAAATAAATTATTCAGTAAAGGTATGTTACCCACTGATTTTTGGAATTCGATTAGATCAAGATTTGGTGATACTGATAATATCACACCTAAAGATTTTTATTCAGATAAATTTGGATTATGGATTGATTTGAGAACTTACCCAGATAATGATATTCATGGTAATGGGTTGGTTTTGAATAGCACAAAAGACGGTGTTAAACTGGAGATGAAGAGGAAAACTGGTGGATCAGGAACCATCAATTGTTATATGTTTGTCATTGCCGATGCTTTGATGGAAATTCAAGATAGCAATTTGAAATCGATTCTATATTAAAGTATTATTTACTAATATATATATGGAAGAATTGAAATGTAAGACACCATTTCACTGTATTATAACAGGACCAACAAATTGTGGCAAAACAAAATATTTAGTTGAGACTCTAAGAGGGGCGTATAGAAATGTTTTCGAATACGTTGTTCTTATTTGCCCGACCTATTCGAAAAATAAAACTTACCAAGGGTTTGCTCAGAATGATCCTAGATTCATAATTCTGTCCCCAGATTCAGAAGATGAAGATGAGATTAATGATTTACTTTCGGCTTGCCAAACGGTGTTCTCAGGTTATAATACCCTCATAATACTCGATGATTGTGCTTTTTCCAAAGATCTCAAACAGAGAAGTAACAAGTTTATAAAACTGGCTTTCTCGGGTAGGCATGAAGGTATATCAGTATGGGTTTTAACACAACAGCTTACAGCTATAAGTAAACCATTTCGTGAAAACGTAGCATGTATAATTAGCTTCTTTACACCAAATAAGTTATCTAATCAATTATTATTTGATGAATATGGTGGAGATCTAGATCTTGAAACAAGGAAGGAATTTATGAAACTATTGAAATCTGAAAAATATTCCAGAATTTGCCTTTGTTTAAGATATCCATTTAACAACTATATCGAAGTCCCAAATAATACTATTTAAAAATATGTATGTATAGTATAATATATGACTTCAATCATTGATCAATATTTGAATGATGAGAAACTAGATACTATTCCAGAAGAAGGACCTGTAGTAGAGGAAAAGAAACTGACTAGAAAGAAGAAACCAATTGTTAAGATTGATAATAATGCAGAGATTGAGGAGAAACGTGAACAATTATCTATTTTAGCAGTTCTAGGTACTATTGACCAATATACTGGAATTAAAATGTCTATCGGGGATGTGAAAAAACTAGCTCCAAAGGATGTTGAAAAATATTATAATAGGTATCAAATTATTCTAGGGAACAATGTCTCAAGTTCTCTTGTCAATTCAGGTATAGATGCAGCTGTTAGTCTCCTTTCTTATGGGATCCCAATTGATAATCCCACAGAGCTTTCTAATGATTTGAAGAACAATGAGATGTTAAGACAGGAGTTAAATAATATTGCTGGATACGTTGTTTTAAGAGGAGGACGATTTGTGGCTTTAGCAAGCTGTCTAATCCAAGTGGCAAAGCATGTTAAGATTAGTAATAGTGGTGATGATTGGTTAGCTCCACCCATCATACATAGTAATTTAGAGGAAGATATTCTTGTAGATATTAAACAAGTTGTTGATGAGCACTCTTGAGCACTGTTGAGCATACTCTTGGAACCTGTTGAGCATCTGTTGGAATCTCTTGAGCATACTGTTGAGCATCTGTTGGAATCTCTTGAGCAGCTGTTGAGCATACTGTTGGAACCTCTTGAGCAGTTGCTGAGCATACTGTTGAGTTGATATTTTATAAATATATATAAAAAAATAAAATATGTTTATAGACTATATGACTGAAGATAATAAAACAGAGATTATTACCAAAGAGCCTGAACAAAAGATAGTCCATATTAAGGATCCAAAAAGGGTAGAAGCCGGTAAAAAGCTTGCTCTTTATCATCAAAAAGCTAAGAAAGCTCTTGAAATGGAAAAGAGCCGTGATGTTACTGATGATTATATTGAAGATAGCCGTGATGTTACTGATGATGATATTGAAGAAGGTTCTAGTTCAAAATGGATGCCTAGTATGACAATAGTGCTGACGGTCGTTGGTATCAGTTTGACTGCTTTAGATATTTATCTGAGGTGGAAAAAAAGTGATCAATCAAATATAAAACCTATAACACAACCAAAAAAAGATCACAATGATGTAAAAGATGATAAACCAGGTAGAACATCAATGATCCCAACACCTAGAATTGGGATGGAATGATAACTATATAAAAATATAATAACTTTCATATTATATATAGAAGATGGAAAACAAATTAATTAAGACAACGATGGATGCCGCCATTGTCGTGGGAATCGCTAGTGGTATCGGCTACCTTTGTAAGAAAGTCGTGAAGGAAGATTTTTTAGGTAACCCTAGCAGCTCCATTACCAACTATGGAAAATGGGTGCTCGTCCTTGCCGGGTCTATGTATGTAAAACAATATCTAGAGGATCAGAAGATTATACCAAAATCGATATAAAAGATAATAGCATTGTATAATATATAGATGGCTAGTGCTGTTGTAATGATGGTAGCAGGAGCTGTGTTAAATGCAACAGCCTTCACCGGTTCGATGTATTTAGCTAAAACCCTCAGCTCAGATCCTAAACATACTGATGGGGAGAAGCTTCGACACGATAAAGCACTTGAAAAATACCAACAAGATATGGGAGAATTTGAGAAGAGTCGACAACTATATCAAGACTGGTTGACTACTCAGTATGAAAGAAAGAATATAGCTGATAATAATCTAAGGAATACGGATCATAATTTTAAATTATATAGGGATGTACACCCCGAATCAAATTTTAATAGACAAGAACCACAATTCTCAGATTATTATAAACCTACCAAAAAACAAAAACAATATGAAATGATTTATGTGGGTGGTGGTATGTTAGGAGCAGGGTATTTAGCATCGAAATTTATATAAAAACTAACTATTAATATATAGTATATGGAAGGTGAAATATTTCCTGATACAGATTTTCATCCTCTTGAAGGAGGGTCTGAAGATGTAAACATCCCTATCACAGATGATGAACTAGCGGAATTATTACCACAACAAAAAGAACCTAGACACACTTGGTGGGAACGGACTAAAGAATGGTTTCGTAGGAGAGGGATATCAAGAGAACGAGGATATAAATTATTTAAGACCTCTGATGAAAGCAATGAAGATTGGGTAATAAGGGCAAGAGAAGACATAGAAATGGTAGACCTTGCTAAACATAGTGAAGAAAGAGTTGAAGAAGCTTGGGATAGAATCAAAACCAAGTATCCTAATGTAAATCCTAAAAACTCTCCATTCGTCACTACAATTGATGAATATGATAGAGTGATAGTAAGAATTAATAGACTGGGCAGCAAACATCATGTTCTGTTTAATGCTGAGGGTGAATTAAATGGTAAGTTACCTAAAACAATTGTAAACTATCTTGGTGATCCTGCTGAAAAAGTTGTTGAGAATAATGAAAGAACTATATTTTCACATCGAGAAAAATTACAAACATTAAAAGAAGAATTGGATAATATATCTCAAGCTGGCTCTAATGATGTTAGAGAAAGATTGAATATATCACTCCATGAACAGATTGAGGAAACTAGAAATGAGATTGAACAATTAGAAGAACAAAATGAAGTAATAGAAGGGCGAATGTCTCTGAGAGATCGTATAAAAGCTGTTTTTAAAAAGTATGGTTTTACTGTTTTTTCTGTTGTATCTGCAGTTAGTATTATTATTAGTGTTATTATTTCTAGTCTAAAAAGCGGATTATCCGGTGTTGCAAAAGGTTTAGGAAATGGTTTGAAAGCTATTGGTAAGAAGCTAGCCCAGATACTACCCGGCATGCTAGGTAGTATAGCTTCTTTTATTTTCAGAACCGCGGGTGAGGTTATTAGTTTCTTAGCTAAAAACGCTTGGTTATTGATAGTTGCTGTTGTTTTGTATTTTGTTGAAAGATATAAAAATAAAAGATGATTATATAGTATAAATGGTAATATTGTATATTGAAAAAACAAAAGCAGATGAAACTATTTGGTTTAAAAATCCTATTAAAAAGAGTACACGTATATCACTTGTAAGTTGTAGTTTTCATAATCATTTGTATAATCTTCCGAGTGAAGGAACTATTTCAGATGGAGAGGGGAATGTTGTGATACGGCTTCCAAAAGGAAACTACACTAATTTTAGTTTTAAAAATGCTGTTGATAAAGCGGTTTCACTTGGCGATAAAAAAGTTTTAATCACAATTGTAGATAAAAAATATAATATCACCTCGACAGTAGAGGTTGAATTAAATGTGAGTTTATCAAAATTATTAAACATTACAGCAGGTCTTGTAGTAAATACCGTATATAATATCAATATTATACAACCTACTCAAGATGCCTGCATTAATTGTGATATTATTGATTCTACACAGGTTTTATTAAATAATAAATATTCACAAATATTAGCATGTGTTGAATTAAACAAGGTTGGAGAAAAACTAACCTATCATCCTAATAATACCCTGTACACACCTATTAAAAATGATGATTATATTAATAGTATTAGGGTTTGGGTTACAGATTCTAGTGGTAAGAGCATTGATGCTGGAATATATCCAATGATGATGGTGATTTCAATCATATAAAATAATAATATGTAGTATTATATATATGGTTGATTATGATATGATTTATCCGGAAGTACCAGAAGTACAACAAACTGGTGAAAACTTCAGATTACACAAAATAAATATGGTTATATCTCAATTAGTAACGGAGATAAAACATTACGAAAATGTTAGGAAAAAATATAGTAGGATACGTGGTATACTTCATAAAACTGCAGTTGCAACAGGAGTCTTATCTGTCATTTTAACCGGTTCTGGTGTAACTACTAGTTTAACAGGACCTGGGATCATTATCGGTGTTCCTTTATCGGCTGTTGGCGGGTTGTTAGGTTTAATATCAGCTAGTTGTACAATTTTCACGAAAAAACTTACTAAAAAGGTAACAAAACATGAAAATACTATTCAGCTTGCAAAATCAAAAGAAGATAGTATATGTGATCTTGTATCAAAAGCCTTGAGCGATAACAAGATTGATGAGAAAGAATTTGAACACATTATGACTGAACTCAAAAAATATGAAAAACTAAAGAGTAGTATTAGGGTGAAACGGAATAAGGCTTTTTTAAAAAACGATGTTCCAGATGTTCAAAAGATGAGGGAGGAACTGAGAAAGGAGATTGTAGACCAGCTCGTAAATCCAAAGAAATAACTTTATCCTTTGATACAACACCTTACGGAGGGTATATATATAAGTTGCGATATGATAAGAATTAAATATTATCTAATATATAAGTTATGATATGATAAGAATTAAATATTATCTAATATATATTATATGGTAACAGAAGAAGATACATTATTTTTGAAGTATTACCCTCACCACATTGATAATAAATTCCATGCATACCGTGGAGGTATTAATTTTGAGTGGGGTGGTGTTGCATATGATGTTTTCAAGAAGGATATTGGTGGTTCTGTACACCATTATGACGATAGAATCGTGGAACATGCATTAACTCAAGCGTTGGGTAAACGCATACCAATTGTTAATCCTACGTTATTATCCAACTTTCCAAAAGCTTTAATGATTACTAATAACACATTCCCCAAAGAGTTAACTTTAACAAAAATACTATACCCGATTATATGTACCCCATTTGATAAATCACCTCCAAAGTATGATCCATTATCACTAGAAATTTATGTTACACCTAGTGAATTTTTCACTGTAAAACCACGGAATGTATTCACAGATATAGTATTAAAACATGTTACATCGAAAGAATCATACAACTGGTTATCAAAACCTGATATGAGCTATTATACGCAACAGTTATCATTTGCTCTCTGGATAGCTAGTTCCGGGTGCGGATTAAGTTTTGAAATGCTGCATAAATACCCACCTATGATTAACAGTTTACTAAGATTTCACATTCTATTTACAACTCGAAGAGTATTATCACAGATGGGTGTTCAACTACCTGACGATCAATCTTTTACTAATATTGATAATAAGTATGATAAAAATGGGTTTTACATGGTATGTCGTGAGTTTGATGTACCCCTGAATAGCGACTACCGCTTTACTGGTGATGATAATAATGGTTTAGGCCGTATCTATAAGAAAATTTTTGGTGAGATCAATGATGTTACAGAGGCATACGATGAAAAGATGGATGGATTATATACAAACAAATGGCCTGGTGGGAAGTTCAAATTTGTTGATGAGGATGGTCAATATGGTGGTAATAAGATAGATCACATATCCCCACTACAAGAGTATCCATATAGATACTTTTTATTAAATGAATCCCAAGGTCTAACCCTGGCTGGTTTGTCCCGGTTGAATCAATCGATTGAAGCATACGTTTATTGCATTCTTGGATCTCAGGTAAATACAAGAAGTAGTATTATTGGGGATTCGGGATCGAATCTAGAAACACAAAATGTTTTTTTGCAATTATTTGAAAGTAGTGTTATCGAGAGGGATATCCCCAAGAGTATACAACGATATCAATTGGCTATACAAGAGGCTAAAGTTCGACTTAATGTAGCTATTGCTCCAGGATGTTGGTTAATGCCCTCTAATTTAGTTATTAATACTCAATCAGTTGTGGGGTATAATAACAAGCTTCAAAGAGCTTCTGCAAATATGAAGTTTGGTGTGAATGATATAAATGATGAAACCAAATCTATTAGTATAAAACATAACTTGGGTACCTCTAAGGTAAAACTACCACATCAAGATATAAAAAAGCTTAACACGGTTGATAAACCTGATAAGATAGATAACTTCCATAAACCAACACCATCTTCAAAAAAACATGAAAATAATTTAATAGTTCTAACTATTGGTACCGCAGGGTTAGCTTGGTATATGTTTCGGTAGACTTGTGATTTCCAACAATTACATTTTTAATTATTAATTATTAAAATAAAACATCAATCAATTATAACTATTTTAATTCACGTAATTTACTTATATTCTCTAACAAGTTTGGTAAATACCCAGGTTTTAACCCATACTCATAAGGATTAAACCCTTTTACATGATTCCATACAGCCTTATTAATTTTTCTTCTTATAGTAGTATTGGTTAAAGCTTCTTGGACTGTTGTATTAAAATAATATTCCAACTTAATTTTATCATTTTTAAATATTAATAGATTTTTTCTAATACTAATTAATTTAAGATTAACATTTAAAGCTGATTTTGTTAAAGTTTCTAGGAACACCTTAATATTCTTACTTTTCTCATAACCTGAAGTACCCTCGTTATAATGTGTTAATTTTGGTAATCCATCAATAAAAATAAAATGATTAAACTTACTAAATAATGGGTCATTGACTGGTTTAAAATCCCAACCAGCACCGAAATATACTAGTGTATATCCATCATTATTTGTTTTTTGATTTGATACCTTTATTTCAAGTACATCTTGATCTAAAAGATTACTCGACATGAAAAAGGATTTTGGGGTTATTTCCTTTTTCTTACTTGTTTTTTCAGGTATTGTTTTTACAGATTTTTTATTTGGGGTTGTCATCTTTTTAACACTTGTTTTTCAGGTATTGTTTTTACAGATTTTTTATTTGGGGTTATCCTCTTTTTAACACTTGTTGAACTCATTATATACTATTCTATACTATAATATTTTTATATTTCAAACGCACCCTATTTAATAAAATCAATGATTAATTTGATAATATCAAGAGATGAATAAGGTAATGATTGACAAGCTCTAGAGATGGATAATATCATTGTTAACAAGCTATAACACATCATCAATATATCAATCCATCCTATGATACTGTCTACATTCTTTTAACCTGGCATATCCTATGATTATTATTATTGAACTACTAAAGTTATCATCTGTATTGAATTAATTGTTTAATACAAATAGATGTGTACTTGTGCTGATTATCACCCTATAGAGACTTATATATTTGATCATAACAGACTCTATATGTTGATCTTACTATTACTCAATACTATTATGCACACAATATTTACATCACATTATATTTACTATGGATCACCATATTTCTGAAATAAAAAAACGCACCCTATTTTTTATTTTTCCCTTTTTTGAATTTTGATATAGATTATACTAAATTGAAATCCTTTATTGTTTAAATTAGGACATCATATACTTTTATTCAAAATATGATTGATCATTGAGTATTAGTATTCAAAATGCGCGTGAACTCTCTTTTCCCTACTACTAATGCTCATGCGAAGAGCACATCTATTTGATAAATACAATCCCAGATATAACGACTTCCAAATCTTGGAATATTACCTAAGACAAGATCAAAAGAACTAATGATGCAATCTCTCCACAATTAGATTACGATCATTGACCTTTTAAAACAATAGCCAGCTTTACATTCATTCTCAATAGTGATGAAGCTGTGGTTGACAAAATCGTCAGATCGTGCGGTCAAATTGGAGAGAAGTATCTCTGTTTCTTTGAGGTAAGAATCCAGCTATTTGCCAATGTGCCAACGGGAACGATAAAGATCTGTATTAGAACATTCGGTATTAAAAAGCATACACGCTAATCAGAACAGCGCAGCTATTTTACAAATACAATCCCAGATATAATGACAAATATTGGAATACCAGCGGAAGACAAGATCACAAGAACTAATGACATAATCTCTCCACAAATAGATGATGGCGATCATTGACCTTTTAAAATATTAACCTTGTGGAGGTCAAATGGGAAGAAGTATCTTTGTTTCTCTGAGATGAAAATCAAGTGATTCCCCAACTTCCCAATGGTATAAATCTTGGAATATTACCATATAACAAGATCACAAGACCCAATGACACAATCTTTCCACAAATAGACCTGGCATAAAAATTTGTCTCGATAATAGCAATATAGTTCCAAGTTCGACAGTTCAGACTTATATATATGATGTCTCAAAATCACAAGAACTAGTAATAGAATATTCTCACAATAGTCCTGCAAAAATGTCTCTATAATACCAGCACTATCATTGCAAGCTTGGTGTCACCGCAAGCTCAGAGAAATAGTGATAATGTCTCAGACGAGATGTCACCGCTAGATAAGAGTGTAAAGAAAGTTCCTAACAAAGTATTTAGTTGGAGCAACTGTCAATTCGCTCCCAAAATCACTTGTAGGATGGCACTACCAAATGATAACAATGCACCACCAACACTCACATGTACAGGACAAACTTTGGCTCAATTACAACTCATTTGGCTGAGGTTTGTACACTGCGCATAACATGGTGCATACACATCTTTCCAAACTCTGCACAACCTTTGCATAAGAACAGCAATTTTAGCACTAGGAAAGTCATGTGTTCTACATGGCCGTGGTAGATGAGGATGAGCATGATACAAGTAGTGAGGAGGACAGTTGTTGGTCTTGCTTTTGTCTGAACTCAGTGAAGAAGTGAGGAGGACAGTTGTTGGTCTTGCTTTTGTCTGAACTCAGTGAAGAGGCTGCAAGCAGCATCGAAAATCTGATGTTGTTTTACATCAGACTGCTTAACTGCACCAGTCAAGCGAAGAAGTTGACAAGATGTTGGAACGTTTATTGCACGTTTTTCACATTTCAAATTCCTAAAGGATAATAAGGGTCTAGATCCTTCATTGCATTGAAGATTTAAAACTCGTGGAAGAATTCTGCAACTTTCTGCAATCTTCAGATGGCCGCCTCCCTAGTCAATACATTTCTAGCTTCAACAACATGCTCAAATTTTTGAACCACAGCTTATCGCTAGTGGCTCAAGAGAATTTGTCATGACTTCCACAGATTCCAGGAGAGGTGAATGCAAGAGTGGAACAAGAAGTGGTAGTGCGATTGGCTGGTGGTGGCGACTGAATAGTGACAACGCCCTTGTGTGTTCTTAGAATATACCTTGAAAGGAGTGCAAGTGATGGCAGTGGAAATCAGTGTGGAGCAATTGAGCAGATTTCAGATAGAGGAACTGAGACAATACCCACACGTGATCTTGCAGCCAGCCCCTGATGTATGTGGGCAATTCCATGATCATGGAAGTTACACTTGAACACTTTTTTTACATTCTAAAATGTAAACATTCTAAAATGTAAAAATTTTCATGCTGATATTATGTAATGAAATGGTGTTATTTGTTTTATGAATTTTTTTTAGTTTTTTCTATTCGTATGCATGGATAACAAATTTAAACATGTTGCATGATATTCCTGTGAATTGTCTGCGGATATTAAATTCGTAAGGGGATATAATCTTTGTTGAAGATGAAAGTTAGTATATATGTTGTCAGGTTTCCAGTTCGTGTTTTATGTCTTCCCTGACTAGACAAAGAATGGTGTCATGGACATTACAGGATTTGTCATCGATGTTACAGTGTCTGAGAAAAATTTACTTTCAGCTTTAATTTATGGTTTTCTACTAAACAATTCTCATGATAGCAGCTGACCATGCTTTATATATAGCATTAGGGGGCTTTTTCCATAGAATTATAGGATAAATTGAAACGTATATGAAAAGCACACTAAATCATATGGGCTGTCTGTGTCAGAACACATGGCCAGGTTCCTAAGCCAAATGCAAGATGGTGACCGACTAGCTGTGTTGTCTGTAAGATGGTAAAAACTGGGAAGAAGAGAAAGAGAAGCTGGAGTGCTTATTTAAATCAAGTTAAAAATGAAGAAGATGGAAATAAAAAATGAAGATGGTGATTATGCCTACAAATCTGCACAGGCTTTAGGGAAGGCCACAGGAAAAGTAAAAAGTTGTCTGCCAGCTACAATGTAGCCCTAGAAAGAAGGTAGCAGTTATTCAAAAACTGGTTGATTCGTATTGTATACAAGCATCAAGAGTTCCAGACTTCCAGTACGCACGCAATGCATTATGAGATTATTACAAAGGAAAAGTGAGCACCAATTCTAGACACAGGGAGCCCAAGCTATGTATTTCCTCATTTGGTGCTCACTTTTCCTTTGTAATAATCTCACAATACATTGCGCGCGTACTGGAAGTCTGGATTCTTGATGCTTGTATTCCATCCATAGAGAAGAAAACATGCAAAGATGCTGGAAATAAACAACTGCCACAATCTGTTGTAAAATGCATTCAAGATTTCTACCTTGTTGACAGCATTTCCTGTCAAGCAGCAGCGATGAGAGATTATGTAATAGTCAGAACTAAAGGAAAGAAAACTAAACTCTAGAAGAGACATTTGATGTGTTCAAGAAAGAAAACTCAGATTGTGAGATCGGGTTGAGCAAAGTTTTCTTCCTTAAGGTCATGTAATCTCCTGTTATCTTCTAAAATGCCAAGGACTGTTTGTCTTTGTCAACAACATGACAGCATATGCTTGCTGTGTGATTGCCTTGGGAAAGAAATACCCAGTTTCCCACAGTATTATGGTTCTTTTGTAGATGCATTTGTCTGTGACAGCAATAATGAATCATATATGACAGGAGAGTGCAAGGACTATCCAGATTTTCTAGAGGAAATGAAAGAAGAATGAATGAAATAAACATGGTATCAGTGGGAATGAGTCATGCAAGAAGTACCTGGAAAGAAAGGAAAGGCCACAAGTCTCACAAAGAAGATGCAGATAGTACACAAAGAAGGCACAGTTGATGAAGCATTGCAATCCCTTGATGCTAAAATGCCTCCCTTCTTGAAACATGTCTTTATTAAAAGAAACCAAGCAAGGTTCTTTCAGGAGAAAATCAAGTATCTCAAGCCTGAACAAGGGCTCCAGAATCATGAATTAGGGTTCATTGTACCAGTTGTAAATCAGTAATCTCTGAACATATGAATAAAATTAGCTCAAATATAGTCCAGTACGTTCTTGATTTTCTGGCTTATTGATCGTTTAAACTCCTTAGGTAATTGTAACTGTCTTTCTTTCGTTCGAGTGTAAGTTTGAATCTCCGCTGACTCTTCGTACCTGTTTACTCCTGTCACTGCGCAAGTTAACAATTAACTCCCGTCGGGTTTTAATCGGACTTTAATCAAATTTACCTTCAGCCAAGGAAAAGGGAACGGGGTAGCAAGCCAATGGCCTTTCTATTGTTCTCTCGTCTGCTGCGCTATTCAGAATGCTTTCTTAGTGATCTCCTTTAATGGAATTGGATAATAGTCAGAAACGCGTCATTGATATTATTAGAACAGGTATTAATATTTTCCTCACTGGTGAAGCCAGTACGGAAAAATCCCGTGTTTTATCTGCTTTGAGGGGTCTCCCTGAGTTTCAAGATGGAGTGTTTTACACGGCACCAACCGGAATTGCAGCTAGTAACATCAATGGGTGTACAATTCATAATTTTTCTGGTAAGAAAAAAACCTTTAGTTATCGCTATCATTGTAGCTGATTATGAAGTTAACACGCCGGACTTTTAATCTATCATAGGTATTGGAGTTGGACATGGTACGCCCTTGCAATGCCTAGAGTAAAAAGAAACAAAGAAGCTCTGGAACGATGGCGACGGTGCCGTACACTGATTATTGATAAAATATCACTGGTCAGAAAATCTCTGTTCGAAAAGTTGGACTTTGGTTCACCATTCGGAGGCCTTCAAGTCAGACTTTTATCAGCTCTGTCCCATAACATATCTATGATACACTGCAAGGAAAGAGGAGTATTGTTTTCAATCGGATCTTTGGAAGCAAGCTATTACAATAAATATAAAGCTGACAAAGATACAACGACAAAACGAAGGTGATGACTTCCTTGACGTTTTACGCGAGGTGAGAGTTGGAAAACCATCACTCCAAGACGATTGCGTATTTGAGATCTTTGAAAAGACCACTGCAAGACTCCAATGTTGAAGACTGCAGTACACTCTTCTCAAAACGAATGCCTTGCAATCTGTATAATAACAATCTACTACAGAAACTCGATGGCAAAGAATATTTATTCAAAACAAGATATGTTGGCCCTAACCTAGAATTCCTTCAAGGCCAATGTAATGCACCATCGCAGTTGCGCCTAAAAACTGGGTCCAGAGTAATGCTGTATCAGAGTACCCCAAACGACCACCATGCATGCAACACGCTCTAGCGCATACTCATTACATTAAAACATTTTCTGAAAGCTGAATAAATGCAGAATTCGTTTTTAGAACAAAAACAGTATATTTGAAATAGGTAAAAAAGTTCTGATTTTCTCATCACTATCATTGCAGAGGTCCCATACTGCCGAAATTTATCGGAAATCCTCAAATAATACCTTTATAAGCTCATGAGATATAGCTTACAAAAATGGTGTCTCCGTTTATTGATAAATTAACCCATTGCATTGTTATACTGCCCTAAACTTCGAGCTCTACAAAAACTGGAAAACACTTTCCAAAACAAGTTATAACTTTCTAAGGAAATTGAATATTAAAATTCGGAGATACCCTTTTGAAGAATATTTATCTGACAAAGTGTCTACGAAATTTCAGCTAAATCGGATAAAATCCATTTCACCAGGAACTCAAAATGGGCGCTTGATTCATGGCTATTTTGTTTCCAAAATAAAAACAAAATAAAGGCAAAAGAGTTTTCAAGGCAAGTTTGCACCTTTGTTGACTTAGAAGATTAAGCCACCACAAATATGCGCTCTAATTACAACAATGGCGCATTTAGAGCAAACATCGAGGGTCGATTTACAGGGTTTTCCATGTACTGGCGGGAAAATTGACCATGAATTGCCTGGACTTGTAAACAGATGCAGGTTAATTTTTCTTTTCACCGAGATCTAGAAGTAGGTATTATTTTATCAAAATTCTCTATATCACTCTTCTGAAAGCGAATCATATCAAAACAACTATGGATGGCTTCTGATTTCTACATAAAGCTATATGCAGTCAGTGCCATACAATCAGTCACTAGGTGCATGCACTAGACATTACAGTATTTTTCATGATTACCATTGCCATTATGCATTGTTTTATTATTTTTGAATTTCATGTGCAATCTAACCCAGATGTGGAGGAATTAAAATGGCCAAGAAAGTACTCTGTCCTTGATATCAGAGAGGGATTGGTAAGAGATTGAGCTGGGCTTGGTGGGTAAGGAAATCCACCTGCCTGTCTACCCACAAGCAAAGAGCTTGTCAAAAAGATGATTTTGAGAGTGACCACATGCAGGTCTGTTACAAAAAGGCAGAGAACAAGATGCAGTCTTTCTGCAGTGCATCTCTATGTGAAGGGGTTTATTTGCATTGTACTCCATCCAGAAACTGTTTCAATAAATGGCATAGCACGGACAATGAAAGAAAATAATTTAGAAGTAATATATACAGTTCCATTTTCATGTATATATTTCAGTGTAGTTCCATTTACAACAAGTCTTTAACAGCATAAGACAATAACAATGGCATTACGTGTACGAGTGGCTCATATTTTACCCTGGTTCCAGAGGCTTTGTCAAACTATTCAATACAATGTTTGTACGCCACATAGCTGTGTCCCGTAAGTTGCAAAGCAGCAAGAAACAACAAAGCCTTTGGTAGCAGATGATACGAATCTCACTTGCATGCAGATACCTAATTAATGACAGAAGTCAAACATGTCAAATACAATCAACCAATCAGCAAAGGGGGGTCATCTTACAAAAGTTGCTGATTGGTCGATTGTATTTGACTGCTGTCATAATTAGGTGTCTGCATGAAAGTCAGATTTGTAGCATCTGCTACCAGAAGCTTTGTTGTTTCTCAGGAAGCCGCCACACAACATACAAACATTGTATTGAAGAGTTTGAACAAGCCTCCGAAACCAGGGTACTCATGTTTAAAATGTACATTGTTTATTAAAAACATGTATTCATGTTCACATTATTTTTTCATTACAACAGAAAACAAACACATTGATCATTATATTAATGTTGATGGGAGATTGAAAATGGTGTCAATATTTAGCATTTTGTTCAAAATAATTCAACTTTGAGCAGCAAGCTATTTAGATATGAGGCTATTCCTTTTCTTTCACAATTCAGGGAAATGTTCAATAACACTTCAAGTGAAATTTGATACACAAACTTAGAGATTGATATTAATATTGTTAGACCCCAGCTTGAAGAATAAAAATAAAGATTTTTGGGCATAGTTAGGCCTGGATACCAAAGAATTAATGAATTTCTGGCTGAGTTTCCTATCCAATGATCAAGAAAAAAAACACAACGCAGTTCCAACTCTGTAATAATTTGCAATCGACTGAACCACAAAACTACGGTTTAAGTTTTTTCTTTGATTAATTGTAGTTAATTGTGGCGTTGAATAGGCTAGAATGAAGAACACCAATAGACTACTACCGCGGTCCAACAATCAGCTTGGTACTGGGTTGCTCTGGCATAACTCTAAATCCAGCCATTTTTGCTCGGGAAAAAAAAAAACACTTCCCCTGCAATAAATAGAGCTATTGTGGTATAAACGAACTGCTCTTCTCTTTCACTTTTCCTTTTGAACTGATCGGCTTAGAGATGCGAATGCTTTGTGTGTGTTTACCGGCCAGTCAAATAACGAAGTCATCGTCACCAAAATATGATACAAACACACCCCTAAATTACAAACTCACATGCCGTATTTTCGATGCACTAGTATGTTATATAACTCGTCAATATGTTCAATAACTTAATAGAGTCGTAACGCCATAAAAGTGGATATTTATGAAGTCGCGAAGGAGGCGTTCAGCAAGCGAAGGACGGGTTACGTAATATTGGGAGTACTTTAACCAATGTTGTTCGAATTGCGTACTTTAGCCTGAAATGATTAACGATACTTCGAAGAAAATCAAACGTAGGAAGGTCTGAAAGCTGTCTGCTGAGATCAAAGCGTTTAAACGTAATAATTCCGATATAAGAACATTACATATCGAGCTTTAAAGCATCCGTGTGGGCGTTTCGACTTTTTACCGAAGATTGGAGAAGAAATTTCAGACTGTTTCGCATTGAAATCATGTGTAAAATAACACAAATTCTAAAGTAAAGATTGTTCGTACCTCTTACCTTAAGTTCTGTAAGAATCGCAGCAAAATAAAGGCATATATCTGGCTTAAATCGTCTTCGCATGAACCCAACACAGCGAACGACTGCAAGAAAGGCATGTGACCACTCTGTGTGTGTGCGCATGCGTAGAATATTTCGCCACAGGCAGCCCGATTTTCAAAATAATAATAATAATAATAATAATAATAATAAACACTAAAAATTAGCTTTTTCATCGACAGAACATCACGGATAAGTAACTACAATATAATTACAAGTTTATACTAGGCGTTTGTTTCAGAATGAATCGCTTTGTCCATGTTTTAAAGAGATTTGCTTGAATGCATTCAGTCGAACGATGATATCGGGGGCGCGGCTGGCGTTCCCTGTTGGACACTGAGTGTAGCTACATTGACTACATTTGTCGAGGCTATACCAAGTCGAGGGTACCAAATCAATCTCCATAAAAACGAATGAGTCATTTAGGCTTTTGCTTTGTGGCGATATTATCCATCACAAAGCTAGAACGGTAGAAAACTGAGTATAAACGGCGCCATGTTTCATATCTGTCAACGCAAAACTTGGCACAGGACTGATAATTGTAGCAGGACCGTACACAGCACAGAGGCAGGGGGACAGTTGAGGTGTCCGCGGCACACCCCTACCCAAAAATACCCTTAGTGCCCCCCTTAGTGCCCCCCTTAGTGCCTCAAGTGTACAATATATATTTCATTTTTAAATACAGTTCCCTGTTTTATAATAACATCATAGTAAACCAAACTATAAACTTGGCCGGTCTGATATCGGAATTCTCCCCAATTCAACTGAAACATTTGTTGGCCGTCTTCATCCGTCATCACTGCTGCCTGATACTGACTTCTGATTGGCTAATGAATGTTTTGATTTCTCAAATATCAAAACAAAAGAGAGTTATCAAATTTGATACTAATCTGGACTGGTAAGAGCTATATTAACGACTGAGACCATGCACGTTTCAGTACGTTCATTCCTGTATAAACGTATAGATGTAGTATTAATTGGGTGATAATTGTGTTTTAAATAATACGAATACAAAGAAAAAAACAGGAATATAATCACAACAGAATAGCGACAAACAGTGGCAGGCCAGTCCTAAAATCAGTGGTTCTAAAATTATTGTAAGAATTTAAAAATCTCAGTTAAAAACTTAGTAACTTTTATATTGCATTTCTGTGGTTACGAATAAAGATGCATGCTGCAGTAGCCTCGGAATGATCTCAGCTCATTCTTGAAACGAATATTGGAAAACATTCTTAAAATTCAATACTAGCACTTGAACATTGTTCGGTTGTAGGTTCAGGGCCGTACATAACCCAAAATTCAGGGGGGACAGTACGTATATAACAGCAAATAAATAAATAAAAATAGTACAGTTCTCAATACTTTTTTGGTTCTAGGGGGGCAACTGTTCCCCCCCCCCCCCCCCCCCTTTGCTCGCCTCCGTTTTTCAACTGCCCCTCCCCCCCCCCCCCCCCCTGCTCGCCCCCCCGGCCCTGTGCTGTGTACGGCCCTGAGGTTTATTTCTAAAATAAGTTCCATGTCGATGAAACAAGCATTTACTAATTCTTAAAATTCTTCTTCTTCGTACCTTGATCATCTAGATACATAAATGGATTCCGGCACACACTGTACAATACAATTGATATCCAATACCTGTTTAATACATACATGAAGTGATACAACACACGCAAATAGCTATATATATAGTCTAGGTTTTGTGTTAACAAGAATCAAAATATACAAATAAAGTCGGTCCAATTGCTATGAGGAGCAGTTTGTTAACAACATTTCATTCTCTTCATTCCTACTAGATGTGTGAGTCATGTTTAATTTTGATTGTAACTGTTCATGAATATTGCAATCATGCAAAATCATCCGGAAAAAATAAAAATACCGAATCGATATTATAAATTCATAGTGTCTGACATCTTGTCGAGGCTCACTGACTTCAAAAACATCACTTTGAGGAATAGTGTTCATTCTGTTGAAGCCCTTCGCAAAGTTCGAGGGATTGATTGGTTGTATCGATGCAAAGTACAAAAAAAGTAAGTACAAAATTCCATGAGAAAACTCCTTCAAATGTTGTTCTGTTTTTAAACTTGTATATGGCTTTTGTTACATACGTGTATCAACAGGAACATTTCTTTTTTCAAAATAGTTGGTTTAGAACATTTTATTCAAATGTTTTGATTCACCGGCACTGATTCAAATCAACAACACCTTTCCGAGTCTAACCTTTCACTGGAACACTTCCAAGGTTACACTTCCATTTTTACTCGGACAAAGAACTAACGTCCGAAACGACAGTAAACTGATTTAATTATAGTGCCTCGTCTTAGCAATTAGTAATTAGCCTCGTCGAGAAACCATATTTCAGCATGCGCTTTACCCGTTCAATATTGACCCCGTTTCGGTAAAACTCAAGTATACGGAATCCCGACATATCAAGTAGTGAGCTGCAAGTAGTCGCGAAGGAACAAATGAATGATCTAGTGAGATGAGCTAGGTTAAGTTTGAGTGTACAGAATATCAGAATGTAATAAGAAGTGTGTGTGTGGGCAATGGGGTCGTCAGTCTTGTGCGTAACTGTTCGGCCAGTGAAGCTGTTAGGACCGGAGTCGACGGTTTAAAAAGTCAAAGAGACTGCGCGGTCGGTATAATAACAATCAACAAGTGGTAGAATGAAACTTTGTCACAGTGTAAAAAGTAGTTTGTTAACAAACTATTACAAAATGGAAGCAAAAGTGGAAGACAGACTTCTAAACATTAATATTTCCTTCTTTTCATTCGTACCAGATGTGTGAGTCATGTTTAATTTTGATTGTAGCTGTTCATGAATATTACAATCATGCAAAATCAACCCGAAAAAAAAAATACAATGGAGATCATAAATTCAAAGTGTCTGACATCTTGTCGAGGCTCGCTGACTTCAACAGGATCAAAAACATCACTTTGAGGAATAGTGTTCATTCTGTTGAAGCCCTTCGCAAAGTTCGAGCGCATTTCAAGGTGTGACGATGAAGTTGGTATTCGTTTTGGTAGTCGTTGGATTGATTGGTTGTATCGATGCAAAGTACAAAAAAAGTAAGTACAACATTCCACTGAGAATACTCCTTCAAATGTTGTTCTGTTTTTAAACTTATATGTGGCTTTTGTATCAACATATGTTGATACATATGTGTATCAACAGGAACATTTTTTTTAAATTTGGTTTAGAAAATGTCATTCAAATTTTTTGATTCACCGGCACTGATTCCATGCACTTAAAACTGATCTTCGAAGATCTTCGACAAAAGTTAAGCCTGTTATTGTACTATACTCTGAAAGAAAAGTCGAGAAAAATATATAATATATATTTGCATTGCTGAGTATCCTTCGAAGGCATTGAAAGCAACGGACAGCCAATGCATAATGCACCAAAATGAGATGATGATTGGAAGACACTTGATAGCTATAGGCGTACTATCCTTCGAAGGCATTGAAAGCAACGGATACACAATGCATAATGCACCAAAATGAGATGATGATTGGAAGACACTTGATAGCTATAGGCGTACTATCCTTCGAAGGCATTGAAAGCAACGGACAGCCAATGCATAATGCACCAAAATGAGATGATGATTGGAAGACACTTGATAGCTATAGGCGTACTATCCTTCGAAGGCATTGAAAGCAACGGACAGCCAATGCATAATGCACCAAAATGAGATGATGATTGGAAGACACTTGATAGCTATAGGCGTACTATCCTTCGAAGGCATTGAAAGCAACGGACAGCCAATGCATAATGCACCAAAATGAGATGATGATTGGAAGACACTTGATAGCTATAGGCGTACTATCCTTCGAAGGCATTGAAAGCAACGGACAGCCAATGCATAATGCACCAAAATGAGATGATGATTGGAAGACACTTGATAGCTATAGGCGTACTATCCTTCGAAGGCATTGAAAGCAACGGATACACAATGCATAATGCACCAAAATGAGATGATGATTGGAAGACACTTGATAGCTATAGGCGTACTATCCTTCGAAGGCATTGAAAGCAACGGACACACAATGCATAATGCACCAAAATGAGATGATGATTGGAAGACACTTGATAGCTATAGGCGTACTATCCTTCGAAGGCATTGAAAGCAACGGACACACAATGCATAATGCACCAAAATGAGATGATGATTGGAAGACACTTGATAGCTATAGGCGTACTATCCTTCGAAGGCATTGAAAGCAACGGACAGCCAATGCATAATGCACCAAAATGAGATGATGATTGGAAGACACTTGATAGCTATAGGCGTACTATCCTTCGAAGGCATTGAAAGCAACGGACAGCCAATGCATAATGCACCAAAATGAGATGATGATTGGAAGACACTTGATAGCTATAGTCGTACTATCCTTCGAAGGCATTGAAAGCAACGGACAGCCAATGCATAATGCACCAAAATGAGATGATGATTGGAAGACACTTGATAGGCTTTCAAAAATATAAGAATTAAACTTCAAACTGCATTTGTTTATAGATTTGAATGAGTTGAGTATACTCGCTCTGTTTTTCTGACCAACAGTTGGTATTCAACTCAGTATGATAGTTTTGTCATACTTTAATTTGAGTGCAAATCAACAACTCCTAGGAATAGAACGTACTTTAAACTGAGGACTTTATTTTACGAGGCTAACACTTCCTTCTTAACTTTACTCCGACAAAGAACTAACTTCCGAAACGTACCGCAGTCAATTTAAATGCTTTTTTTACCGCGGGACCGACACAGTCTCTACTAGTTTAACCACTAGTCCCTATCAGTTTCATTCTACACACAGTCTCTGCGACACAGCCGGTCTCTACTAGTTTAACCACTAGTCCCTATCAGTTTCATTCTACACACAGTCTCTGCGACACAGTCTCTACTAGTTTAACCACTAGTCCCTATCAGTTTCATTCTACACACAGTCTCTGCGACACAGTCTCTACTAGTTTAACCACTAGTCCCTATCAGTTTCATTCTACACACAGTCTCTGCGACACAGTCTCTACTAGTTCCTATCAGGAGAGCTTTAATCACTGGATTGGCCCTGTGGTCCTCAAATGACCACTCACACACACACACTTCTTATTAAATTATATTATTATATTTTGTACACTCAAACCTCATCTCACTAGATCATTTTTGAGGGATCGAGCCCTCCAAGCAAGGGAGAGAACCGAACTGCAACAAAAACAAAAAAAATACTCACATACATGCACCGGTCCGTGAATTGAACTAGCCGTGAGAGGCGTAACCACTCGACTAACCATGCTTCTCATAATGTTTACTCCTGATTGGTCGAGCTAGATGCGTCAATCGACCAATCACGATATCAGACTCGGTTGACAAGCGAACAATGACGTGTTTAAACAAAGGTTTCGCTTTCTGATCGGTTGTTAGTGATATCAGCCTGACATATGGTATAGAGTTCATGACATGGACACTTGAAAACCACTGGTCTAAAGAAGTGCTGTCACAAACCGTCTTAATAGCTAGAAATTAATTAAGGGAAACATGAAGTGATATAAATTAAAATCCTTCTGATCGATCGTTAGTCCTAAAAAGGAAGTTCAAGAGAAAGAGAACAAAATATCTGACCCTGATGGGATTCGAACCCACGACCTTCGGAATAGCCGACTTTAATATATGCTTCACTAGTTACGTACAATAGTTTCAGAGCGAGGCTCTGGGGACAGTGAGAAGATAAAATAATATATTCAATTACTCCCCAGAGCCTCGCACTAAAACCTATGTGTATGACAAGTGTCGAAAGTGGTCTAATGAGCACTGATGCTCAACCAGCTGAATCAGGAAAGCAGTAGGTAATTAGGATTAATTAGGATCAATTAGGATCAATTAGGATCAATTAGGATTAATGAGGATTAAATAGGGTCAATTAGGATCAATTAGGATCGATTAGGATACCGTATATTGATTAGGATCACCTAGGTTATTGTTATGGTTAATTTATAACACTTTAACTTAATTTCCTTCAATTTCTACCTCTTTCATATAAATGCTAAGCGGCCACCTTTCTTAGTATTTCCGTCTTAAGTGGTAGCTATTTTATTGATCCCTTTGTAACCAGGCCTGCATGACAAAGCCAAGTCAGCATTGATCACATGTCTAAGCAACGGTACTCTACCATAGGCCGGGCATTTTCAATATCAGTATCATCTGATTAATCTCATTTACCCGGCATAATCTAACACTGGTTTCCATAGAAACCGTCGACTGAACCGTGCTTATTTGTGGGAGCTTGTGGGTTATCAGTTGTTCATACTGTCATTCGTCTGCTACCCTCGTTAAATAAAGTTACTTGCTTGCTTGCTTGCTTGCTTGTTTGCTTGCTTGCTTGCTTGCTCTCGGCTTGCTTGCTTACTAGCTAGTTTGCTTGCTTGTAACTAGCTAGCTAGCTTGCTTCCTTGCTTTGCTTCCCTGCTTCCCTGCTTCCTTGCTTCCTTGCTTCCCTGCTTCCTTGCTTCCTTGCTTCCTTGCTTCCTTGCTTCCTTGCTTCCTTGCTTCCTTGCTTCCTTGCTTCCTTGCTTCCTTGCTTTATGGCTTCCTTGCTTCCTTGCTTCCTTGCTTCCTTGCTTCCTTGCTTCCTTGCTTCCTTGCTTCCTTGCTTCCTTGCTTCCTTGCTTCCTTGCTTCCTTGCTTCCTTGCTTCCTTGCTTCCTTGCTTCCTTGCTTCCTTGCTTCCTTGCTTCCTTGCTTCCTTGCTTCCTTGCTTCCTTGCTTTCTTGCTTCCTTGCTTCCTTGCTTCCTTGCTTCCTTGCTTCCTTGCTTCCTTGCTTCCTTGCTTGCTTGCTAGCTAGTTAGCTTGCTTGCTAGCTAGTTAGCTTGCTTGCTTGCTAGCTAGTTAGCTAGCTTGCTTGCTTCCTTGCTTTGCTTCCCTGCTTCCTTGCTTCCTTGCTTCCTTGCTTGCTGGCTAGCTAGTTAGCTAGCATGCTTGCTTGCTTGCTTGTTTGCTTGCTTGCTTGTTTGCTTGCTTGCTTGCTTGCTTGCTTGCTTGCTTGCTTGCTTGCTTGCTTGCTTGCTTGCTCTCGGCTTGCTTGCTTACTAGCTAGTTTGCTTGCTTGTAACTAGCTAGCTAGCTTGCTTCCTTGCTTTGCTTGCTTCCTGCTTCCTTGCCTCCTGGCCTTGCTTCCTTGCTTCTTGCTTCCTTCTTCCTTGCTTCCTTGCTCCCTTGCTTTCTTGCTTCCTTGCTTCCTTGCTTCCTTGCTTCCTTGCTTCCTTGCTAGCTAGTTAGCTAGCTTGCTTGGTTGCTTGCTTGATTGCTTGCTTGCTTCCTTGCTTCCTTGATTGCTTGCTTGCTTCCTTGCTTCCTTGCTTCCTTGCTTCCTTGCTTCCTTGCTTCCTTGCTTCCTTGCTTCCTTGCTTCCTTGCTAGCTAGTTAGCTAGCTTGCTTGCTTGCTTCCTTGCCTCCTGGCCTTGCTTCCTTGCTTCCTTGCTTCCTTGCTTCCTTGCTTCCTTGCTTCCTTGCTTCCTTGCTTCCTTGCTTCCTTGCTTCCTTGCTTCCTTGCTTCCTTGCTTCCTTGCTTCCTTGCTTCCTTGCTTCCTTGCTTCCTTGCTTCTTCCTCCTTGCTTCCTTGCTTCCTTGCTTCCTTGCTTCCTTGCTTCCTTGCTTCCTTGCTTTCCTTGCTTCCTTGCTTCCTTGCTTCCTTGCTTCCTTGCTTCCTTGCTTCCTTGCTTCCTTGCTTCCTTGCTTCCTTGCTTCCTTGCTTCCTTGCTTCCTTCCTTGCTTCCTTGCTTCCTTGCTTCCTTGCTTCCTTGCTTCCTTGCTTCCTTGCTTCCTTGCTTCCTTGCTTTCTTGCTTCCTTGCTTCCTTGCTTGCTTGCTTCCTTGCTTGCTTGCTTCCTTGCTTCCTTGCTTCCTTGCTTTCTTGCTTCCTTGCTTCCTTGCTTCCTTGCTTGCTTGCTAGCTAGTTAGCTTGCTTGCTAGCTAGTTAGCTTGCTTGCTTGCTAGCTAGTTAGCTAGCTTGCTTGCTTCCTTGCTTTGCTTCCCTGCTTCCTTGCTTCCTTGCTTCCTTGCTTGCTGGCTAGCTAGTTAGCTAGCATGCTTGCTTGCTTGCTTGTTTGCTTGCTTGCTTGCTTGCTTGCTTGCTTGCTTGCTTGCTTGCTTGCTTGCTTGCTTGCTTGCTTGCTTGCTTGCTTGCTTGCTTGCTTGCTTGCTCTCGGCTTGCTTGCTTACTAGCTAGTTTGCTTGCTTGTAACTAGCTAGCTAGCTTGCTTCCTTGCTTTGCTTCCCTGCTTCCTTGCCTCCTGGCCTTGCTTCCTTGCTTCCTTGCTTCCTTGCTTCCTTGCTTCCTTGCTTCCTTGCTTCCTTGCTTCCTTGCTTCCTTGCTTCCTTGCTTCCTTGCTTCCTTGCTAGCTAGTTAGCTAGCTTGCTTGCTTGCTTGCTTGATTGCTTGCTTGCTTCCTTGCTTCCTTGATTGCTTGCTTGCTTCCTTGCTTCCTTGCCTCCTTGCTTCCTTGCTTCCTTGCTTCCTTGCTTCCTTGCTTCCTTGCTTCCTTGCTAGCTAGTTAGCTAGCTTGCTTGCTTGCTTGCTTCCTTGCCTCCTTGCCTTGCTTCCTTGCTTCCTTGCTTCCTTGCTTCCTTGCTTCCTTGCTTCCTTGCTTCCTTGCTTCCTTGCTTCCTTGCTTCCTTGCTTCCTTGCTTCCTTGCTTCCTTGCTTCCTTGCTTCCTTGCTTCCTTGCTTCCTTGCTTCCTTGCTTCCTTGCTTCCTTGCTTCCTTGCTTCCTTGCTTCCTTGCTTCCTTGCTTCCTTGCTTCCTTGCTTCCTTGCTTCCTTGCTTCCTTGCTTCCTTGCTTCCTTGCTTCCTTGCTTCCTTGCTTCCTTGCTTCCTTGCTTCCTTGCTTCCTTGCTTCCTTGCTTCCTTGCTTCCTTGCTTCCTTGCTTCTTGCTTCCTTGCTTCCTTGCTTCCTTGCTTCCTTGCTTCCTTGCTTCCTTGCTTCCTTGCTTCCTTGCTTGCTTGCTAGTTAGTTAGCTTGCTTGCTTGCTAGCTAGTTAGCTAGCTTGCTTGCTTCCTTGCTTTGCTTCCTTGCTTCCTTGCTTCCTTGCTTCCTTGCTTCCTTGCTTCCTTGCTTCCTTGCTTCCTTGCTTCCTTGCTTCCTTGCTTCCTTGCTTCCTTGCTTCCTTGCTTCCTTGCTTCCTTGCTTCCTTGCTTCCTTGCTTCCTTGCTTCCTTGCTTCCTTGCTTCCTTGCTTCCTTGCTTCCTTGCTTCCTTGCTTCCTTGCTTCCTTGCTTGCTTGCTTGCTTCCTTGCTTCCTTGCTTCCTTGCTTCCTTGCTTCCTTGCTTCCTTGCTTCCTTGCTTCCTTGCTTCCTTGCTCCTTGCTTCCTTGCTTCCTTGCTTCCTTGCTTCCTTGCTTCCTTGCTTCCTTGCTTCCTTGCTTCCTTGCTTCCTTGCTTCCTTGCTTCCTTGCTTCCTTGCTTCCTTGCTTCCTTGCTTCCTTGCTTCCTTGCTTCCTTGCTTGCTTTTGCTTCCTTGCTTCCTTGCTTCCTTGCTTCCTTGCTTGCTTCCTTCCTTGCTTGCTTCCTTGCTTCCTTGCTTCCTTGCTTCCTTGCTTCCTTGCTTCCTTGCTTCCTTGCTTCCTTGCTTCCTTGCTTCCTTGCTTCCTAGTTAGCTAGCTTGCTTGCTTGCTTCCTTGCTTCCTTGCCTTGCTTCCTTTGCTTCCTTGCTTCCTTGCTTCCTTGCTTCCTTGCTTCCTTGCTTCCTTGCTTCCTTGCTTCCTTGCTTCCTTGCTTCCTTGCTTCCTTGCTTCCTTGCTTCCTTGCTTCCTTGCTTCCTTGCTTCCTTGCTTCCTTGCTTCCTTGCTTCCTTGCTTCCTTGCTTCCTTGCTTCCTTGCTTCCTTGCTTCCTTGCTTCCTTGCTTGCTTGCTTGCTTCCTTGCTTCCTTGCTTCCTTGCTTCCTTGCTTCCTTGCTTCCTTGCTTCCTTGCTTCCTTGCTTCCTTGCTTCCTTGCTTCCTTGCTTTGCTTGCTTGCCTTGCTTCCTTGCTTCCTTGCTTCCTTGCTTCCTTGCTTCCTTGCTTCCTTGCTTCCTTGCTTCCTTGCTTCCTTGCTTCCTTGCTTCCTTGCTTCCTTGCTTCCTTGCTTCCTTGCTTCCTTGCTTCCTTGCTTCCTTGCTTCCTTGCTTGCTTGCTTCCTTGCTTCCTTGCTTCCTTGCTTCCTTGCTTCCTTGCTTCCTTGCTTGCTTGCTAGTTAGTTAGCTTGCTTGCTTGCTTGCTTGCTAGCTTGCTTGCTTCCTTGCTTCCTTGCTTCCTTGCTTCCTTGCTTCCTTGCTTCCTTGCTTCCTTGCTTGCTTGCTAGCTAGTTTGCTTGCTTGCTTGCTAGCTAGCTTCTTGCTTGCTTGCTTCCTTGCTTCCTTGCTTCCTGCTTCCTTGCTTCCTTGCTTCCTTGCTTCCTTGCTTCCTTGCTTCCTTGCTTCCTTGCTTCCTTGCTTCCTTGCCTGGCCTTGCTTCCTTGCTTCCTTGCTTCCTTGCTTCCTTGCTTCCTTGCTTCCTTGCTTCCTTGCTTCCTTGCTTCCTTGCTTCTTGCTTGCTTGCTTGCTTCCTTGCTTCCTTGCTCCTGCCTTGCTTGCCTTGCTTCCTTGCTTCCTTGCTTCCTTGCTTCCTTGCTTCCTTGCTTCCTTGCTTCCTTGCTTCCTTGCTTCTTGCTAGCTAGTTAGCTAGCTTGCTTGCTTGCTTGCTTGATTGCTTCCTTGCTTCCTTGCTTCCTTGCTTCCTTGCTTCCTTGCTTCCTTGCTTCCTTGCTTCCTTGCTTCCTTGCTTCCTTGCTTCCTTGCTTCCTTGCTTCCTTGCTTCCTTGCTTCCTTGCTTCCTTGCTTCCTTGCTTCCTTGCTTCCTTGCTTCCTTGCTTCCTTGCTTCCTTGCTTCCTTGCTTCCTTGCTTCCTTGCTTCCTTGCTTCCTTGCTTCCTTGCTTCCTTGCTTCCTTGCTTTGCTTAGCTAGCTTCCTTGCTTGCTTGCTTCCTTGCTTCCTTGCCTTGCCTTGCTTCCTTGCTTCCTTGCTTCCTTGCTTCCTGCTTCCTTGCTTCCTTGCTTCCTTGCTTCCTTGCTTCCTTGCTTCCTTGCTTCCTTGCTTCCTTGCTTCCTTGCTTCCTTGCTTCCTTGCTTCCTTGCTTCCTTGCTTCCTTGCTTCCTTGCTTCCTTGCTTCCTTGCTTCCTTGCTTCCTTGCTTCCTTGCTTCCTTGCTTCCTTGCTTCCTTGCTTCCTTGCTTCCTTGCTTCCTTGCTTCCTTGCTTCCTTGCTTCCTTGCTTCCTTGCTTCCTTGCTTCTTGCTTCCTTGCTTCCTTGCTTCCTTGCTTCCTTGCTTCCTTGCTTCCTTGCTTCCTTGCTTCCTTGCTTCCTTGCTTCCTTGCTTCCTTGCTTCCTTGCTTCCTTGCTTCCTTGCTTCCTTGCTTCCTTGCTTCCTTGCTTCCTTGCTTCCTTGCTTCCTTGCTTCCTTGCTTCCTTGCTTCCTTGCTAGCTTGCTTGCTTGCTTGCTTGCTTGCTTCCTTGCTTCCTTGCTTCCTTGCTTCCTTGCTTCCTTGCTTCCTTGCTTCCTTGCTTCCTTGCTTTGCCTTGCTTCCTTGCTTCCTTGCTTCCTTGCTTCCTTGCTTCCTTGCTTCCTTGCTTCCTTGCTTCCTTGCTTCCTTGCTTCCTTGCTTCCTTGCTTCCTTGCTTCCTTGCTTCCTTGCTTCCTTGCTTCCTTGCTTCCTTGCTTCCTTGCTTCCTTGCTTCCTTGCTTCCTTGCTTCCTTGCTTCCTTGCTTCCTTGCTTCCTTGCTTCCTTGCTTCCTTGCTTCCTTGCTTCCTTGCTTCCTTGCTTCCTTGCTTCCTTGCTTCCTTGCTTCCTTGCTTCCTTGCTTCCTTGCTTCCTTGCTTCCTTGCTTCCTTGCTTCCTTGCTTCCTTGCTTCCTTGCTTCCTTGCTTCCTTGCTTCCTTGCTTCCTGCTTCCTTGCTTCCTTGCTTCCTTGCTTCCTTGCTTCCTTGCTTCCTTGCTTCCTTGCTTCCTTGCTTCCTTGCTTCCTTGCTTCCTTGCTTCCTTGCTTCCTTGCTTCCTTGCTTCCTTGCTTCCTTGCTTCCTTGCTTCCTTGCTTCCTTGCTTCCTTGCTTCCTTGCTTCCTTGCTTCCTTGCTTCCTTGCTTCCTTGCTTCCTTGCTTCCTTGCTTCCTTGCTTCCTTGCTTCCTTGCTTCCTTGCTTCCTTGCTTCCTTGCTTCCTTGCTTCCTTGCTTCCTTGCTTCCTTGCTTCCTTGCTTCCTTGCTTCCTTGCTTCCTTGCTTCCTTGCTTGCTTGCTTGCTTGCTTTCTTGCTTCCTTGCTTCCTTGCTTCCTTGCTTCCTTGCTTCCTTGCTTCCTTGCTTCCTTGCTTCCTTGCTTCCTTGCTTCCTTGCTTCCTTGCTTCCTTGCTTCCTTGCTTCCTTGCTTCCTTGCTTCCTTGCCTCCTTGCTTCTTGCTTCCTTGCTTCCTTGCTTCCTTGCTTCCTTGCTTCCTTGCTTCCTTGCTTCCTTGCTTCCTTGCTTCCTTGCTTCCTTGCTTCCTTGCTTCCTTGCTTCCTTGCTTCCTTGCTTTTGCTTCCTTGCTTCCTTGCTTCCTTGCTTCCTTGCTTCCTTGCTTCCTTGCTTCCTTGCTTCCTTGCTTCCTTGCTTTGCTTGCTTCCTTGCTTCCTTGCTTCCTTGCTTCCTTGCTTCCTTGCTTCCTTGCTTCCTTGCTTCCTTGCTTCCTTGCTTCCTTGCTTCCTTGCTTCCTTGCTTCCTTGCTTCCTTGCTTCCTTGCTTCCTTGCTTCCTTGCTTCCTTGCTTCCTTGCTTCCTGCTTCCTTGCTTCCTTGCTTCCTTGCTTGCTTGCTTGCTTGCTAGCTAGCTAGCTTGCTTTGCTTCCTTGCTTCCTTGCTTGCTTCCCTGCTTCCTTGCTTCCTTGCTTCCTTGCTTGCTGGCTAGCTACTTAGCTAGCTTGCTTGCTTTGCTTGCTTGTTTGTTTGCTTGCCTGCTTTGCTTGCTTGCTTGCTTGCTTGCTTGCTTCCTTGCTTGCTTGCTTGCTTGCTTGCTTGCTTGCTTGCTTGCTTGCTTGCTTGCTTCCTTGCTTCTCTTGCTTGCTTGCTTACTAGCTAGTTTGCTTGCTTGCTAACTAGCTAGCTTGCTTGCTTCTTGCTTTGCTTCCTGCTTCCTTGCTCCTTGCTTCCTTGCTTCCTTGCTTCCTTGCTTCCTTGCTTCCTTGCTTCCTTGCTTCCTTGCTTCCTTGCTTCCTTGCTTCCTTGCTTCCTTGCTTCCTTGCTTCCTTGCTTCCTTGCTAGCTAGCTTCCTTGCTTGCTTGCTTGCTTGCTTGCTTGCTTCCTTGCTTCCTTGCTTCCTTGCTTCCTTGCTTCCTTGCTTCCTTGCTTCCTTGCTTCCTTGCTTCCTTGCTTCCTTGCTTCCTTGCTAGCTAGCTTCTAGCTTGCTTCCTTGCTTTGCCTTGCTTCCTTGCTCCTGGCCTTGCTTCCTTGCTTCCTTGCTTCCTTGCTTCCTTGCTTCCTTGCTTCCTTGCTTGCTTGCTTGCTTGCTTCCTTGCTTCCTTGCTTCCTTGCTTCCTTGCTTCCTTGCTTCCTTGCTTCCTTGCTTCCTTGCTTCCTTGCTTCCTTGCTTCCTTGCTTCCTTGCTTCCTTGCTTCCTTGCTTCCTTGCTTCCTTGCTTCCTTGCTTCCTTGCTTCCTTGCTTCCTTGCTTCCTTGCTTCCTTGCTTCCTTGCTTCCTTGCTTCCTTGCTTCCTTGCTTCCTTGCTTCCTTGCTTCCTTGCTTCCTGCTGCTTGCTAGCTTGCTTCCTTGCTTGCTTGCTTGCTTGCTTGCTTGCTTGCTTGCTTCCTTGCTTCCTTGCTTCTTGCTTCCTTGCTTCCTTGCTTCCTTGCTTCCTTGCTTCCTTGCTTCCTTGCTTCCTTGCTTCCTTGCTTCCTTGCTTCCTTGCTTCCTTGCTTCCTTGCTTCTTGCTTGCTTGCTTCCTTGCTTCCTTGCCTTGCTTCCTTGCTTCCTTGCTTCCTTGCTTCCTTGCTTCCTTGCTTCCTTGCTTCCTTGCTTCCTTGCTTCCTTGCTTCCTTGCTTCCTTGCTTCCTTGCTTCCTTGCTTCCTTGCTTCCTTGCTTCCTTGCTTCCTTGCTTCCTTGCTTCCTTGCTTCCTTGCTTCCTTGCTTCCTTGCTTCCTTGCTTCCTTGCTTCCTTGCTTCCTTGCTTCCTTGCTTCCTTGCTTCCTTGCTTCCTTGCTTTGCTTCCTTGCTTCCTTGCTTCCTTGCTTCCTTGCTTCCTTGCTTCCTTGCTTCCTTGCTTCCTTGCTTCCTTGCTTCCTTGCTTCCTTGCTTCCTTGCTTCCTTGCTTCCTTGCTTCCTTGCTTCCTTGCTTCCTTGCTTCCTTGCTTCCTTGCTTCCTTGCTTCCTTGCTTCCTTGCTTCCTTGCTTCCTTGCTTCCTTGCTTCCTTGCTTCCTTGCTTCCTTGCTTCCTTGCTTCCTTGCTTCCTTGCTTCCTTGCTTCCTTGCTTCCTTGCTTCCTTGCTTCCTTGCTTCCTTGCTTCCTGCTTCCTTGCTTCCTTGCTTCCTTGCTTCCTTGCTTCCTTGCTTCCTTGCTTCCTTGCTTCCTTGCTTCCTTGCTTCCTTGCTTCCTTGCTTGCTTGCTTCCTTGCTCCTTGCTTCCTTGCTTCCTTGCTTGCTTCCTTGCTTCCTTGCTTCCTTGCTTCCTGCTTCCTTGCTTCCTTGCTTGCTTGCTTGCTTGCTTGCTTGCTTCCTTGCTTCCTTGCTTCCTTGCTTCCTTGCTTCCTTGCTTCCTTGCTTCCTTGCTTCCTTGCTTCCTTGCTTCCTTGCTTCCTTGCTTTCCTTGCTTCCTTGCTTCCTTGCTTCCTTGCTTCCTTGCTTCCTTGCTTCCTTGCTTCCTTGCTTCCTTGCTTGCTTGCTTCCTTGCTTCCTTGCTTCCTTGCTTCCTTGCTTCCTTGCTTCCTTGCTTCCTTGCTTCCTTGCTTCCTTGCTTCCTTGCTTCCTTGCTTCCTTGCTTCCTTGCTTCCTTGCTTCCTTGCTTCCTTGCTTCCTTGCTTCCTTGCTTCCTTGCTTCCTTGCTTCCTTGCTTCCTTGCTTCCTTGCTTCCTTGCTTCCTTGCTTCCTTGCTTCCTTGCTTCCTTGCTTCCTTGCTAGCTAGTTTAGCTTCCTTGCTTGCTTGCTTCCTTGCTTGCTTGCTTGCTTCCTTGCTTCCTTGCTTCCTTGCTTCCTTGCTTCCTTGCTTCCTTGCTTCCTTTCCTTCCTTGCTTCCTTGCTTCCTTGCTTCCTTGCTTGCTTGCTAGCTAGCTTGCTTGCTTGCTTGCTAGCTTTAGCTAGCTTGCTTGCTTCCTTGCTTGCTTCCTTGCTTCCTTGCTTCCTTGCTTCCTTGCTTGCTTGCTTGCTAGCTAGCTAGCTAGCTTGCTTGCTTGCTTGCTTGCTTGCTTGCTTGCTTGTTGCTTGCTTGCTTGCTTGCTTGCTTGCTTGCTTGCTTGCTTGCTTGCTTGCTTGCTTGCTTGCTTGCTTGCTTGCTTGCTTGCTTGCTTGCTTGCTTCCTTGCTTGCTTGCTTACTAGCTAGCTTGCTTGCTTGCTTCCTAGCTAGCTAGCTTGCTTCCTTGCTTTGCTTCCTTGCTTCCTTGCCTCCTGGCCTTGCTTCCTTGCTTCCTTTCCTTGCTTCCTTGCTTCCTTGCTTCCTTGCTTTCTTGCTTCCTTTCCTTCCTTGCTTCCTTGCTTCCTTGCTTCCTTCCTTGCTTCCTTGCTAGCTTGCTAGCTTGCTTGCTTGCTTGCTTGCTTGCTTGCTTGCTTGCTTCCTTGCTTCCTTGCTTGCTTGCTTCCTTGCTTCCTTGCTTCCTTGCTTCCTTGCTTCCTTGCTTCCTTGCTTCCTTGCTTCCTAGCTTAGCTAGCTTGCTTGCTTGCTTCCTTGCTTCCTTGCCTCCTTGCCTTGCTTCCTTGCTTCCTTGCTTCCTTGCTTCCTTGCTTCCTTGCTTCCTTGCTTCCTTGCTTCCTTGCTTCCTTGCTTCCTTGCTTCCTTGCTTCCTTGCTTCCTTGCTTCCTTGCTTCCTTGCTTCCTTGCTTCCTTGCTTCCTTGCTTCCTTGCTTCCTTGCTTCCTTGCTTCCTTGCTTGCTTGCTTCCTTGCTTCCTTGCTTCCTTGCTTCCTTGCTTCCTTGCTTCCTTGCTTCCTTGCTTCCTTGCTTCCTTGCCTCCTGGCCTTGCCTTGCTTCCTTGCTTCCTTGCTTCCTTGCTTCCTTGCTTCCTTGCTTCCTTGCTTCCTTGCTTGCTTCCTTGCTTGCTAGCTTCCTTGCTTCCTTGCTTGCTTGCTTGCTTGCTTCCTTGCTTCCTTGCTTCCTTGCTTCCTTGCTTCCTTGCTTCCTTGCTTCCTTGCTTCCTTGCTTCCTTGCTTCCTTGCTTCCTTGCTTCCTTGCTTCCTTGCTTCCTTGCTTCCTTGCTTCCTTGCTTCCTTGCTTCCTTGCTTCCTTGCTTCCTTGCTTCCTTGCTTCCTTGCTTCCTTGCTTCCTTGCTTCCTTGCTTTTTGCTTCCTTGCTTCCTTGCTAGCTAGCTAGCTAGCTTGCTTGCTTGCTTGCTTCCTTGCTTCCTTGCTTCCTTGCTTCCTTGCTTCCTTGCCTTGCTTCCTTGCTTCCTTGCTTCCTTGCTTCCTTGCTTCCTTGCTTCCTTGCTTCCTTGCTTCCTTGCTTCCTTGCTTCCTTGCTTCTTCCTTGCTTCCTTGCTTCCTTGCTTCCTTGCTTCCTTGCTTCCTTGCTTCCTTGCTTCCTTGCTTCCTTGCTTCCTTGCTTCCTTGCTTCCTTGCTTCCTTGCTTCCTTGCTTCCTTGCTTCCTTGCTTCCTTGCTTCCTTGCTTCCTTGCTTCCTTGCTTCCTTGCTTCCTTGCTTCCTTGCTTCCTTGCTTCCTTGCTTTGCTTGCCTTGCTTCCTTGCTTCCTTGCTTCCTTGCTTCCTTGCTTCCTTGCTTCCTTGCTTCCTTGCTTCCTTGCTTCCTTGCTTCCTTGCTTCCTTGCTTCCTTGCTTCCTTGCTTCCTTGCTTCCTTGCTTCCTTGCTTCCTTGCTTCCTTGCTTCCTTGCTTCCTTGCTTCCTTGCTTCCTTGCTTCCTTGCTTCCTTGCTTCCTTGCTTCCTTGCTTCCTTGCTTCTTGCTTGCTTCCTTGCTTCCTTGCTTCCTTGCTTCCTTGCTTCCTTGCTTCCTTGCTTCCTTGCTTCCTTGCTTCTAGCTTGCTTGCTTGCTTGCTTCCTTGCTTCCTTGCTTCCTTGCTTCCTTGCTTCCTTGCTTCCTTGCTTCCTTGCTTCCTTGCTTCCTTGCTTCCTTGCTTGCTTCCTTGCTTCCTTGCTTCCTTGCTTCCTTGCTTCCTTGCTTCCTTGCTTCCTTGCTTCCTTGCTTCCTTGCTTCCTTGCTTCCTTGCTTCCTTGCTTCCTTGCTTCCTTGCTTCCTTGCTTCCTTGCTTCCTTGCTTCCTTGCTTCCTTGCTTCCTTGCTTCCTTGCTTCCTTGCTTCCTTGCTTCCTTGCTTGCTTCCTTGCTTCCTTGCTTCCTTGCTTCCTTGCTTCCTTGCTTCCTTGCTTCCTTGCTTCCTTGCTTCCTTGCTTCCTTTCCTTGCTTCCTTGCTTCCTTGCTTCCTTGCTTCCTTGCTTCCTTGCTTCCTTGCTTCCTTGCTTCCTTGCTTCCTTGCTTCCTTGCTTCCTTGCTTCCTTGCTTCCTTGCTTCCTTGCTTCCTTGCTTCCTTGCTTCCTTGCTTCCTTGCTTCCTTGCTTCCTTGCTTCCTTGCTTCCTTGCTTCCTTGCTTCCTTGCTTCCTTGCTTCCTTCCTTGCTTGCTTCCTTGCTTCCTTGCTTCCTTGCTTCCTTGCTTCCTTGCTTCCTTGCTTGCCTTGCTTCCTTGCTTCCTTGCTTCCTTGCTTCCTTGCTTCCTTGCTTCCTTGCTTCCTTGCTTCCTTGCTTCCTTGCTTCCTTGCTTCCTTGCTTCCTTGCTTCCTTGCTTCCTTGCTTCCTTGCTTCCTTGCTTCCTTGCTTCCTTGCTTCCTTGCTTCCTTGCTTCCTTGCTTCCTTGCTTCCTTGCTTGCTTGCTAGCTAGTTAGCTTGCTTGCTTGCTAGCTAGTTAGCTAGCTTGCTTGCTTCCTTGCTTTGCTTCCCTGCTTCCTTGCTTCCTTGCTTCCTTTGCTTGCTGGCTAGCTAGCTAGCTAGCTTGCTTGCTTGCTTGCTTGCTTGCTTGCTTGCTTGTTTGCTTGCTTTTGCTGCTTGCTTGCTTGCTTGCTTGCTTGCTTGCTTGCTTGCTTGCTTGCTTGCTTGCTTGCTTGCTTGCTTGCTTGCTTGCTTGCTCTCGGCTTGCTTGCTTACTAGCTAGTTTGCTTGCTTGTAACTAGCTTGCTAGCTTGCTTCCTTGCTTTGCTTCCTGCTTCCTTGCCTCCTGCCTTGCTTCCTTGCTTCCTTGCTTCCTTGCTTCCTTGCTTCCTTGCTTCCTTGCTTCCTTGCTTCCTTGCTTCCTTGCTTCCTTGCTTCCTTGCTTCCTTGCTTCCTTGCTTCCTAGCTAGCTAGCTTGCTTGCTTGCTTGCTTGCTTGCTTGCTTGCTTCCTTGCTTCCTTGCTTCCTTGCTTCCTTGCTTCCTTGCTTCCTTGCTTCCTTGCTTCCTTGCTTCCTTGCTTCCTTGCTTCCTTGCTTCCTAGTTAGCTAGCTTGCTTGCTTGCTTCCTTGCTTCCTTGCTTCCTTGCCTTGCTTTGCTTCCTTGCTTCCTTGCTTCCTTGCTTCCTTGCTTCCTTGCTTCCTTGCTTCCTTGCTTCCTTGCTTCCTTGCTTCCTTGCTTCCTTGCTTCCTTGCTTCCTTGCTTCCTTGCTTCCTTGCTTCCTTGCTTCCTTGCTTCCTTGCTTCCTTGCTTCCTTGCTTCCTTGCTTCCTTGCTTCCTTGCTTCCTTGCTTCCTTGCTTCCTTGCTTCTTGCTTCCTTGCTTCCTTGCTTCCTTGCTTCCTTGCTTCCTTGCTTCCTTGCTTCCTTGCTTCCTTTCCTTCCTTGCTCCTTGCTTCCTTGCTTCCTTGCTTCCTTGCTTCCTTGCTTCCTTGCTAGCTTGCTTCCTTGCTTGCTTTTGCTTGCTTGCTTGCTTGCTTCCTTGCTTCCTTGCTTCCTTGCTTCCTTGCTTCCTTGCTTCCTTGCTTCCTTGCTTCCTTGCTTCCTTGCTTCCTTGCTTCCTTGCTTCCTTGCTTCCTTGCTTCCTTGCTTCCTTGCTTCCTTGCTTCCTTGCTTCCTTGCTTCCTTGCTTCCTTGCTTCCTTGCTTCCTTGCTTCCTTGCTTCTTCTTGCTTCCTTGCTTCCTTGCTTCCTTGCTTGCTTCCTGCTTCCTTGCTTCCTTGCTTCCTTGCTTCCTTGCTTCCTTGCTTCCTTGCTTCCTTGCTTCCTTGCTTCCTTGCTTCCTTGCTTCCTTGCTTCCTTGCTTCCTTGCTTCCTTGCTTCCTTGCTTCCTTGCTTCCTTGCTTCCTTGCTTCCTTGCTTCCTTGCTTCCTTGCTTCCTTGCTTGCTCCTTGCTTCCTTGCTTCCTTGCTTGCTTGCTTCCTTGCTTCCTTGCTTCCTTGCTTCCTTGCTTCCTTGCTTCCTTGCTTCCTTGCTTCCTTGCTTCCTTGCTTCCTTGCTTCCTTGCTTCCTTGCTTCCTTGCTTCCTTGCTTCCTTGCTTCCTTGCTTCCTTGCTTCCTTGCTTCTTGCTTGCTTCTTGCTTGCTTCCTTGCTTCCTTGCTTCTTGCTTGCTTCCTTGCTTCCTTGCTTCCTTGCTTCTTGCTTCCTTGCTTGCTTTGCTTGCTTCTGCTTGCTTCCTTGCTTCCTTGCTTGCTTGCTTGCTTGCTTGCTTGCTTGCTTGCTTCCTTGCTTCCTTGCTTCCTTGCTTCCTTGCTTCCTTGCTTCCTTGCTTCCTTGCTTCCTTGCTTGCTTCTTCCTTGCTTCCTTGCTTGCTTGCTTCCTTGCTTGCTTTGCTTCCTTGCTTCCTTGCTTCCTTGCTTCCTTGCTTCCTTGCTTCCTTGCTTCCTTGCTTCCTTGCTTCCTTGCTTCCTTGCTTCCTTGCTTTGCTTCCTTGCTTCCTTGCTTCCTTGCTTCCTTGCTTCCTTGCTTCCTTGCTTCCTTGCTTCCTTGCTAGCTAGTTGCTTGCTTGCTTGCTTGCTTGCTTGCTTGCTTGCTTGCTTGCTTCCTTGCTTCCTTGCTTCCTTGCTTCCTTGCTTCCTTGCTTCCTTGCTTCCTTGCTTCCTTGCTTCCTTGCTTCCTTGCTTCCTTGCTTCCTTGCTTCCTTGCTTCCTTGCTTCCTTGCTTCCTTGCTTCCTTGCTTCCTTGCTTCCTTGCTTCCTTGCTTCCTTGCTTCCTTGCTTCCTTGCTTCCTTGCTTCCTTGCTTCCTTGCTTCCTTGCTTCCTTGCTTCCTTGCTTCCTTGCTTCCTTGCTTCCTTGCTTCCTTGCTTCCTTGCTTCCTTGCTTCCTTGCTTCCTTGCTTCCTTGCTTCCTTGCTTCCTTGCTTCCTTGCTTCCTTGCTTCCTTGCTTCCTTGCTTCCTTGCTTCCTTGCTTCCTTGCTTCCTTGCTTCCTTGCTTCCTTGCTTCCTTGCTTCCTTGCTTCCTTGCTTTCCTTGCTTCCTTGCTTCCTTGCTTCCTTGCTTCCTTGCTTCCTTGCTTCTTGCTTGCTTCCTTGCTTCCTGCTTGCTTGCTTCCTTGCTTCCTTGCTTCCTTGCTTCCTTGCTTCCTTGCTTCCTTGCTTCCTTGCTTCCTTGCTTCCTTGCTTCCTTGCTTCCTTGCTTCCTTGCTTCCTTGCTTCCTTGCTTCCTTGCTTCCTTGCTTCCTTGCTTCCTTGCTTCCTTGCTTTTGCTTCCTTGCTTCCTTGCTTCTTGCTTCCTTGCTTCCTTGCTTCCTTGCTTCCTTGCTCCTTGCTTCCTTGCTTCCTTGCTTCCTTGCTTCCTGCTTGCTTCCTTGCTTCCTTGCTTCCTTGCTTCCTTGCTTCCTTGCTTCCTTGCTTCCTTGCTTCCTTGCTTCCTTGCTTCCTTGCTTCCTTGCTTCCTTGCTTCCTTGCTTCCTTGCTTCCTTGCTTCCTTGCTTCCTTGCTTCCTTGCTTCCTTGCTTCCTTGCTTCCTTGCTTCCTTGCTTCCTTGCTTCCTTGCTTCCTTGCTTCCTTGCTTCCTTGCTTCCTTGCTTCCTTGCTTCCTTGCTTCCTTGCTTCCTTGCTTCCTTGCTTCCTTGCTTCCTTGCTTCCTTGCTTCCTTGCTTCCTTGCTTCCTTGCTTCCTTGCTTCCTTGCTTCCTTGCTTCCTTGCTTCCTTGCTTCCTTGCTTCTTGCTTCCTTGCTTCCTTGCTTCCTTGCTTCCTTGCTTCCTTGCTTTGCTTCCTTGCTTCCTTGCTTCCTTGCTTCCTTGCTTCCTTGCTTCCTTGCTTCCTTGCTTCCTTGCTTCCTTGCTTCCTTGCTTCCTTGCTTCCTTGCTTCCTTGCTTCCTTGCTTCCTTCCTTGCTTCCTTGCTCCTTGCTTCCTTGCTTCCTTGCTTCCTTGCTTCCTTGCTTCCTTGCTTCCTTGCTTCCTTGCTTCCTTGCTTCCTTGCTTCCTTGCTTCCTTGCTTCCTTGCTTCCTTGCTTCCTTGCTTCCTTGCTTCCTTGCTTCCTTGCTTCCTTGCTTCCTTGCTTCCTTGCTTCCTTGCTTCCTTGCTTCCTTGCTTCCTTGCTTCCTTGCTTCCTTGCTTCCTTGCTTCCTTGCTTCCTTGCTTCCTTGCTTCCTTGCTTCCTTGCTTCCTTGCTTCCTTGCTTCCTTGCTTCCTTGCTTGCTTGCTTGCTTGCTTGCTTGCTTGCTTGCTTGCTTGCTTGCCTTGCTTGCTTCCTTGCTTCCTTGCTTCCTTGCTTCCTTGCTTCCTTGCTTCCTTGCTTCCTTGCTTCCTTGCTTCCTTGCTTCCTTGCTTCCTTGCTTCCTTGCTTCCTTGCTTCCTTGCTTCCTTGCTTCCTTGCTTCCTTGCTTCCTTGCTTCCTTGCTTCCTTGCTTCCTTGCTTCCTTGCTTCCTTGCTTCCTTGCTTCCTTTCCTTCCTTGCTTCCTTGCTTCCTTGCTTCCTTGCTTCCTTGCTTCCTTGCTTCCTTGCTTCCTTGCTTCCTTGCTTCCTTGCTTCCTTGCTTCCTTGCTTGCTTGCTTGCTTGCTTGCTTGCTTCCTTGCTTCCTTGCTTCCTTGCTTCCTTGCTTCCTTGCTTCCTTGCTTCCTTGCTTCCTTGCTTCCTTGCTTCCTTGCTTCCTTGCTTCCTTGCTTCCTTGCTTGCTTGCTTGCTTCTTGCTTCCTTGCTTCCTTGCTTCCTTGCTTCCTTGCTTCCTTGCTTCCTTGCTTGCTTGCTTCTTGCTTCCTTGCTTCCTTGCTTCCTTGCTTCCTTGCTTCCTTGCTTGCTTGCTTGCTTGCTTGCTTGCTTGCTTGCTTGCTTGCTTGCTTGCTTGCTTGCTTGCTTGCTTGCTTGCTTGCTTCCTTGCTTGCTTGCTTCCTTGCTTCCTTGCTTCCTTGCTAGCTTCCTTGCTTCCTTGCTTCCTTGCTTCCTTGCTTCCTTGCTTCCTTGCTTCCTTGCTTCCTTGCTTCCTTGCTTCCTTGCTTCCTTGCTTCCTTGCTTCCTTGCTTCCTTGCTTCCTTGCTTCCTTGCTTCCTTGCTTCCTTGCTTCCTTGCTTCCTTGCTTCCTTGCTAGCTTGCTTCCTTGCTTCCTTGCTTCCTTGCTTCCTTGCTTCCTTGCTTCCTTGCTTCCTTGCTTCCTTGCTTCCTTGCTTCCTTGCTTCCTTGCTTCCTTGCTTCCTTGCTTCCTTGCTTGCTTCCTTGCTTCCTTGCTTCTTGCTTGCTTCCTTGCTTCCTTGCTTCCTTGCTTCCTTTCCTTTCCTTGCTTCCTTGCTTCCGTTGCTTCTTCCTTGCTTCCTTGCTTCCTTGCTTCCTTGCTTCCTTGCTTCCTTGCTTCCTTGCTTCCTTGCTTCCTTGCTTCCTTGCTTCCTTGCTTCCTTGCTTCCTTGCTTCCTTGCTTCCTTGCTTCCTTGCTTCCTTGCTTCCTTGCTTCCTTGCTTCCTTGCTTCCTTGCTTCCTTGCTTGCTTCCTGCTTCCTTGCTTCCTTGCTTCCTTGCTTCCTTGCTTCCTTGCTTCCTTGCTTCCTTGCTTCCTTGCTTCCTTGCTTCTTGCTTCCTTGCTTCCTTGCTTCCTTGCTTCCTTGCTTCCTTGCTTCCTTGCTTCCTTGCTTCCTTGCTTCCTTGCTTCCTTGCTTCCTTGCTTCCTTGCTTCCTTGCTTCCTTGCTTCCTTGCTTCCTTGCTTCCTTGCTTGCTTGCTTCCTTGCTTGCTTGCTTCCTTGCTTTTGCTTCCTTGCTTCCTTGCTTCCTTGCTTCCTTGCTTCCTTGCTTCCTTGCTTGCTTGCTTGCTAGCTTTGCTAGCTTGCTTGCTTCCTTGCTTCTTGCTTCCTTGCTTGCTTGCTTGCTTGCTTGCTTGCTTGCTTGCTTGCTTGCTTCCTTGCTTGCTTGCTTCCTTGCTTCCTTGCTTGCTTCCTTGCTTCCTTGCTTCCTTGCTTCCTTGCTTCCTTGCTTCCTTGCTTCTTGCTTCCTTGCTTCCTTGCTTTGCTTCCTTGCTTCCTTGCTTCCTTGCTTCCTTGCTTCCTTGCTTCCTTGCTTCCTTGCTTCCTTGCTTCCTTGCTTCCTTGCTTCCTTGCTTCCTTGCTTCCTTGCTTCCTTGCTTCCTTGCTTCCTTGCTTCCTTGCTTCCTTGCTTCTTGCTTGCTTGCTTGCTTGCTTGCTTCCTTGCTTGCTTCCTTGCTTCCTTGCTTCCTTGCTTCCTTGCTTCCTTGCTTCCTTGCTTCCTTGCTTCCTTGCTTCCTTGCTTCCTTGCTAGCTAGTTAGCTTGCTTGCTTGCTTGCTTCCTTGCTTCCTTGCCTCCTGGCCTTGCTTCCTTGCTTCCTTGCTTCCTTGCTTCCTTGCTTCCTTGCTTCCTTGCTTCCTTGCTTCCTTGCTTCCTTGCTTCCTTGCTTCCTTGCTTCCTTGCTTCCTTGCTTCCTTGCTTCCTTGCTTCCTTGCTTCCTTGCTTCCTTGCTTCCTTGCTTCCTTGCTTCCTTGCTTCCTTGCTTCCTTGCTTCCTTGCTTCCTTGCTTCCTTGCTTCCTTGCTTCCTTGCTTCCTTGCTTCCTTGCTTCCTTGCTTCCTTGCTTCCTTGCTTCCTTGCTTCCTTGCTTCCTTGCTTCCTTGCTTCCTTGCTTCCTTGCTTCCTTGCTTCCTTGCTTCCTTGCTTCCTTGCTTCCTTGCTAGCTTGCTTGCTTGCTTGCTTGCTTTGCTTGCTTGCTTCCTTGCTTCCTTGCTTCCTTGCTTCCTTGCTTCCTTGCTTCCTTGCTTCCTTGCTTCCTTGCTTCCTTGCTTCCTTGCTTCCTTGCCTTGCTTCCTTCCTTCCTTGCTTCCTTGCTTCCTTGCTTCCTTGCTTCCTTGCTTCCTTGCTTCCTTGCTTCCCTGCTTCCTTGCTTCCTTCCTTGCTTGCTTGCTTCCTTGCTTCTTGCTTCCTTGCTTCCTTGCTTCTTTGCTTGCTTGCTTGCTTGCTTGCTTGCTTCCTTGCTTCCTTGCTTCCTTGCTTCCTTGCTTCCTTGCTTCCTTGCTTCCTTGCTTCCTTGCTTCCTTGCTTCCTTGCTTCCTTGCTTCCTTGCTTCCTTGCTTCCTTGCTTCCTTGCTTCCTTGCTTCCTTGCTTCCTTGCTTCCTTGCTTCCTTGCTTCCTTGCTTCCTTGCTTCCTTGCTTCCTTGCTTCCTTGCTTCCTTGCTTCCTTGCTTCCTTGCTTCCTTGCTTCCTTGCTTCCTTGCTTCCTTGCTTCCTTGCTTCCTTGCTTCCTTGCTTCCTTGCTTCCTTGCTTCCTTGCTTTCTTGCTTCCTTGCTTCCTTGCTTCCTTGCTTCCTTGCTTCCTTGCTTCCTTGCTTCCTTGCTTCCTTGCTTCCTTGCTTCCTTGCTTCCTTGCTTCCTTGCTTCCTTGCTTCCTTGCTTCCTTGCTTCCTTGCTTCCTTGCTTCCTTGCTTCTTGCTTGCTTCCTTGCTTCCTTGCTTCCTTGCTTCCTTGCTTCTTCCTTGCTTCCTTGCTTCCTTGCTTCCTTGCTTCCTTGCTTCCTTGCTTCCTTGCTTCCTTGCTTCCTTGCTTCCTTGCTTTGCTTCTTGCTTCCTTGCTTCCTTGCTTCCTTGCTTCCTTGCTTCCTTGCTTCCTTGCTCCTTGCTTCCTTGCTTGCTTGCTTGCTTCCTTGCTTCCTTGCTTCCTTGCTTCCTTGCTTCCTTGCTTCCTTGCTTCCTGCTTCCTTGCTTCCTTGCTTCCTTGCTTCCTTGCTTCCTTGCTTCCTTGCTTCCTTGCTTCCTTGCTTCCTTGCTTCCTTGCTTCCTTGCTTCCTTGCTTCCTTGCTTCCTTGCTTCCTTGCTTCCTTGCTTCCTTGCTTCCTTGCTTCCTTGCTTCCTTGCTTCCTTGCTTCCTTGCTTCCTTGCTTCCTTGCTTCCTTGCTTCCTTGCTTCCTTGCTTCCTTGCTTCCTTGCTTCCTTGCTTCTTGCTTCCTTGCTTCCTTGCTTCCTTGCTTCCTTGCTTCCTTGCTTCCTTGCTTCCTTGCTTCCTTGCTTCCTTGCTTCCTTGCTTCCTTGCTTCCTTGCTTCCTTGCTTCCTTGCTTCCTTGCTTCCTTGCTTCCTTGCTTCCTTGCTTCCTTGCTTCCTTGCTTCCTTGCTTCCTTGCTTCCTTGCTTCCTTGCTTCCTTGCTTCCTTGCTTCCTTGCTTCCTTGCTTCCTTGCTTCCTTGCTTCCTTGCTTCCTTGCTTCCTTGCTTCCTTGCTTCCTTGCTTGCTTCCTTGCTTCCTTGCTTCTTGCTTCCTTGCTTCCTTGCTTGCTTGCTTGCTTCCTTGCTTCCTTGCTTCCTTGCTTCCTTGCTTCCTTGCTTCCTTGCTTCCTTGCTTCCTTGCTTCCTTGCTTCCTTGCTTCCTTGCTTCCTTGCTTCCTTGCTTCCTTGCTTCCTTGCTTCCTTGCTTCCTTGCTTCCTTGCTTCCTTGCTTCCTTGCTTCCTTGCTTCCTTGCTTCCTTGCTTCCTTGCTTCCTTGCTTCCTTGCTTCCTTGCTTCCTTGCTTCCTTGCTTCCTTGCTTCCTTGCTTCCTTGCTTCCTTGCTTCCTTGCTTCCTTGCTTCTTGCTTGCTTCCTTGCTTCCTTGCTTGCTTGCTTGCTTCCTTGCTTCTTGCTTCTTGCTTGCTTGCTTCCTTGCTTCCTTGCTTCCTTGCTTCCTTGCTTCCTTGCTTCCTTGCTTCCTTGCTTCCTTGCTTCCTTGCTTCCTTGCTTCCTTGCTTCCTTGCTTCCTTGCTTCCTTGCTTCCTTGCTTCCTTGCTTGCTTCTTGCTTCCTTGCTTCCTTGCTTCCTTGCTTCTTGCTTCCTTGCTTCCTTGCTTCCTTGCTTCCTTGCTTCCTTGCTTCCTTGCTTCTAGCTTCCTTGCTTCCTTGCTTGCTTGCTTGATTGCTTGCTTGCTTCCTTGCTTCCTTGCTTCCTTGCTTCCTTGCTTCCTTGCTTCCTTGCTTCCTTGCTTCCTTGCTTCCTTGCTTCCTTGCTTCCTTGCTTCCTTGCTTCCTTGCTTCCTTGCTTCCTTGCTTGCTTTCTTTGCTTCCTTGCTTCCTTGCTTCCTTGCTTCCTTGCTTCCTTGCTTCCTTGCTTCCTTGCTTCCTTGCTTCCTTGCTTCCTTGCTTCCTTGCTTCCTTGCTTCCTTGCTTCCTTGCTTCCTTGCTTCCTTGCTTCCTTGCTTCCTTGCTTCCTTGCTTCCTTGCTTCCTTGCTTCCTTGCTTCCTTGCTTCCTTGCTTCCTTGCTTCCTTGCTTCCTTGCTTCCTTGCTTCCTTGCTTCCTTGCTTCCTTGCTTCCTTGCTTCTTCCTTGCTTCCTTGCTTCCTTGCTTCCTTGCTTCCTTGCTTTGCTTGCTTGCTTGCTTCCTTGCTTCCTTGCTTCCTTGCTTCCTTGCTTCCTTGCTTCCTTGCTTCCTTGCTTCCTTGCTTCCTTGCTTCCTTGCTTCCTTGCTTCCTTGCTTCCTTGCTTCCTTGCTTCCTTGCTTCCTTGCTTCCTTGCTTCCTTGCTTCCTTGCTTCCTTGCTTCCTTGCTTCCTTGCTTCCTTGCTTCCTTGCTTCCTTGCTTCCTTGCTTCCTTGCTTCCTTTGCTTCCTTGCTTCCTTGCTTCTTTGCTTCCTTGCTTCTTGCTTCCTTGCTTCCTTTCCTTGCTTCCTTGCTTCCTTGCTTCCTTGCTTCCTTGCTTCCTTGCTTCCTTGCTTCCTTGCTTCCTTGCTTCCTTGCTTCCTTGCTTCCTTGCTTCCTTGCTTCCTTGCTTCCTTGCTTCCTTGCTTCCTTGCTTCCTTGCTTCCTTGCTTCCTTGCTTCCTTGCTTCCTTGCTTCCTTGCTTCCTTGCTTCCTTGCTTCCTTGCTTCCTTGCTTCCTTGCTTCCTTGCTTCCTTGCTTCCTTGCTTCCTTGCTTCCTTGCTTCCTTGCTTCCTTGCTTCCTTGCTTCCTTGCTTCCTTGCTTCCTTGCTTCCTTGCTTCCTTGCTTCCTTGCTTCCTTGCTTCCTTGCTTCCTTGCTTCCTTGCTTCCTTGCTTCCTTGCTTCTTCCTTGCTTCCTTGCTTCCTTGCTTCCTTGCTTCCTTGCTTCCTTGCTTCCTTGCTTCCTTGCTTCCTTGCTTCCTTGCTTCCTTGCTTCCTTGCTTCCTTGCTTCCTTGCTTCCTTGCTTCCTTGCTTCCTTGCTTCCTTGCTTCCTTGCTTCCTTGCTTCCTTGCTTCTTGCTTCCTTGCTTCCTTGCTTCCTTGCTTCCTTGCTTCCTTGCTTCCTTGCTTCCTTGCTTCCTTGCTTCCTTGCTTCCTTGCTTCCTTGCTTCCTTGCTTCCTTGCTTCCTTGCTTCCTTGCTTCCTTGCTTCCTTGCTTCCTTGCTTCCTTGCTTCCTTGCTTCCTTGCTTCCTTGCTTCCTTCCTTGCCTTGCTTCCTTGCTTCCTTGCTTCCTTGCTTCCTTGCTTCCTTGCTTCCTTGCTTCCTTGCTTCCTTGCTTCCTTGCTTCCTTGCTTGCTTGCTTCCTTGCTTCCTTGCTTCCTTGCTTCCTTGCTTCCTTGCTTCCTTGCTTCCTTGCTTCCTTGCTTCCTTGCTTCCTTGCTTCCTTGCTTCCTTGCTTCCTTGCTTCCTTGCTTCCTTGCTTCCTTGCTTCCTTGCTTCCTTGCTTCCTTGCTTCCTTGCTTCCTTGCTTCCTTGCTTCCTTGCTTCCTTGCTTCCTTGCTTCCTTGCTTCCTTGCTTCCTTGCTTCCTTGCTTCCTTGCTTCCTTGCTTCCTTGCTTCCTTGCTTCCTTGCTTCCTTGCTTCCTTGCTTCCTTGCTTCCTTGCTTCCTTGCTTCTTGCTTCCTTGCTTCCTTGCTTCCTTGCTTCCTTGCTTCCTTGCTTCCTTGCTTCCTTGCTTCCTTGCTTCCTTGCTTCCTTGCTTCCTTGCTTCCTTGCTTCCTTGCTTCCTTGCTTCCTTGCTTCCTTGCTTCCTTGCTTCCTTGCTTCCTTGCTTCCTTGCTTCCTTGCTTCCTTGCTTCCTTGCTTCCTTGCTTCCTTGCTTCCTTGCTTCCTTGCTTCCTTGCTTCCTTGCTTCCTTGCTTCCTTGCTTCCTTGCTTCCTTGCTTCCTTGCTTCCTTGCTTCCTTGCTTCCTTGCTTCCTTGCTTCCTTGCTTCCTTGCTTCCTTGCTTCCTTGCTTCCTTGCTTCCTTGCTTCCTTGCTTCCTTGCTTCCTTGCTTCCTTGCTTCCTTGCTTCCTTGCTTCCTTGCTTCCTTGCTTCCTTGCTTCCTTGCTTCCTTGCTTCCTTGCTTGCCTTGCTTCCTTGCTTCCTTGCTTCCTTGCTTCCTTGCTTCCTTGCTTCCTTGCTTCCTTGCTTCCTTGCTTCCTTGCTTCCTTGCTTCCTTGCTTCCTTGCTTCCTTGCTTCCTTGCTTCTTTCCTTGCTTCCTTGCTTCCTTGCTTCCTTGCTTCCTTGCTTCCTTGCTTCCTTGCTTCCTTGCTTCCTTGCTTGCTTCCTTGCTTCCTTGCTTCCTTGCTTCCTTGCTTCCTTGCTTCCTTGCTTCCTTGCTTCCTTGCTTCCTTGCTTCCTTGCTTCCTTGCTTCCTTGCTTCCTTGCTTCCTTGCTTCCTTGCTTCCTTGCTTCCTTGCTTCCTTGCTTCTTGCTTCCTTGCTTCCTTGCTTCCTTGCTTCCTTGCTTCCTTGCTTCCTTGCTTCCTTGCTTCCTTGCTTCCTTGCTTCCTTGCTTGCTTGCTTGCTTGCTTCTTGCTTCCTTGCTTCCTTGCTTCCTTGCTTCCTTGCTTCCTTGCTTCCTTGCTTCCTTGCTTCCTTGCTTCCTTGCTTCTTGCTTCCTTGCTTCCTTGCTTCCTTGCTTCCTTGCTTCCTTGCTTCCTTGCTTCCTTGCTTCCTTGCTTCCTTGCTTCCTTGCTTCCTTGCTTCCTTGCTTAGCTTGCTTGCTTGCTTCCTTGCTTCCTTGCTTCCTTGCTTCCTTGCTTCCTTGCTTCCTTGCTTCCTTGCTTCCTTGCTTCCTTGCTTCCTTGCTTCCTTGCTTCCTTGCTTCCTTGCTTCCTTGCTTCCTTGCTTCCTTGCTTCCTTGCTTCCTTGCTTCCTTGCTTCCTTGCTTCCTTGCTTCCTTGCTTCCTTGCTTCCTTGCTTCCTTGCTTCCTTGCTTCCTTGCTTCCTTGCTTCCTTGCTTCCTTGCTTCCTGCTTCCTTGCTTCCTTGCTTCCTTGCTTCCTTGCTTCCTTGCTTCCTTGCTTCCTTGCTTCCTTGCTTCCTTGCTTCCTTGCTTCCTTGCTTCCTTGCTTCCTTGCTTCCTTGCTTCCTTGCTTCCTTGCTTCCTTGCTTCCTTGCTTCCTTGCTTCCTTGCTTCCTTGCTTCCTTGCTTCCTTGCTTCCTTGCTTCCTTGCTTCCTTGCTTGCTTCCTTCCTTGCTTCCTTGCTTCCTTGCTTCCTCCTTGCTTCCTTGCTTCCTTGCTTCCTTGCTTCCTTGCTTCCTTGCTTCCTTGCTTCCTTGCTTCCTTGCTTCCTTGCTTCCTTGCTTCCTTGCTTCCTTGCTTCCTTGCTTCCTTGCTTCCTTGCTTCCTTGCTTCCTTGCTTCCTTGCTTCCTTGCTTCCTTGCTTCCTTGCTTCCTTGCTTCCTTGCTTCCTGCTTCCTTGCTTCCTTGCTTCCTTGCTTCCTTGCTTCCTTGCTTGCTTCCTTGCTTCCTTGCTTCCTTGCTTCCTTGCTTCCTTGCTTTGCTTCCTGCTTCCTTGCTTCCTTGCTTCCTTGCTTCCTTGCTTCCTTGCTTCCTTGCTTCCTTGCTTCCTTGCTTCCTTGCTTCCTTGCTTCCTTGCTTCCTTGCTTCCTTGCTTCTTGCTTCCTTGCTTCCTTGCTTCCTTGCTTCCTTGCTTCCTTGCTTCCTTGCTTCCTTGCTTCCTTGCTTCCTTGCTTCCTTGCTTCCTTGCTTCCTTGCTTCTTGCTTCCTTGCTTCCTTGCTTCCTTGCTTCCTTGCTTCCTTGCTTCCTTGCTTCCTTGCTTCCTTGCTTCCTTGCTTCCTTGCTTCCTTGCTTCCTTGCTTCCTTGCTTCCTTGCTTCCTTGCTTCCTTGCTTCCTTGCTTCCTTGCTCTTGCTTCCTTGCTTCCTTGCTTCCTTGCTTCCTTGCTTCCTTGCTTCCTTGCTTCCTTGCTTCCTTGCTTCCTTGCTTCCTTGCTTCCTTGCTTCCTTGCTTCCTTGCTTCCTTGCTTCTTGCTTGCTTCCTTGCTTCCTTGCTTCCTTGCTTCCTTGCTTCCTTGCTTCCTTGCTTCCTTGCTTCCTTGCTTCCTTGCTTCCTTGCTTCCTTGCTTCCTTGCTTCCTTGCTTCCTTGCTTCTTGCTTGCTTGCTTCCTTGCTTCCTTGCTTCCTTGCTTCCTTGCTTCCTTGCTTCCTTGCTTCCTTGCTTCTTGCTTCCTTGCTTCCTTGCTTCCTTGCTTCCTTGCTTCCTTGCTTCCTTGCTTCCTTGCTTCCTTGCTTCCTTGCTTCCTTGCTTCCTTGCTTCCTTGCTTCCTTGCTTCCTTGCTTCCTTGCTTCCTTGCTTCCTTGCTTCCTTGCTTCCTTGCTTCCTTGCTTCCTTGCTTCCTTGCTTCCTTGCTTCCTTGCTTCCTTGCTTCCTTGCTTCCTTGCTTCCTTGCTTCCTTGCTTCCTTGCTTCTTGCTTGCCTTGCTTCCTTGCTTCCTTGCTTCCTTGCTTCCTTGCTTCCTTGCTTCCTTGCTTCCTTGCTTCCTTGCTTCCTTGCTTCCTTGCTTCCTTGCTTCTTGCTTGCTTCCTTGCTTCCTTGCTTCCTTGCTTCCTTGCTTCCTTGCTTCCTTGCTTCCTTGCTTCCTTGCTTCCTTGCTTCCTTGCTTCCTTGCTTCCTTGCTTCCTTGCTTCCTTGCTTCCTTGCTTCCTTGCTTCCTTGCTTCCTTGCTTCCTTGCTTCCTTGCTTCCTTGCTTCCTTGCTTCCTTGCTTCCTTGCTTCCTTGCTTCCTTGCTTCCTTGCTTCCTTGCTTCCTTGCTTCCTTGCTTCCTTGCTTCCTTGCTTCCTTGCTTCCTTGCTTCTTGCTTGCTTGCTTCCTTGCTTCCTTGCTTCCTTGCTTCCTTGCTTCCTTGCTTCCTTGCTTCCTTGCTTCCTTGCTTCCTTGCTTCCTTGCTTCCTTGCTTCCTTGCTTCCTTGCTTCCTTGCTTCCTTGCTTCCTTGCTTCCTTGCTTCCTTGCTTCCTTGCTTCCTTGCTTCCTTGCTTCCTTGCTTCCTTGCTTCCTTGCTTCCTTGCTTCCTTGCTTCCTTGCTTCCTTCCTTGCTTTCCTTGCTTCCTTGCTTCCTTGCTTCCTTGCTTCCTTGCTTCCTTGCTTCCTTGCTTCCTTGCTTCCTTGCTTCCTTGCTTCCTTGCTTCCTTGCTTCCTTGCTTCCTTGCTTCCTTGCTTCCTTGCTTCCTTGCTTCCTTGCTTCCTTGCTTCCTTGCTTCCTTGCTTCCTTGCTTCCTTGCTTCCTTGCTTCCTTGCTTCCTTGCTTCCTTGCTTCCTTGCTTCCTTGCTTCCTTGCTTCCTTGCTTCCTTGCTTCCTTGCTTCCTTGCTTCCTTGCTTCCTTGCTTCCTTGCTTCCTTGCTTCCTTGCTTCCTTGCTTCCTTGCTTCCTTGCTTCCTTGCTTCCTTGCTTTCCTTGCTTCCTTGCTTCCTTGCTTCCTTGCTTCCTTGCTTCCTTGCTTCCTTGCTTCCTTGCTTCCTTGCTTCCTTGCTTCCTTGCTTCCTTGCTTCCTTGCTTCCTTGCTTCCTTGCTTCCTTGCTTCCTTGCTTCCTTGCTTCCTTGCTTCCTTGCTTCCTTGCTTCCTTGCTTCCTTGCTTCCTTGCTTCCTTGCTTCCTTGCTTCCTTGCTTCCTTGCTTCCTTGCTTCCTTGCTTCCTTGCTTCCTTGCTTCCTTGCTTCCTTGCTTCCTTGCTTCCTTGCTTCCTTGCTTCCTTGCTTCCTTGCTTCCTTGCTTCCTTGCTTCCTCCTTGCTTCCTTGCTTCCTTGCTTCCTTGCTTCCTTGCTTCCTTGCTTCCTTGCTTCCTTGCTTCCTTGCTTCCTTGCTTCCTTGCTTCCTTGCTTCCTTGCTTCCTTGCTTCCTTGCTTCCTTGCTTCCTTGCTTCCTTGCTTCCTTGCTTCCTTGCTTCCTTGCTTCCTTGCTTCCTTGCTTCCTTGCTTCCTTGCTTCCTTGCTTCCTTGCTTCCTTGCTTCCTTGCTTCCTTGCTTCCTTGCTTCCTTGCTTCCTTGCTTCCTTGCTTCCTTGCTTCCTTGCTTCCTTGCTTCCTTGCTTCCTTGCTTCCTTGCTTCCTTGCTTCCTTGCTTCCTTGCTTCCTTGCTTCCTTGCTTCCTTGCTTCTTGCTTGCTTCCTTGCTTCCTTGCTTCCTTGCTTCCCTTGCTTCCTTGCTTCCTTGCTTCCTTGCTTCCTTGCTTCCTTGCTTGCTTGCTTGCTTCCTTGCTTCCTTGCTTCCTTTGCTTCCTTGCTTCCTTGCTTCCTGCTTCCTTGCTTCCTTGCTTCCTTGCTTCCTTGCTTGCTTGCCTTGCTTCCTTGCTTTCCTTGCTTCCTTGCTTCCTTGCTTCCTTGCTTCCTTGCTTCCTTGCTTCCTTGCTTCCTTGCTTCCTTGCTTCCTTGCTTCCTTGCTTCCTTGCTTCCTTGCTTCCTTGCTTCCTTGCTTCCTTGCTTCCTTGCTTCCTTGCTTCCTTGCTTCCTTGCTTCCTGCTTCCTTGCTTCCTTGCTTCCTTGCTTCCTTGCTTCCTTGCTTCCTTGCTTCCTTGCTTCCTTGCTTCCTTGCTTCCTTGCTTCCTTGCTTCCTTGCTTCCTTGCTTCCTTGCTTCCTTGCTTCCTTGCTTCCTTGCTTCCTTGCTTCCTTGCTCCTTGCTTCCTTGCTTCCTTGCTTCCTTGCTTCCTTGCTTCCTTGCTTCCTTGCTTCCTTGCTTCCTTGCTTCCTTGCTTCCTTGCTTCCTTGCTTTTGCTTGCTTCCTTGCTTGCTTCCTTGCTTCCTTGCTTCTTCTTGCTTCCTTGCTTCCTTGCTTCCTTGCTTCCTTGCTTCCTTGCTTCCTTGCTTCCTTGCTTCCTTGCTTCCTTGCTTCCTTGCTTCCTTGCTTCCTTGCTTCCTTGCTTCCTTGCTTCCTTGCTTCCTTGCTTCCTTGCTTCCTTGCTTCCTTGCTTCCTTGCTTCCTTGCTTCCTTGCTTCCTTGCTTCCTTGCTTGCTTGCCTTGCTTCCTTGCTTCCTTGCTTCCTTGCTTCCTTGCTTCCTTGCTTCCTTGCTTCCTTGCTTCCTTGCTTCCTTGCTTCCTTGCTTCCTTGCTTCCTTCTTCCTTGCTTCCTTGCTTCCTTGCTTCCTTGCTTCCTTGCTTCCTTGCTTCCTTGCTTCCTTGCTTCCTTGCTTCCTTGCTTCCTTGCTTCCTTGCTTCTTGCTTAGCTGCTTCCTTGCTTCCTTGCTTCCTTGCCTCCTTGCCTTGCTTCCTTGCTTCCTTGCTTCCTTGCTTCCTTGCTTCCTTGCTTCCTTGCTTCCTTGCTTCCTTGCTTCCTTGCTTCCTTGCTTCCTTGCTTCCTTGCTTCCTTGCTTCCTTGCTTCCTTGCTTCCTTGCTTCCTTGCTTCCTTGCTTCCTTGCTTCCTTGCTTCCTTGCTTCCTTGCTTCCTTGCTTCCTTGCTTCCTTGCTTCCTTGCTTCCTTGCTTCCTTGCTTGCTTCCTTGCTTCCTTGCTTCCTTGCTTCCTTGCTTCCTTGCTTCCTTGCTTCCTTGCTTCCTTGCTTCCTTGCTTCTTTTGCTTCCTTGCTTCCTTGCTTCCTTGCCTTCCTTGCTTCCTTGCTTCCTTGCTTCCTTGCTTCCTTGCTTCCTTGCTTCCTTGCTTCCTTGCTTCCTTGCTTCCTTGCTTGCTTCCTTGCTTCCTTGCTTCCTTGCTTCCTTGCTTCCTTGCTTCCTTGCTTCCTTGCTTCCTTGCTTCCTTGCTTCCTTGCTTCCTTGCTTCCTTGCTTCCTTGCTTCCTTGCTTCCTTGCTTCCTTGCTTCCTTGCTTCCTTGCTTCCTTGCTTCCTTGCTTCCTTGCTTCCTTGCTTCCTTGCTTCCTTGCTTCCTTGCTTCCTTTGCTTCCTTGCTTCCTTGCTTCTTGCCTTGCTTCCTTGCTTCCTTGCTTCCTTGCTTCCTTGCTTCCTTGCTTCCTTGCTTCCTTGCTTCCTTGCTTCCTTGCTTCCTTGCTTCCTTGCTTCCTTGCTTCCTTGCTTCTTGCTTCCTTGCTTCCTTGCTTCCTTGCTTCCTTGCTTCCTTGCTTCCTTGCTTCTTGCTTCCTTGCTTCCTTGCTTCCTTGCTTCCTTGCTTCCTTGCTTCCTTGCTTCCTTGCTTCCTTGCTTCTTGCTTCCTTGCTTCCTTGCTTCCTTGCTTCCTTGCTTCCTTGCTTCCTTGCTTCCTTGCTTCCTTGCTTCCTTGCTTCCTTGCTTCCTTGCTTCCTTGCTTCCTTGCTTCCTTGCTTCCTTGCTTCCTTGCTTCCTTGCTTCCTTGCTTCCTTGCTTCCTTGCTTCCTTGCTTCCTTGCTTCCTTGCTTCCTTGCTTCCTTGCTTCCTTGCTTCCTTGCTTCCTTGCTTCCTTGCTTCCCTTGCTTCCTTGCTTCCTTGCTTCCTTGCTTCCTTGCTTCCTTGCTTCCTTGCTTCCTTGCTTCCTTGCTTCCTTGCTTCCTTGCTTCCTTGCTTCCTTGCTTCCTTGCTTCCTTGCTTCCTTGCTTCCTGCTTCCTTGCTTCCTTGCTTCCTTGCTTCCTTGCTTGCTTTTGCTTCCTTGCTTCCTTGCTTCCTTGCTTCCTTGCTTCCTTGCTTCCTTGCTTCCTTGCTTCCTTGCTTCCTTGCTTCCTTGCTTCCTTGCTTCCTTGCTTCCTTGCTTCCTTGCTTCCTTGCTTCCTTGCTTCCTTGCTTCCTTGCTTCCTTGTTCCTTGCTTCCTTGCTTCCTTGCTTCCTTGCTTGCTTCCTTGCTTCCTTGCTTCCTTGCTTCCTTGCTTGCCTTGCTTCCTTGCTTCCTTGCTTCCTTGCTTCCTTGCTTCCTTGCTTCCTTGCTTCCTTGCTTCCTTGCTTCCTTGCTTCCTTGCTTGCTTGCTTCCTTGCTTCCTTGCTTCCTTGCTTCCTTGCTTGCTTGCTTCCTTGCTTCCTTGCTTCCTTGCTTCCTTGCTTCCTTGCTTCCTTGCTTACTTGCTTCCTTGCTTGCTTGCTTCCTTGCTTCCTTGCTTCCTTGCTTTCCTTGCTTGCTTGCTTCCTTGCTTCCTTGCCTTGCTTCCTTGCTTCCTTGCTTCCTTGCTTCTTGCTTCCTTGCTTCCTTGCTTCCTTGCTTCCTTGCTTCTTGCTTCCTTGCTTCCTTGCTTCCTTGCTTCCTTGCTTCCTTGCTTCCTTGCTTCCTTGCTTCCTTGCTTCCTTGCTTCCTTGCTTCCTTGCTTCCTTGCTTCCTTGCTTCCTTGCTTCCTTGCTTCCTTGCTTCCTTGCTTCCTTGCTTCCTTGCTTCCTTCCTTGCTTCCTTGCCTTGCTTCCTTGCTTCCTTGCTTCCTTGCTTCCTTGCTTCCTTGCTTCCTTGCTTCCTTTGCTTCCTTGCTTCCTTGCTTCCTTGCTTCCTTGCTTCCTTGCTTCCTGCTTCCTTGCTTCTTGCTTCCTTGCTTTCTTGCTTCCTTGCTTCCTTGCTTCCTTGCCTTCCTTGCTTCCTTGCTTCCTTGCTTCCTTGCTCCTTTGCTTTCCTTGCTTCCTTGCTTCT